>JASFAT010000566.1:0-362570 GCA_031353405.1 Baronia brevicornis | reverse complement strand
AACAACGGAATCATCATGACGTGAAACAAGTCAAAGATATATTATAAAGACATTCATAAAAACCTTTTATTATTATATTTAATAAATTGCTTAATTATAAAACGTTAGAGATAGATAGATAGATATATTTTTATTGTACACCAAAAACAAAGTTATACAATTATTGATTGTAATATTTATATATAAATGGCGGTCTTATCGCTAATAGCGATTTCTTCTAGACAACCGTAGGATGGACACAGTGTTAAAAAGATAATTTGGTGTATGTTTGTGATACATTATCGTCAGGTGATAGAAAAAAAATATTAATAGACAAAGTTAATAGTTTTAAGCAAAAATACATATAAGTATATATATATATATATATATATATATATATATATATATATATATATATATATATATATATATATATATATATATATATATATATATATATATATATATATATATATATATATATATATATATATATATATATATATATATATATATATATATATATATATATATATATATATATATATATATATATACTTATGACCATTTATTTATTTCAAAATATTAAAAACAGATAATATCATATAGATAAGTTTGTGAATATTATGATTTATATTTTTTATAGATGATAAAATTATTAAATAATTTAATCAACGTGAGAGGGGTCTGGGCCCAGGGAAAACCAATAAGGTTTATTTTTCTCATATGTATCATATGTATATATAATGTAACATTATACTTTCTATCAATTTAAATAAAAAAAACTATACAGATCAAAGCGAGGAATTGGATCCAAAAACGCTCCTTTTCATTTCCCTGTGGAATCAACTAAATTTCTGCGCCCGTGCATGAATGGTAGAATAGAATATAATATAATATTTTCTAGATTATAATTCTGAAATACTGTATAATATAATATCACTTAATGCATATTATATTATACAGTAATGAGGGTTACTTTTTAAATGTACTAGTACCCTTTAGAAACAGCTATCTCTAGCGATGTTTCCGTACCGATACGACATTGGCACTTTCAAAAAATAAGCCTACATATTGAGTGTTGGGCCTCCGGAACTCAGGCCGCTCACCGAAAGAAGAGCGGTAGCTAAGCTACCACTCAGTCACCGGTTTTCTGCGGGAGTATGGTACTTCCCCGGGCGAGCATTCATGCTATAAACAAATAATATTTCATTCTTGACAAAGTATTCGTCTGCAGCGTGGCTCTACCACTAATTTTAAAGTTTCGCATGCGTAAAGAATAATGAATGGTAATAATATATATATATATATATATATATATATATATATATATATATATATATATATATATATATATATATATATATATATATATATATATATATATATATATATATATATATATATATATATATATATATATATATATATATATATATATATATATATATATATATATATATATATATATATATATATATAATAAAAAGATACATAGATATTTATAAAAATAGATAGTGATTTTTGACAAGCTTTTTGAAAATCGGGAAGACTTCGCTTGTCTCACCTCGAGCGGTAACAAATTCCATAACCGAACAGCCTATACTGTAAAATAATGGTCAAAGAATTTGATATTATGAACAGGCATTTTTAATATTAAATTTTCTGATGTTCTCAAACTTTATGTAATATAAATATATTTGAATTATACCCAGCACATAATTATAAACTAGAAAAACTGTAAATATGTGAGACTGTTATCTTATGTCACCCATAGAATTTTTTTGAGTATATAACGTTCATTTACTGTGATAAAAAAAGTTTGAGAAATAATAATATTTAACCTAACTTTTCAAATCATAAAATTTCAATATATAAAATATAATATATAAGTATAATTATTAATTTTCACGTTGATAAAATTAATTAATCTAGTTATTAAAAAATGTATTATTACGGTTAAACTTTTGATTTGATTTTTTTACCATAAAAAGAACATATAATTTAAAGAATGCAAAAGTACTATGTGTCCATCAATATTCGGTAACACATTTGTGATACTATGGATATTTATGGGCAGCAATCGAATGACCAACATGTTCGTTGGACTACTCTAGTATTAAAAATATTAGAAGATTATCATCATCATTAATAACACCAACAGGCTAGATAATGATTTGTCCATATGTACCACTCAAATTTATATTCTTTATTTTTTGACATCACAAATTACATTTCATTTGTCAAATATCAGTCCACAAACAGTAAAGCTTTCGCCACCATTTCGTAATAGACAAAGAAAAAGCTGTAAAAGAAACTCTGCAGGTGTACTCTTATTTGTATTTTTTTCCTATTCTCAAAATGTGGCAATAGGACACTGCGCAATCGCTATAAGACAGTTTTCAGAGTATAAACGTATACACTGCTTCAGATCCGTATTTAAGCACCGCACATATCACTTCAGAATAAAATTTCATCTGGTTGAGTTATGATCTAGTACAGTACGTTTTTCCTATAGATTCTTTACTCTTACCCTGTGATAACAGCTACGGCGTTGATAGTTTTCAATCAGGCGACACGCTTTCCTATCACATTAAAAAAAAATAAACATACGTTTAAAAATTCAGGTTCTAACTCTGTAGCAAAATACTCTGTTTACCATTTGGGAACATATCACACAATTCGACGACACAATAGGATTTTTATCTTGTTGAGTGATTGTAAATAAACTAATTTTAATTACATTTCAATCAAGATCACGAATCTTAAAACCTTGATGCAATTACAGAAGCTTAAAGGAAACATTCCCACGCTAATATCTTTCCAAGTCTTTAAGATTCTTTTTTCTATTGAAATATTTGATATAGAAATGAAGACTTCGAAACAAAGCGATTTCTTATCGCAGTCACTTGTTTTAACACAATTTAATAGGAAACAAGGTTAAGATTTTTGCAAAAGAATACTTTACAAATTAATTTTATGTAAAGTGAAGTTTTTTTATACAAATATTATAAATCTTAGTAAATAGCGTATGGAAATATCACACTAAACTATTTCAGAAGCTTTAACAATTGATTTATTATTGCCATCTTTCATTTAAATATCCTCAAACAATCTAGTTCTGAGTTTATTTAAAATTTCAAGTTGCTGCCGGATAGGAAAGTTAGTTTAAAATCGTTTGCTAAATGTATACCAAACAGACGCTCTAAAAAGCAATTTAATAAGAACGGGGTAAAAAAGTTCTATGCTAATGAACGGCAGCAACGCTGCGATTGCGAGAGTCCGGGCGAGACGTCGTCAATTCACATTTCGTATATAGATAAAGTAAATAAACTGACAAAGGATAATCATATGTAATATTATACTAGTGAACGTATATTATAAGTAGACGTAAGCATAGGCACAAATTAGTTAAATACTTAATTAATTATAGACATTTTTATGTATAACAACGCTATTAATGCAAATAGAGTAAATTATAAATTCATATTCTTATGATGCTTTCAAATGTTTAAAAACAAAAATAACTTGAATTTGCATAACCTTACTTGTTAATTCCCCATTGTTTCTTAAAGTTAGCTAATCAACTTAGTAACATTCTTGAATTTCCAACAATTTAATTTCATTAAATTTACCTTCAACTGTTATCGGATCATCTTGATGATTTTATGAACTTATCTCAGCGGCTTAAAATTGTTTCATTTACTTTATTGTTACATTAAGCAAAGTAGTACGAAACATAGCAATCTGTAAATTTCAAGGTCGTTCATCTATTTCGATTTCTTCATAATTGATGAACATCTTAAGTGTGTAAGTAATAGTAAATAAGTAAAAATAACGTACCTGTGAGTTCAAAGAGAATTTCATATTGTGGTGTTGGTGCAGGTGAACTATCTACTCATTTGATTTTACTTCTGCAAACATCAAAAAAATTTTATTGGACAAAATTATTTTACTGTCGAGCCTTTATGTATACGTATTGTTTAAAAAATCTTATTGAATAAAATTAAAACACTTATGATTTCTTAACCTGTTCATTCAGAATATTTGCATCATGAAATGATTAAACTGTAAATGACCGCAATTACGCTTTAAAATCTTTAACTAAATGTTAAAGATTTTAAAGCCATTTCCAGCAATTTTATAACACTCTTCAAATGCGAATGCCTAAAATTTACCGGTAATTTTGGAAAAGATCATATTATAAGATACAATAAAGAAGTGAACATTTATGAATAGTAACAAGACGAATTTGTAGATGTCTTTGTTACGAACTGCATATTTTGTAAAAAAAATACTAGAAATGCCCTGAACTGATAATGCTTGCAGTGAGGATGGATTGTGACAATAGACCTGAACCCTTGATTCTGAAAATGAAATTGAACCCTTGATATGAGGATTGCTAATATAGTAGTTACTAACTCTTGTTCTTAATTAATAATTACTACAAGGACTGATAAACTACAAGTAGTGAATAGCTAATTAATTATGTATTAGAAAACTAGTAAATATGTACTCGATTCAAAAGTAAATACAATTAAATGAAATACATGAACACAACATAGGACAGCTTTGAAGAAGGATTTTGTAACACGATCTAAAATAATAAAGATGGGAAGGATGCTAGCAGGTTGAAAAAACTGGTTACTTATTATCAGATGCGATAGTCAGTTGTATGAAGGACAATAGTTACGTTTGCATACACTAAACATGTGTGAAACGTGATGTTGATCGCCACAGTTAATAGTTTATGGTCGAGATTCACATCGATCAAAACGAACTTATTATAACCAATGTCTGTCTATTCAGCTATATATGTTGGTTTAAATTTTAAACATAACAACGACCGCTTAACTTAATGATAAGCATATAATTTATTGACCTTTTTTATTTCGGAACATATGAAGTAAATATAGGTATTATAGTTGTTAAAGCCCAAAGTCGAATCGGTAATTTACATCAAATACCGATGTATGGAAGCGATTTTATTTGTACTCAAAAATGATTTATTTTCCATAAACATATACAACTACAATAAACAAATCATATTGGGTGTTAGTAACGCCATCTATCGCTACTAACTGTAAATAAATTAGATATTCCATCTACTCTCACTCATGTTAAAGCCCTAAGTCGAATCGGTGACATAAATCAAACACCGACGTACGGAAGCGATTTTATTGGCACTCAAAATTGATTTATTTTTAAAAATATATATACAACTTCAATAAACAAACCATATCGGGTGATAGTAGCGCCATCTATCGCTACTATCCGTAAATAAATTAGACAATAGTCTTTGCCTTAAACCGCATCTTCACGCATTATTTGTTAAATAAAACATATAAATACATAATGAGAGTTGCCGTAATTTTTGCAGGTGGATTGGGGATCGTATGGTTACCCGATGGGTACCCTAAAGCAGAATAAGTTTATTTATTAAATGCTGTATATTTAAACTATATGACTAAATCACGTAAAAAGGTCTAACATGTTAATTTACTAAGTAACGGAATGTAGTCATCGTCGACTAAGGACTTTTGCGCCATCAGGAAGAATTCATGAGTCGCTAATTGTAGAGTTATATGTAAATGAATGTTCGAACCTACATTTGCAATAAACAAAAAGTTAAAAAACTCACCGAAGCGGTCAGTACAAAGTATCGTATATAGCAAGCAATTATTGAATAAAATAGAAATAAAATTAAATGAACTTTTTATGATTTTTATTTATATAACAACGTTGAATAGAAATATTGATCTAAATAGTTATCGAATAACATTAATTAGTCGTCTGATTCACTGAAATATCCGATTCTCACAGAAAATATACATCTGTGGAATTTTGATTTGCTATTTAAACAACGCGTAAGGAATACGGGAAATAATAATTTATCAAAAAACAAAATTACTTTATCAAAAAAAAAAGTTTATACATCTGTACTACTCTAAGTGTTGCAGATGACCATGGGGTACACAATGATTACTTACGATCAGGTGATCTAGTCGTTCGTCAACCTTTGCCATAAAAAAGTTCCCTATAAATAATTTAAACGTTACCTTAAACATGAGTCAAGTTCCCTCAGTACTTCAATAGTATTCATTCTTTGGTATCGGCCAATGAGAACGCGACATGTATGGCGCGACAGTACTTTTGTTTATTATAAATTCATTCTGTACAAGTGTCGTCGATATTTATTAGCTTTATTGTTTCCTTATAGGGAACAAGGATAATACATTCAAGATTATTCTTAATACGTGAAGTTTCATTTATGAATACAGAAGCAAATAATTATACCAGTTTAGTCTTTGTATTTTTTTTTTTTATTTAATTATATTTTGGATTTGTAATAAAAACGCTTTGACTTTATTGATTATAAAAAATCTGTTCTTTAGTCGTTGTGATTATATAAATTGTTATTATGGTGGATTTTTAAACGTTACATGCATTTATGGCAAGCAAAGCAAAAAGGGATTGAGCAAGTTTAACTGACTTAAACCTATTACACCTAATCCTAACTACCGCCACTTATGGATATTTGTAACTCCAAGGCAAATAGAGATGCGTTGCGTATTTTGAGATAGATTTCGAATTTATAGAATAGAAGGCGAAAAAGAGGGAAGATAAAGAAGTCGGGATGGTGAGGTAAGGACAATAGCAAATCAAAATTCCACAGATGTATATTTTCTGTGAGAATCGGATATTTCAGTGAATCAGACGACTAATTAATGTTATTCGATAACTATTTAGATCAATATTTCTATTCAGCGTTGTTATATAAATAAAAATCATAAAAAGTTCATTTAATTTTATTTCTATTTTATTCAATAATTGCTTGCTATATACGATACTTTGTACTGACCGCTTCGGTGAGTTTTTTAACTTTTTGTTTATTGCAAATGTAGGTTCGAACATTCATTTACATATAACTCTACAATTAGCGACTCATGAATTCTTCCTGATGGCGCAAAAGTCCTTAGTCGACGATGACTACATTCCGTTACTTAGTAAATTAACATGTTAGACCTTTTTACGTGATTTAGTCATATAGTTTAAATATACAGCATTTAATAAATAAACTTATTCTGCTTTAGGGTACCCATCGGGTAACCATACGATCCCCAATCCACCTGCAAAAATTACGGCAACTCTCATTATGTATTTATATGTTTTATTTAACAAATAATGCGTGAAGATGCGGTTTAAGGCAAAGACTATTGTCTAATTTATTTACGGATAGTAGCGATAGATGGCGCTACTATCACCCGATATGGTTTGTTTATTGAAGTTGTATATATATTTTTAAAAATAAATCAATTTTGAGTGCCAATAAAATCGCTTCCGTACGTCGGTGTTTGATTTATGTCACCGATTCGACTTAGGGCTTTAACATGAGTGAGAGTAGATGGAATATCTAATTTATTTACAGTTAGTAGCGATAGATGGCGTTACTAACACCCAATATGATTTGTTTATTGTAGTTGTATATGTTTATGGAAAATAAATCATTTTTGAGTACAAATAAAATCGCTTCCATACATCGGTATTTGATGTAAATTACCGATTCGACTTTGGGCTTTAACAACTATAATACCTATATTTACTTCATATGTTCCGAAATAAAAAAGGTCAATAAATTATATGCTTATCATTAAGTTAAGCGGTCGTTGTTATGTTTAAAATTTAAACCAACATATATAGCTGAATAGACAGACATTGGTTATAATAAGTTCGTTTTGATCGATGTGAATCTCGACCATAAACTATTAACTGTGGCGATCAACATCACGTTTCACACATGTTTAGTGTATGCAAACGTAACTATTGTCCTTCATACAACTGACTATCGCATCTGATAATAAGTAACCAGTTTTTTCAACCTGCTAGCATCCTTCCCATCTTTATTATTTTAGATCGTGTTACAAAATCCTTCTTCAAAGCTGTCCTATGTTGTGTTCATGTATTTCATTTAATTGTATTTACTTTTGAATCGAGTACATATTTACTAGTTTTCTAATACATAATTAATTAGCTATTCACTACTTGTAGTTTATCAGTCCTTGTAGTAATTATTAATTAAGAACAAGAGTTAGTAACTACTATATTAGCAATCCTCATATCAAGGGTTCAATTTCATTTTCAGAATCAAGGGTTCAGGTCTATTGTCACAATCCATCCTCACTGCAAGCATTATCAGTTCAGGGCATTTCTAGTATTTTTTTTACAAAATATGCAGTTCGTAACAAAGACATCTACAAATTCGTCTTGTTACTATTCATAAATGTTCACTTCTTTATTGTATCTTATAATATGATCTTTTCCAAAATTACCGGTAAATTTTAGGCATTCGCATTTGAAGAGTGTTATAAAATTGCTGGAAATGGCTTTAAAATCTTTAACATTTAGTTAAAGATTTTAAAGCGTAATTGCGGTCATTTACAGTTTAATCATTTCATGATGCAAATATTCTGAATGAACAGGTTAAGAAATCATAAGTGTTTTAATTTTATTCAATAAGATTTTTTAAACAATACGTATACATAAAGGCTCGACAGTAAAATAATTTTGTCCAATAAAATTTTTTTGATGTTTGCAGAAGTAAAATCAAATGAGTAGATAGTTCACCTGCACCAACACCACAATATGAAATTCTCTTTGAACTCACAGGTACGTTATTTTTACTTATTTACTATTACTTACACACTTAAGATGTTCATCAATTATGAAGAAATCGAAATAGATGAACGACCTTGAAATTTACAGATTGCTATGTTTCGTACTACTTTGCTTAATGTAACAATAAAGTAAATGAAACAATTTTAAGCCGCTGAGATAAGTTCATAAAATCATCAAGATGATCCGATAACAGTTGAAGGTAAATTTAATGAAATTAAATTGTTGGAAATTCAAGAATGTTACTAAGTTGATTAGCTAACTTTAAGAAACAATGGGGAATTAACAAGTAAGGTTATGCAAATTCAAGTTATTTTTGTTTTTAAACATTTGAAAGCATCATAAGAATATGAATTTATAATTTACTCTATTTGCATTAATAGCGTTGTTATACATAAAAATGTCTATAATTAATTAAGTATTTAACTAATTTGTGCCTATGCTTACGTCTACTTATAATATACGTTCACTAGTATAATATTACATATGATTATCCTTTGTCAGTTTATTTACTTTATCTATATACGAAATGTGAATTGACGACGTCTCGCCCGGACTCTCGCAATCGCAGCGTTGCTGCCGTTCATTAGCATAGAACTTTTTTACCCCGTTCTTATTAAATTGCTTTTTAGAGCGTCTGTTTGGTATACATTTAGCAAACGATTTTAAACTAACTTTCCTATCCGGCAGCAACTTGAAATTTTAAATAAACTCAGAACTAGATTGTTTGAGGATATTTAAATGAAAGATGGCAATAATAAATCAATTGTTAAAGCTTCTGAAATAGTTTAGTGTGATATTTCCATACGCTATTTACTAAGATTTATAATATTTGTATAAAAAAACTTCACTTTACATAAAATTAATTTGTAAAGTATTCTTTTGCAAAAATCTTAACCTTGTTTCCTATTAAATTGTGTTAAAACAAGTGACTGCGATAAGAAATCGCTTTGTTTCGAAGTCTTCATTTCTATATCAAATATTTCAATACAAAAAAGAATCTTAAAGACTTGGAAAGATATTAGCGTGGGAATGTTTCCTTTAAGCTTCTGTAATTGCATCAAGGTTTTAAGATTCGTGATCTTGATTGAAATGTAATTAAAATTAGTTTATTTACAATCACTCAACAAGATAAAAATCCTATTGTGTCGTCGAATTGTGTGATATGTTCCCAAATGGTAAACAGAGTATTTTGCTACAGAGTTAGAACCTGAATTTTTAAACGTATGTTTATTTTTTTTTAATGTGATAGGAAAGCGTGTCGCCTGATTGAAAACTATCAACGCCGTAGCTGTTATCACAGGGTAAGAGTAAAGAATCTATAGGAAAAACGTACTGTACTAGATCATAACTCAACCAGATGAAATTTTATTCTGAAGTGATATGTGCGGTGCTTAAATACGGATCTGAAGCAGTGTATACGTTTATACTCTGAAAACTGTCTTATAGCGATTGCGCAGTGTCCTATTGCCACATTTTGAGAATAGGAAAAAAATACAAATAAGAGTACACCTGCAGAGTTTCTTTTACAGCTTTTTCTTTGTCTATTACGAAATGGTGGCGAAAGCTTTACTGTTTGTGGACTGATATTTGACAAATGAAATGTAATTTGTGATGTCAAAAAATAAAGAATATAAATTTGAGTGGTACATATGGACAAATCATTATCTAGCCTGTTGGTGTTATTAATGATGATGATAATCTTCTAATATTTTTAATACTAGAGTAGTCCAACGAACATGTTGGTCATTCGATTGCTGCCCATAAATATCCATAGTATCACAAATGTGTTACCGAATATTGATGGACACATAGTACTTTTGCATTCTTTAAATTATATGTTCTTTTTATGGTAAAAAAATCAAATCAAAAGTTTAACCGTAATAATACATTTTTTAATAACTAGATTAATTAATTTTATCAACGTGAAAATTAATAATTATACTTATATATTATATTTTATATATTGAAATTTTATGATTTGAAAAGTTAGGTTAAATATTATTATTTCTCAAACTTTTTTTATCACAGTAAATGAACGTTATATACTCAAAAAAATTCTATGGGTGACATAAGATAACAGTCTCACATATTTACAGTTTTTCTAGTTTATAATTATGTGCTGGGTATAATTCAAATATATTTATATTACATAAAGTTTGAGAACATCAGAAAATTTAATATTAAAAATGCCTGTTCATAATATCAAATTCTTTGACCATTATTTTACAGTATAGGCTGTTCGGTTATGGAATTTGTTACCGCTCGAGGTGAGACAAGCGAAGTCTTCCCGATTTTCAAAAAGCTTGTCAAAAATCACTATCTATTTTTATAAATATCTATGTATCTTTTTATTATATATATATATATATATATATATATATATATATATATATATATATATATATATATATATATATATATATATATATATATATATATATATATATATATATATATATATATATATATATATATATATATATATATATATATATATATATATATATATATATATATATATATATATATATATATATTATTACCATTCATTATTCTTTACGCATGCGAAACTTTAAAATTAGTGGTAGAGCCACGCTGCAGACGAATACTTTGTCAAGAATGAAATATTATTTGTTTATAGCATGAATGCTCGCCCGGGGAAGTACCATACTCCCGCAGAAAACCGGTGACTGAGTGGTAGCTTAGCTACCGCTCTTCTTTCGGTGAGCGGCCTGAGTTCCGGAGGCCCAACACTCAATATGTAGGCTTATTTTTTGAAAGTGCCAATGTCGTATCGGTACGGAAACATCGCTAGAGATAGCTGTTTCTAAAGGGTACTAGTACATTTAAAAAGTAACCCTCATTACTGTATAATATAATATGCATTAAGTGATATTATATTATACAGTATTTCAGAATTATAATCTAGAAAATATTATATTATATTCTATTCTACCATTCATGCACGGGCGCAGAAATTTAGTTGATTCCACAGGGAAATGAAAAGGAGCGTTTTTGGATCCAATTCCTCGCTTTGATCTGTATAGTTTTTTTTATTTAAATTGATAGAAAGTATAATGTTACATTATATATACATATGATACATATGAGAAAAATAAACCTTATTGGTTTTCCCTGGGCCCAGACCCCTCTCACGTTGATTAAATTATTTAATAATTTTATCATCTATAAAAAATATAAATCATAATATTCACAAACTTATCTATATGATATTATCTGTTTTTAATATTTTGAAATAAATAAATGGTCATAAGTATATATATATATATATATATATATATATATATATATATATATATATATATATATATATATATATATATATATATATATATATATATATATATATATATATATATATATATATATATATATATATATATATATATATATATATATATATATATATATATATATATATATATATATATATAGATATACTTATATGTATTTTTGCTTAAAACTATTAACTTTGTCTATTAATATTTTTTTTCTATCACCTGACGATAATGTATCACAAACATACACCAAATTATCTTTTTAACACTGTGTCCATCCTACGGTTGTCTAGAAGAAATCGCTATTAGCGATAAGACCGCCATTTATATATAAATATTACAATCAATAATTGTATAACTTTGTTTTTGGTGTACAATAAAAATATATCTATCTATCTATCTCTAACGTTTTATAATTAAGCAATTTATTAAATATAATAATAAAAGGTTTTTATGAATGTCTTTATAATATATCTTTGACTTGTTTCACGTCATGATGATTCCGTTGTTTTTAAATATTGAATTTAGTCCTAAGTAACATTGAGTGTACATATAATGAACTTATTTATTTCGTAGTTGCTGACTTGCCTGGTGGTGTACGTATCGTGCGCACACGCGATCATGGTGAAGTACGGCACAAAAGGAGGACCTATAGAGCCGCCGACACCGGAGCCGCTGCCCTCGCCGCAGCCGTACCGCGTGCCCGCGCCCGTCTGGGAGGACCAGGATAATGACTCGCCCGATCCAAATGCTCAATGGTACAACTCCCAAATACCATAATTCTCCTTTTTTATGGAATTGAAAGGTAAACGAACAGGCGTGTCACCTGATGGAAAGTAATCAACACTGCCCATAGATATCTGCAGTGCCATAGGCATTACAGAAGCGTTGCCCGCCTTTTAGGAATGTGTAGGCTTGTTTTTTGAAAGTTCTAACATCGTATCGTTGCGGAAACACAGGGTAGTGGTGCGTGGAAAGACATTTCTGGAAAAATGCCACTCCTCCAGATGGTGGGGATGAAACGTTTGTTCCACTGTTTCTGTTTTTGTCGTTAAGCCGACTTAGAGATGAAGTCAATAGTCGCGGGATCAATTCCCGCATCAGGATAAATAAATGTACGGCCTAGAGGTATTTATTCCGAATCTGAGTACCGTATTATTTCATTTTCTTCTTGGACAATCATGGTGAACTAATATTCATTTCTCTAAAAACGACAAAGCCCATCTCTTAGTGTAGTGGAATATATGAGTATATGGGATGTGAAAGTAAAATACTGGTTACATTATAAAAAATACCAACATCACTTCATCAAGGCGAGCCAGTTCGTTAAATTTAATACTCAAATAATGACTATTTACTAATTATAGCATTTTAAAATAATTATTTTATTATATTCTAATAATTGAAATTTGTTACATTATTCATTAAATTTCGATGATAATTTTTGTCAAGGTGAATTGAATTAACGCTTCAAATGTTTAAATACATTTTATCTACTTATCTTATATATATCTACTTGAATAGGAACATAATATTTTAGGATAGGTGTGAACATTTAAGAGCAACAACATGTAAGAGCTGTGTTACATTACAAATTGGCTGACTTGACCAAACCTTCACAGAATTACGTCGTTAAGTGGTATCATGTTTATATGTATCGCGTGTCGTACGGTGAATGTTGTGATCCTGAGACTCGACTTCATTCTTCTTCTATTACTTCCTTCTTCCCCTCCGATTAACTCCATCTTCTTCTTTTATTAGTCAAATCTTAACCTAAGGTAGATGAAACGTCTGCAATGTTATAAATATTGATAGGCGGCGATGATTACTGTTCGTGTTATGAACACGTGGATGGTTATTTTATAACTTTGCGCTACTATTATATACCAAATAGCCTCATTGAATTTAAGTACAGATCTAATTTTGGTACTAATTTAATATTTTGTAATTTAGTCAGCGGTGAAGGGATATATCCTATTAGTTGGCCGTTGCATCTGTATAATTTTACGGTCTTATAATTCACAGAATAATATACATACATTCTTTGAAAATTATTTAAAGTTTCAGAGAACAAAGATGTGATATCGTTTTATGGGCAAAACAAAAATGATTACAGGCAGAATTATTTTTATGCAATTTTATTCAGAACTTAATGAAAGGTAGATTTCTGAATAGTAAAAAATATATATGTTTGCAATATTGAGACATTTTATGACATAGTTTTATATCAATGAAATTGTGCATATAGATGTCTTACGAAATTTATTTATAGTCTAATTATATAGTGTATAGATTAGCAGCCTTGCCTGCCTGGCAAACATGTTAATTCATTATTGTAGCTAGGTGTTTTACCCTATGAAGATGTCATCTGTTGTCAGGGTAGATAAAAGCTATCTAATAATTGTCATAGAGTGGCAAAAGGAAGCTCTGTTTTTAGTACAAGATGGCTAGCTCTGCGATGTTCAAGCCATTAGGCCTAAATGGTGATTGAGGTAACATTGGGTATATTAATGACACAATGTGTAGATCTGGAGTTATTTCATACTGCTCATTTACTCTAATGTTTTCATTTGCAAACCCATTTTCGCCATTGAATCGTCATTAGGCTAAACTAACGTTAATTATCTTTAACAGGCGACCACAATTCTTCAAACCACAACCGAGGTATACGCAAGTGATCTACAATGTACCTACGACTCCTCAGCCCATCAACAACGCTCAGCGATTCGTCAACTCATACACACTAAACCAACCCATCAAATCTAAACCCGTACAAAATTACTTCACGCCGTCCCAAATATTGAGTTCTCAAAACCTTCCTGGTATTGGTATCAGATATTTCATCCCGGCTTACATTAACGCATTGCAAGAAACCGAAAATCAGAAACAACAAGAAGATGCTAAGCATAATGATATCGAAACGAATGAAATAAGTGGTTCTAGTCGGGACTCCGCTAGTGACCTGCAGTGGAAATTTGAAAAGGATGCCGCGAAGCGACTGCACAGAACAACACTAGAAGTGAGTTCCTATTTCAATAATTAATGGTATATATTTTAAATATGATATGCTAACTAAAACTTTTTAAAGTAAAATACAATTTGCAATTTAGCGTAAGGGATACTTACTGAGTGTAACGAAATAAATATACCATGGATATTTAAAATATCTGATTAGATAGAATTATTATACAAAATATTTGATTAGATTTTTTACTATAATTGATATTTACAATACAAGAATTAACCATATTTTTTATGATATGGCCATTTTTGTTGTAATAAATTGCACTTGCACCCGATGTACTTTATGTACAATGCTGCTTTCCTAGTCGATTCAAATATATCCCAGAAGTGTCAACTGTGCATTATATATAAGTGGCTTGGAAAACACTCTTTCCTCCAAATAAATGCTATTGAATTTTTTGGTGTGCATATAATACCTTCGAAAATAATAGAAGTGTACAAATTCTATTCAGAGATTCGGAAACTGGTGATTGTATTTAGGAAAAAAATCAGTTTCGACCGTAATTTTAATTTAGAAATTTTATTCAGAATTAAGCTACTATAACAATTGATCCAAGGGTGGGTAATACGTCACTAAATAGTAAGTTACTAATTAGTACACTTAGTGACGTGCCTAACTACGTGTACCAACGTACATGTAACTTGTTTTTAATGGTTAACTTTGTTTCAGGGTACAGCACGACCCTTTTATCAGTGGCCTGCGTACATACATCCTCGGCATTAATAATGTCAACTTCTTCATTTAGTTTATAGCAATCATCGCAGTTGAATCTTAGTATTTTTAAAAGTATTTGAATTTTTTCATTAATCATATAAGATATATGGGTAGTTAATAAAGTTTAAAATCCACTTTCTCTAAGCTTTTTGAGAGTACCAGGTTATCGACTAATGTATATGTTTATTCACATAACGTACTTCATCAGGGTAGCCCATCATCTGACTTTGATTTATCTGTTATTATTTAGTCATATTATTTATAACTCACTGATTAAGGCAAACTAAATAACTATTTTAGTCTTGTTTATCAAAATTAGAAAGTAGACCAAAACTCATCATAGAACAACTTCAATGTTTATTCATCGGGCGTCGCGTGTTGTATTGATGTGAATCTGTGATATTGAGGTATACAAAAAATCTAAAATGTTATGTGCTATTTGCACACTAGTTTATTGTGTAGGTGTTCCCATAGATGTATTTTATTGACTACCCAAATTCTTAAACATTCTACTGTGGTGATATTAGGTAGTGTAATAAAGTAAGATAAACGTGCCAGATAATAAAATTTATCCAATAACTATATTTATGTGAAGTATTTACAAATAATATATTGATATACATACTATATTTTTGTTAAATAAAAAATAACAAAAGGACAGCGCATTGTGTAAACGTATAGAGAACTAATTTTGTTTCTTAATTTGCTTAGTGTTGAAAAAACTGTAAATATACAGGTAGCACACAAATAAATGAGATCATTGATTCGATTGATCAACTTTGAGTGACTGGAGGGCTAGATATTAACGGGGGTATCAATTACAAATGCAGTCTCTATGGAAACATGTCGACCGTATCGAGGACTGACTACTAGTTTAACTCCGTACGTAACAAGAGCATGCAAATACGCACAAAGAGCTGTGTTAATTTGATATTATTTAATTTCACAATCTAATTTAATAATATTGTTTATATTATTTATGATATGCACACAAACGTTTTTGTCGTGATCGTTGCTAGCTGCTTTCTTATAGATATTATCATTTTCGTGACGACAAACACTTTAAAATGTTTTCGAAACATTGTATTGGTTCCGCATTGTACCATTGAAAGTTTATGTTATATTTATAATGTACTTTGAAATAAATATTTCTATCCTTCCCTTTTATATTAAATTACGGCCACCAAATAATATAAATGATCGATGTATTTCTGTAATGATTGAATAAAATTTTTATATATGGGATAGGGAGGCAAACGATCAAGCGTGTCATCTTATGGTAAACAAAATATATACAACACTAGCTGTACCCGGCATGTATTAAAGTTCTACATAAAGAAAAAATGAGTTTGATTTTATAATCTGTTTGTATGTCCCTTTGAATATATAATATTTTGGACGAAAAAATTTTTTTTGAGTCAAGAACCTTCGTGGTCGTATGCAAAACAACTTACAAAAGTTTCATCATAATCGGATTACACTTTGAGGACAAACATACAAAAATACATTAATTTCTATTTGTATAGGTTAAATAACAACTTTTGTTTTCTTACTGTAGACTTTTGTGAGATTTTATCACTATAATTACTCATTTCGTTTTTCGTGACGTTTAAATGATTTATTATAGCATAAAGCGATCATTGTGTACAACTATGTTTTTTATTTATAAGATAGTATAAAAATTTGTTATTACATCATTTCTATTGTGCTGTTCTTTCTTTGTAGACGAAAGTTTTGTTATGCCATTAGTAGCATCATCATTTTGTCATTTGCTTAAAAGTGACCTAACAGGGAACATCATAGTTGCTTTTGAAGTGAAGAGCAGACTGTATACAGACAGTCTCGCGGAAATGATTATGCTTTTGTTCAATTACTTTCATCATTATATGATGTAAGGCCGTATTAGTTCGTGTCTAAATCTAAAAATAGCCTAACCATTCTAATATACGGTAATATTTTAAAACAGCTCAAGTTCTTACACTAAAACATATGTATAAAGATACATTTTTTTTACTTTTAAAGCTTAAGTTGAAGAGTTTTATACATAATGTGTGTAAATATGTACAATAAATAATTATGAATATTATTAATTTTGTTTTATTTATATTAAAAAGGAAAATAATTTTTTTCAGCAAATCCTCAACAATCTTTCTACTCCTGATGCTCAAGCGATACATATGTATATATGTATGTATACTGTGTTCGCTTTAGCATAACATAAGAAATTGACATAAAGTCATTATTAAAATAAACAAACTAAAAACTCATGGGCATGTTTGGCCATAGACGATCGTAAACTGACGTCAGTTGATGTATGTATTATGCATACATACGTCCGAAAAATCGACGAATCTCTGTTGTAATCGAAACAATCACAGATTGACAAATATCTATCAAACGTTCAAGTTCATTCAATTATTAAAGTTGAATATATAGAATTTATATAGCATCCAAATGTTATAATATAATTAGGACTTATATTAGGAATATATTATAGTTAATTACGTAATGAATAACTCACATTTTGTAAACAAATAATATAAACATTATTTTGCAAAAAATCTGGTTTTTGATATGGCAAACTTATTCAATTTAATTATATTGATTATGTAGTCCTAATATTCCATTGCTGGAGATTCACATCTCAAAATTGAGATGTGTTGCCATTATTCTCACGCCTGGTAGGAGGATGGCAAATCACAAGTTGGTTTTTATTCTCAGGCAGCCGCTGCTGTCCATCTATTAGTAATTGCACTTTCAGTTACCTTGTACGACCGATAACCACGAGAAGAAATAGAATGGCTAAATTCTATTCCACAATCAACATAGCAAAGGAATATATGACGAAGTTTAATTTCTATTGTTGATTATCAAAAGTTTCTATTTCTCCATTTATCTGTATGGCACTCATCAAAATATCTAAATAAATAATCAAAAAACTTAGATCTTTATTTATTATGTGTAGCTTTCAACAATTATTAGTCTGACCTTATGATGATGATGATGATGATAATGTCACTTATTTGTAACTTAAGTATCAAGTCGACTTTATTTCAAAGGACACATAATTAAATGCTTATAATTAAAATTCTTATAATTCTTTGATACCGATCGAACTCGTTATTATGCTGTAAAAGGCATATAAGAACTTGAGTTAACAAGTATTTAATTGACCGACCCATAGGCTTGAACAAACAAAAAACTACGTCTTTGGACCGACCATTAAAAATCGATCTTGCACAAACTTGATAGGTAAGCAACATTTTTATAATTTGAATATTTATGTTTTTCGATAGCCGTAATTACTTAATTATAGGTTCTAAACATTTAAACAATAAATATACATGCACTGTACAAAGGCGGAAATGAGTTAAATTAGTAGTAAAGTATTAAGATTTTAGCCATCACAGTAACTAAGATTGTTCACTAGTAACGATTTTCTTTGTACGTCCTAACCTGTCTATCTTGGGTATTGCGGATGTCCATCGGCAACTGTTTTTGCTTTCTATCAGAAGACGTGCTTTCCTGGTTGGCTATCAGTTCACATAAAAATGTACCATAACCTTTAACTACACTATCATAATTTTTTCACATTTGTATAAGATCTAATTGTTTCTCTATGGTCATACATAATAAGCGGCCACAATAAGGAGTTGACTATTTTGGTATTTATACGTATAACATTTTAGACAATCGTACTCTAGTGGGAAATACTATCAATATCAATGACCCACGACAGTGCACTGCTAGACATAGGCCTCACCCAAGGTACGCCACCTAGCCCGATGTTCGGCTTAATATATATAATTAATATTCACTAGTAGACAAAAAAGTATTAGGTACGCTATATACGATCTCGCTGTTTGTTATTAGATGATTAGATTTTGACATATCTAATTTAATTTCTAACTAAAGTCTACATTTGATCCAACATTTGAAATGACTGTTTATGTGTGGGTCATTGTCATATTTTATCGACAAAAAAATTAAACAGTCATTTATTTTCTCCAAGTGATAACCGATAATTTTTAATGTAAGCGATATGAAGATGGAACCACACATAAGTTTTTTCAATGTACCTGTTTAAATTTAGTTTAAAAATTCTATAATTAAGCCTTTATGAAGGTTAGGATAAAGTTCAAAAATGGAAAGATTAAGTGGAAATAAAATAAATGGAAATATTATAATATTATTGCGGTTTACAATAATCATGTAGTTAGCGTAAAATCTTACAATGATGTTATTTAAATATTTTGCATAGCATGTAATCATGTAACGGATTTCTAATTAGCTATTAATCACTCTTTTAATTAGTTCTAATTACAATCAAGCCTATTGTATTTTGTCTTAGCGTGCTCTTCAGTTCTCACTCATCTTGATTGTTATTTACATTCCTTTTTACGTAGTTGACCTTCATTTATACCAAAATTAAATTTCCAACGCTTTTGCCTTAAATAGTACCAGCAGAAATTGTAACATTTCTTGATTATATCAGAATAAGAACATTTTCACATGCTACATTTCGCCACGCCATATTCTTCTTGTTACCTCAAGAAATATGTATTATGTGCTGAGAACGTGAGACGAAAACACGTTCACGGATATCGTTAAGTTGTTATTGAAATAAGTAAAAGGTTTATGTAAAATTAAAATTTTACACACAGACAACATTGCAATATCTACTACGATTTCGAACTAAACTCATCATTAACTAAACTTATGCTTTATACCAATTATTAAAGTATTTCAGTGCTGGATAATTCTTTTCACAATTGAGTGGTATTGCTGTAAACCCTGCGTAGGGCAGACGGATTAGGGATTGCACATGTTTTTATTACACAGGTGGATGCTGCTACCCGTGGAATCGTATTTTTTCCCATAGTTGCCTCCTAAGACAAACATGGTAGAAATTAGTCATTCTATTCTATGTCGCTAGTTATACAATTTTTTTATATGGGATAGCAAGGCAGACGAGCAGGCGTGCCACCGTATGGAAAGCAATCAACGTCTCTCATAGACATCTGTAGTGCTATAGGCATCGCAGAAGCGTTTTCGGCCTTTGGAAAATGTGTAGGCTTGTTTTTTGAAGGTTCTGTTTGTTTTATTTATCGTTATTAAAGGTGAATTCACCAATTTGTAAAAATATTTTTTGTCTTTGTAGTTGTTCCGTTTAATCTTAAAATCTAACAAAAAAATTTTGATTTTTTTGAAAAAAATAAAAACTACAAGTGGTTACTTAGTCATTTTACACTGAAAATATGTATTCTGTTAGAAATACATACAAATTAGGTTAATTATCATATTAATCTACCACGATTGTCCAATGCGGATTGGCGGGGTTACCAGACTCGGAATAAATATTTGTAATTCATACATATATTTAATCTGATGCGGCGATCGAACCCGCGACAGAGGCACTCCGCAGGCAGAGGGCCCCGCCAATGAGCCAATTGGTCGTTATTATTCGTTACGAATTCTAACATTTTTATATATAGATTAATTATAGATATAGATTTTTAAGTAGAATTAAGTTTATTACAAAAAATATGTCATCTAATGTAGATACCAATACAAATAATGAACAATAACATTGATTCACTCGTAGCGATTATTGCACCTTAAACAGAGCGCAGTGTCGTTATGTATTGGGTTGTCCGGAAAGTTCGTGCCGATTTTCGGTAGGTAGCGCAAGAGACCTGACCGATATCACAATTATATCATAATTTATATAACAGTTATTGAAAACAAATGACATGTGTACATATTCTAAAAGAGATAGCTTCAGTCATATTTGGAAAAAAGTTTGGTTAGGATTCGTTAATTTTTATCAGTTTTGTACGCCTTAGAACATGGTGGCCAATAAAGTGCATTCATTATAGGCATTAAACGCTTTTCTTTTTCCGAAAGGGCAAAAATGGAACACAAGCGGCAAAAAAGGTATGTGATTTTTATTGCGAGGATGCTGTAGCCGAAAGAACTGTGCGAAAGTGGTTTAAGCTGGAAATTTAAGAACGCCCAGGTAGGCCATCCACCACAGACGAAGATATGATTAGAACAGAAATCGCGAACAACCCACGCTCGACATTACGTCAATTAGCAAAATGGTACCTATATAATTTAATAAATGTATATCAATATTTAAATGAGCTAAAATATCGGCACGAACTTTCCGGACAACCCAATAGCATTACTTAAAAACGACAGATATCCTGTTACATAAATTCCGTTTTCTTCGGAAATGCAAGTGACATTGACCTATCGAACGCATGACGATCGACGCCGAGCGCGTCGAACACTACTTTCGTGGCTAAGACGTTTCGGCGAAAGTATTGCAGTATGAAATTGACCACGTAATGCTTTCAGTTATTTGTTAATAAAGTAAACACTACCATGTTCTCAAAATAATTGAACTTTCGCCAATTGTCAGCTGTGCTTACATTGATTTTACGATCACGTTATATACAATATTTTTAGTACATTCAACATGTAATCCAAAGGGCAATAATGTTTTATTTTTACACGTGATGTAATAATACCAATTTCAGATAATTGATAAAAATCAGTATCTGACATTTATTTATGGAAATATTCTTTAAAAATGGATGGCTTTTATACGGTAAAACCACACTATAGAGAAATTTTGTTCAACATCATTTAGTAAATTTTTATGTACAGAACGAATGTGTACGCTTGTCAAGGGAAATGCTACAGTCTCACAGAAGACCGATTTTGTTTGTTTATAACGTAGAGACTAAACAAATGGTTATCAGTACATTTAATCTACTAACTTCTACAGCTTGAAGTTATACACATGAAACGTTAAAAATCACCAAAATTAAAAAAAAACCATACCATATCAAAGTATATAACCAGACCATAGCAAAGTAACTATTGATCTTCCACTTTTATAATTCTTCTTCTTCTATTGAATTTTCTAATTAGCAAAGATCGGTAGTTAGTTCAACACAACTATCTCCGTCTTTAACAAGGCGTAACAGATCAACAACACTCGTCATCCCTCTCCACTAACCTCAAGACGAAAAGGAAGGTTTGACTATGCAATATGAGGGATATTTTGTAGCCAAACCTTTCTTTTTGACTAATGCCTGCTACTTTTCCGATCATGATTAACTCCCCCAATTTGCCGGTCATGTCTCATAATATACACCAGGTAAATAAACTTTTCTATGTCTGACGTTGCCGTTAAAAGAAGCCTAGTTCTATTCATCATCATTATCAACAACAACAACAGCTTGCGGTAGACCACTGCAGGACATAGGTTTCCCACTACAGGGTCGAGTGTCTTTGTTTATCGACATATTTTTTCTTATGCGTTTTTGACACGTGGCGATGTTGAAGAATTACTATACCAAATGGGAATTGTGATATGCAAGCTTGTTTTTTCTTGATAATGAACTAGAGAACACAATATGCCATAATAGAAGATTAAAAGATATGAAGAATTTGTCAGCTTAGAGAGTCAGGTTAGTCAGAGAGTCAGTCTAGTCAAAGAGTCAGCTTAGTCAGAGAGTCAGTTTAGTAAGAGAGTGTGTTTAGTTGAAGAGTCAGCTTAGGCGTGAAAATTTTACATCCGTGGTTGCCAAAGGCATGGAGAAGCGCAACTAAGCCCGATTTTAGATGTCTTAAATTCAGTTTCTGCCAGATCGGCAGATCTGCTGTGCAGATCATCGCAACATCTAGTAGAGGGGCATCCCACACTATGTTTACCAAGATGTTTGACTCTATTTATCTAGTTGGTCAGTTGTAAGCCTTAAGTAAATTATTAATATAGGTCTATTTTAAAGTCCTACAAAATGATCGTATTAGATAGGTGGATGTATGTATGTACATTAGCCACTTGTAAAAATACAACAATTAACTGACGCACCGCAGTATCTTGATGATCACGATAACATGTTTGTTGGGTTGTCGTTAACACGTATTTACAATAGAAAAGAGCACAAGGTCTGTCGACGCTTGTGGCTGGCCAAGTCTTTGCATAAATTGCATAAGTAGGTGACAGACATAACAGGACGGTTGATGGACCATAACCTTCAATGAAATGACGTGTGGTCATGGTAGTGTTAGTATCCAAAACATATTTTTTTTAATTCTAAGGATACTAATTAGTTTTGTTACTTAAAATAGGTATTTAATACGTTATCATTATCACCAGTCTCCAATTTCTTTTGACTATAAAGAATATAAAAGAATATAAAAAATAGTTAATGTAAAAAAACGTAACCACAACTCTCTGCGTAGTGCGTTATTGTCCATTTCTCCAGAAATGCAGAGACCCCATGTCAGACAAAAGTTTAGTAAAAATTAAAAAACGCTTTACTCACATTAGGATTATAAGAATTAGGTTTATTTGGGTACCATTTATAAACACACAAATAAGAAGAACAAACACTCAAATTATATCTATGTACTTTATAGGCCAAACAAATATTTACTTTTATGCAGGAATAATTTTTAAAATTTTATCAGGACTATATTTATTATTAATAAAATTTCTTCTGGTACACTGCTTGCTACTGTTTTTTACAGCCCAATATATGTTTATTTGTTGTGTATGAGGCCTTCTCATTTTTGGAGGAATGGACTTTAATCCACTATACTATACCAAGACAGATTGGTAAGATACCCAGGCTCAGAAAAAGAAAATACATTTAAGCCATACATATACTAATCTTAATGCGGGAATGGTGCGAGTTCAATCATTTGTCCCGAAAGGCATAAATTGCTACTAGGCAAATCTAGTCGTCAAATTTACATTATCAGTTAAAAGTTATTTAAAGCAATTATTTCTTGATAATTATTTATCATTGCCATTCCTTGATATCCTTATTTTTATTACTTGCATAAATGTCCTTAGTGTTTGAATAAGTGGACATTGGAAATTATTGTCTCTAATAGTTTAAGCCCAAGCCATATCGGGCATTAAGCAAACATTACCAATTTCGTTTAGTTTCGTTGATGTTATCATGAACAAATTGGTTGGTATAATAACAACACTAGATATATTGTCACGCGGAGTGATCTTTCTTCACCCTGGCGCGAGAGGCAGCACTTTGCTTCGCCGTGATTTTCAGGTATGCCAGCTCGCATAATTTGCATCGCTGAACCGAAATATGCAAGACGCGGTACCTATTTTTGCGAAGCTAAACGAACTTAGATTTGCTTCGTTTCCGGTGTGGCCTGCGCTTAATTTTAATCTGTCGCATTTAAAAATATGGATTTAATCAAGATAACCACGGAGTCAATGGTCGCGGGTTCGATTCCCGCATCGGAATATATATATATGGATTTATAAATATTTATTCCGAGTCTGGTAACCCTCCCAATCCGCATTTCCGTTCCTGCCCTTTCCTTTCGACTCTATCCTTTCCCTTCCTCTCCGCCAATCCACAGCCTGCCGTGCCAAAGGATGCATGGCTAAGGGCGAACTTAGTCGTAAGCGTCCGACCGTCCCGGGATCGGGCTCCCCGGGTAATATGGTGCCTCAGCATGCAGGGCTCTGCTGGGGCTGACCTCTATCCTCCCATGCGACTCGTGGGATTCATTAAGACGAATTTAATATACCTAATTTGACGGTCAATGGACAGCCATTTCCCTGCGATGAATGGTAGCGGATGGAGCTCTGTGGATTCTGCCAAGCCCTGCGGGGGATTATTATAGAGCTTTTTATTTACCATGTTAATGGTCGCCGGTTCAAACGTTCAAGTCACAAGGACAAAAGTTGAATCATTTGTTTCTAAAAAGAAAAAGATAGAAGTCGCCTATGAACCTTGACAAGATGTACATCCATCATATATTTTATTTTGACTGTATTAAATGGAATATGCCCTGGATTACTTTTTTATTTAAAGATAACAAATGTAAAATTTATGTGAAACAAATCTTACCTTCTTCGCGTCAAATCGTTGTCGAATACACAAAGACTGAAGAATGGCGATTTGTATGAGGCAAATTGTTTTGAAAATTGCATCACTTTTGAGGTGCTCTCCTTCTTGACGGTAGGTACTTTTTTATTTTTTACAGTTGTACGTCAAATATGGAAACTAGAATGTTTTTGTGAAGCAAAGGTGAATAACTTCTTAAAGGTTTAAAAATTAAGTGAGCGTTATATGTATACAGGTTGTAAGTATGACAAAGGTGTCATACTCACAACCTGTATATACAACAGAGTGTTTTATTTTATATCACTACTGGACATACTAGCTGACTAATGTTGAAATTTTAATATGATTTAAAACAGTTTTAAGCGACAGTGCCAATAATTTATTTTTTGAATTGGAATAGACTTAATTGACAAGTGATAATTTTCTTTATACATGATTTGACGATGTTATCATGTGCTGTAACCCTAAAAAAGCAGGGTAAAGGTTTTAAGCTTAAAGAGAAACGCAGATTTTAAGTGAAAAATCAGGTTTTCGAACTGTACATTATGGCAACAAATCGATTACGTAATTATTATTTCTTTGATGTTTTAAAAACAAAATAATATTGTGCAAAAATGTTCGGGGTTGTTTATTGGTTGCTGTAATCGTAAAACTTTTTCTGTTACAGTATATTTAATATCCAATAACAGATTTTTACATACTTCAAAAACTCTAATGAAATAACTGAAACACGTAATTTAGGAATGTATTCAGTTAATCTGAGCAGGTGTTTGGAATCGTTGTATACTTTTTCAAATACCACAAACTCCAAACACACTGAAGATAATGGTTGCAAAAATATTGTATTCAAACTCCTATGTACTAACATAGATGAGATAAAATTATTATATATTCCCAGATATTTATTCTCATGCATTTCGTACGAGGCAACTATGGGAGATATTACTTGTATATACAAAAACCAATCTGTGATTTCCAATATGCCTGCCAAGCGTAGATCAATATCAATATCAGTCTGCGGCAGTCCACTGCTAGACATAGGCCTCACTCAAGGCGCGCCACCTAGCCCGATCTTCGGCTACACGCATCCAGTCTCTGCCGCCTTGCGCAGATCGTCGCTCCACCTAGCAGGGGAGCGTCCCATACTACGTTTGCCGAGTCGCGGTCTCCACTCCAGCACTCGTCTTCTTCAACGATTGTCGATTCTCCGACAAACGTGTCCAGCCCATTGCCATTTTAGTATGCTAACTTGAAGAGCTATGTCGGTGATTCTGGTTCTCCGGCGAATTTCTTCATTTCGAATTCTATCCACCAGAGAAACTCCGAACATAGCCTTCAGCGTGGATAACACCCTTTAATTTTGAGGGAAGCCAATTTCCAGCAGTGGACTATAATGACTGTATTGATGAGTAATACTCAAATATACTTGAAATTTTTTTTATACGCGGAACGGCTTCTGCAGTACCTTTGGTACCGATTATCTTCCACTGCCATAAAATAGTAAATATTATATCTTTGTTTGTAAACAGTGAGAAGGCACAATATTTTTTGAATGATACAACACACCCTATTGAATACCCTATCGACGTTTATTAGCAGTCAAACTTGTACGATTGAATTATTTTATGAACCACTCCTGGCATATTTACTATTGTCCTTTACACTCAATACGAAAGAAAATGTTTTTAAACAAGCTTACATACACGGAAATTAATAATGTTTGTTTGTGTAAAGATATAAATGTGAAAAGAAACAGGAATGTATATCATAATACGTGATTTTTTGCCGAAAACGACATAAAAACTTTATAAGATTATTTATTTTTACCTTTATGAAAAATTTTTAGTGTCCATATACAATTGCCCCATCATCAGCAGCCTGCGGCAGTCCACTGCTGGACATAGGCCTCCCCCATGGAGCGCCACCTAGCCCGATCTTCGGCTACACGCATCCAGTTTCTGCCAGCCGCCCTGCGCAGATCGTCGCACCATCTAGCCGGGGGGCGTCCCACACTACGTTTACCGAGACGCGGTCCACTCCAGCACTCGTCTGCTCCAACGATCGTCGGATTTCCGACAGACGTGACCAGCCCATTGCCACTTAAGTTTGCTAATTCGAAAGGCTATGTCGGTGACTTTAGTTCTCTGGCGGATTTGTTCATTCCGAAACATATCTACCAGAGAAACTCCGAGCATAGCTCTCTCCATAGCTCTCTGAGCGACTCTGAGCTTATGAAGCAGACGGACTGTCAGCGTCCACGTTTCGGCGCCGTAGGAGAGTACGGGTAGGACACACTGGTCGAAGACTTTCGTCTTCAGGCTCTGAGGTATGGGTGACGAGAAGACCGGACGGAGTTTCCTAAATGCTGCCCAGCCTAACTGAATCCTTCTATCGGCTTCTTTCTCGAAGTTGTCTCCACCCAATTGCAAGATTTGCCCGAGGTAGATATACTCCTGGACAACTTCGAGAGTTTTACCACTGACGACGGTCGGTTGTGGATCCAGATGATCATTGACCATGACTTTAGTTTTATCAAAGTTCATGTTCAAACCGACTCGTCGAGAGGATTCATTTAGGCTGTTCAGCATCCCTTGCAGTTCCTCTAGCGATTCTGCCAAGATCACGATATCATCGGCAAAACGCAGGTGTGAGATGTACTTACCGTTTACGTTTATGCCTCGTCCTTTCCAGTCTAGCGTCTTGAAAACGTCTTCCAGTGTATTAGTGAACAGTTTCGGGGATATGACATCCCCCTGTCTCACACCGCGATACAACTGGATTTGTTTTGTTTGACTGCCCTGTACTCGAACGGACATCGTGGCGGCATTGTAAAGACATCTTAATACCTCGATGTATCGATGATCTACCTGGCACCGCTGCAAGGCTTCCATGACAGCCCAGGTCTCAATGGAGTCAAAGGCCTTCTCATAATCCACAAATGCTAAGCACAGGGGCTGATTATACTAATTTGTTTTCTGTATAATTTGCCGCACTGTGTGAATGTGGTCTATGGTGCCGAATCCTCCTCGAAACCCAGCCTGCTCTGGGGGTTGAAACTCGTCAAGTCTTCGTGCCCATTGCCCCAAGTTTTCTAGAATTAAGACTATTTGTTAAACTATAAATTTAAAATTTTCAATATTTGTTGACTTTGACAGGCTCTCCTTTAAAAAAAAAGTACTAGAGTGCGTTGGCAAGTGCTATTAAAAGTTGGCGCATTTAATCAGGAATCATTGTAAAATGGTACAATACTTGTTAGTTTCATACTAAAAAAAACGAGTTAAAAAAATAAAAACCTCAAGTAACCCTATTTTTGCTAACCCATTTTACTCAGTTAAAATGTTTTTTATTCGCACAAGCTCTCGGTAGGTTCTTAATTTTAAGATCTTCAGATAGATTTGTTTTCTGATTTTCTCATGATGGTTACAATCAGGATTGATTCGTCACCCGTTTTGGCTTGACGTTGAGTTCTGGGACGCCTGTATATACATCTTACTGCTAGGCATGGATCTTTCCATTTCTGGAGGAAAGTTAAGACACCACGCTTGCCGTGGCGGCATTAAGATTCGAAATAAATACCTGAAGACCAAAGCTTTCAAACGGGAGCGGTACCCCCCCCCTTTTATGGTAGCGGGTCCACAGGCAAATAAACGTTATGGAATATCTCTATTTTCATGAAAAAATATTTTATCTAGCCGTCTAAAATGTTTATGTTTTTATTATGGCGTAAATAATCATTTTTTCTTGTAAAGGGGGTGATAGTCCATAAAAGGTTGGGAACCTATGCTATAGACCATACATAAGGATATGATTATCTGTCATCAATTATAAAAATATTTCATAGCTGTATTAATATTTTTATGTCATCCACATATTTTTGTTGATAATGGGTTTTCGATTTTTACCTGACATATTAACCTGGTGACATTTTTTTTGTGTCGACATCCTGCCATATGGTACGAAAGACGCGCGTTAATAAGGAATCTTAATGAAACCAGCTTTATGGAGTTAAGAAATATTAATATAATGCTTTTCAGACAAATATTGTATACATTAAAACAAATGTTATATAATAAGTAGAATATGCTTTCTTGTGTAATGTAAAGAAATTTGGAAGTTTTCTTAATAATAAAAACACAGTTTTTTCAAAATTTGAGGTTGAGAATTTAAAATACAAAATATAACAAATATTTGAAAAATAACTTTATTCCTTGACTTTAAATTTAATTAACATAAATTAGCAATAAAAAAATAAATTATTTTATGGATATTTATTTTTAAGGAGTTTGTTACTTTTTAAGTAGTATAATAAATTGGATCCTACAAAAAGCAAGTACAGTCATTTCAAGTAAATCAGCTAATAAGCGTTATAATAATTAATTACTTCCTTTTTTATTTAATTATTATACAATACATTATGTTTTATATTATTATATAATACATATACACAAACTTAAATCTTACTTTATATATCATTAAAAATTCACACTTATAATTTATTTTGAACATATTTTATTAAATATCAGATATATCGAATTAGAAATAGCTTCTTCTTTGGTTCTATTATGCAAATATGAAGAGCAAAATATTATATACGATTGCAAAATACCACTGATCTAGATAATATGAAAAGTGGAAGTCCTTAGAATTTATAGCAACAAGTATTTTAAAATTGACTTACGTCGTTATGTGGGCTTGTAGATAATGTATCAAAATTAGCATTTATATAGTATTTATTAACTGAGTATATAACATAAACAATTTGATAAATGTTATAAGTTACAACTATACATTGTAATATTTAAATTAAACATTAGTTTGTGAATAATCATTTGATACGGAATAATAATTGAAGAACTTATTTATATAAGTATTATAATATATGTATATTTATAATAGCAAGTTACTTAATTTGAGAAATGCGCCATCTAGCGCTAATCTGAGACAGCGGCATAATCCTTAGCCTCTATTACTGTTAACAGATTGCGTGTAAACTGACGTATAATATTTAGATGGCGGTAATATATGTATGTATTTAATCCGGAAAATATTACCAGGATTTTGATTTCATTATTAAATAAGAAACTTACAGGGTAAAATATTTTATTTAATAAGAAGCAATATCATAATTTTGGGTTGTTACCCACTTTGTAGGACTGTATGAAATGAATATAAAATAAATACAGTCTATATACTACCGGATACGGATTTCTTAATTTCTGGCATGACATCGCATCATCCGATTACCATTTATGCTGCTCACTGCAAAATTATCTTAACGGAAAAAATTTCGTATTTTTGGACGACATAAAAATTCATCTTGAGAGCTTTTTCGAGAGCAAAGACGAACCCTTCTGGAGAGATGGCAATTGTCTGAACGTTGGGCCACAGTACCGTCAAAAAGTTTAACATAAATAGGTGTTGTTTTTTTATTTACCGCTACGACATTGTTTTCTTTATATTACCGTATGGTCGTTTTATCGCATGAAGCAGGTTGTAACGTTGTAACTTGGATTTGCTACCAAACTGACGTGACACATGGGTGATATTTGTCGTGTCCGCATAAAGGCCACCTCGGTGACCAGAAGTCTGTATAATATGGTGCTATAACTGAAGCTTAGATGGTAAGGTGCTGATTGGGAAACCACAGTAACGTACCTTAGTTGTGGTTTACATCGCAAGATGTGCATGCCTAGGTAAAGCACGTCATCAGACAAAGTAAAGTTATGCGTGTCATCATACAACCAACACAGTTGCATTATTTGTATTAAAAAATATGTAATGAATGATGGTCTGCATATACGTCCAAAGTTAATGAGACACTGCAGTATTTGTCTTAAAAATATTGTTACATAACAGGCTACAATAGCCCAATTAGTTAGATGTAATACTTTTCGTCTACCATTTTGGGTTTGATTCTCCCAATATTTGTACTATTGAGTGAAACATTTTTCACCAAGGGAACATACAACTTTTGTGAAGAAACTTAACTAAAAAGAATTTTAGTAACGTTTATAGCGTTTCTCGTCTTCTTTTTTAAATGATAATAATATTATTATACTATCAGAACCAACAAACATTGTTTTAGACCCTGTTTAAATTTAATTAAATTTGTTTGTGAAAACGTGAAAAGCTGCAACTTAGGGCAATAGCCCTTGCAAATTTTTAATAAAAAGAAAACTAGAATACTTATTCCAGTTTTCTTTTTACTAAAAATCTTATTCGGACTATTAAGAACATTAAAAATCAATATTAAAAAAATAGCTAAATCGATCCAGACGTTTTCAAGTGATAGCCCTTTATTTACAACGCTTTTTGTTTATATAGGCTGTACATATTTAAAGATTTTAAAATTTTTTCTAGTATTGACACCTAAACATGAATTCTAAGTAAATAATTCATCTTCCATCAGTCCAAGGTCATTATTTAGCCTACTGACCGTGTGAACCTAACAACTTACGCATTTGTTCTACTTTCAAATCGATAGTGTTAATTTTGGCAGAACGTGCAACAACTGAATTTTAAAAGGTATTGATTATTTTGTTTTATTAGTTTATTCTACGAAGAATTTTTTTATAGGAGAGTCACCAAATGTGTTTACGTATTCCATAGTGGTGATTTCATAATCTTGACCACCTCAATGTCGTAAATTTTCAAGAACACCGCAGGTGGTAGATCGATTCACAATTGCACCGTTTGTGGCAGAAAACTGTCACTGAATAGTACGGTAGTATATTGCCTAACATCTTAATAGTGTTCCACATATCGATTCCCTTTATTATTACACGTAAACAAGCAAAGAGACACCTTGAAAATTGTAGTTTTACTTTACAAAACAATTTTAAACATTTTTAAATAAAGAAAAAATTCAGGTACTAAATCAGGTACTAATACTAAACCCATGATCCATTGCTACGAAACAACTGTCACAAAATTATGTGAATGTTGCCAGCAAACATTATAATATAAAACATTTTAATAGTTATTATTTTCCAAATAATTTATCCTCAGACACTTAAAAGTATTTTGATAGGGGTATTACAATTTATATAAGACGTAAATATACAAGATTGCATATTGCGTTAGTAAGTATAGCATATTCAAGAATCATGTACTAGAGGTAGGCTTACATCTCTAACGAAGCTTGACGATAAAATATACGTGTACATTATTTTGTTTCGTTTCCTTGGCCGAATGTCACGTAAATCTAGTAGACAAGTTTTTTTTTCCATTTGACTCTTGATGTTTGATATTTCAATACAATTATTGGTATCCAATTTGTGTGGGTGTTAGAGTATATAGTGTTTTTATTTGTCTGTACTTTACTAGGCCATGGCAATTCAATGTTTAAAAATATTTGTTGCGTGTAATACGACTCATAAATAGATCCCATTGAATAGATAAAAAGACTTCACCCTTTTCTGTCTGTGAAAACTGCACAGCGTTTTTTAATTTACAATATAAAATAAGCATACAACGCTTTTCATAATTGTTCGTATACATAACAACAGAATAGTTAAATTCGGGGGATGAATATGAACTGTAACTTTTTCATCCTTTTAGTTATTGATGTATTATATGAATATATATATTTTGCCGCTTTTTTTATTAAAAATATTATATCTTTAGAAAAAAAGCATTATCATGGACACGTCTGGACCAAAATTATGTCACAAGCAATTTTTTTGTAGATTAAGATTACAAGGTTATTCAGAAAAGCTAAAAAAATCATTGATCAACTGATAAATCGCTTGTTTGTAATGCAAGATTCAGTATTTATTATGAAGTGACTAAATAACATGGACTAAACTGAAGAAAGTTTTGAACCTGGCATCCACGACGTGTTTTATTAGCCAACACAACTAAAACATTTATTTTATATTTTACGCGCTTATGTTACTAAAAGCGTTCAAACGTTAATAGGAGAAAATGTATACATATATATATGTATACATATATTTAAAAATGGAGAGCTATTTTGTTAGTCTCGCTAATACTCAAAAACGGCTAGACCGATTTGATTTTTTTTATTTTGTTTCCTACCGACCAAAAGCTTAAGCCTACCAGTACTTACTCATAAACTTTAGTGTTTGGTTAAAGTAAAACTTAACTTGTAACCATTTAGTTAAAAATAGATTAATTGCACCGAAAACAATCAATGACTTTAGTGTTCCTTCCTTGTTTATTCTTATCATTGGTATTCGAAAGACCGGCATTCAACGGTGATGCTGTAACGAATGCCCCAATGATTTTGCAATAGGTGGAAAATGTTAGTATGTTTCATCATCAATACAGAGATAACAGTCCACTATTGGACATTGGTCTTCCTCAGAATGGAGAGAAGTAGTCGTTACTTAGATCAGTGTATCGCAAATCGGGGATCGCGAAATAGATTTTGTACTTAGGTAAATTCAAAAGACGTGCGTATGAGTCTACGAAAGCTCGTGAACGTATTTATGATGCCTCCGGCGTTCCAATGTCTTTGGGTGACGTTGATTGCTTACCATCAGGTAATATGCATAGTCATTTGCCTTATTTTCTATAAAAAAGTAAAAATATATTTTAAAATTATATATATGAGTTGTAACTTTATATATTAATATTTATTTATACATTGTTTAATCTAAATGTATGTATTTCTTTATAGTATCATGAGTATGAAACATTTTTGTAAAAGCATAAATTTCAGAAGAAAAAAAAAACATGCAACAAGTAACATATAATTGAATCTGTACATAAATTACTGATATCCATCTTAAGGAGTTGATCCACTTTTCCCAGTTTGCATAAGTAACCGACCGTTTCATAACTAAATGCAACGCTGTTTTAGTGTTCTAGTCTCGCCTCAAACTAACTTAAACCAAGAGTAGTTAATACAATAATGACTGAAAGGGCTAACAAAATTACCATTAAGAGGATAGGAGCGAGAAATTCAATTCACATCAAATCAAATATGTAGTCTATGTAAGTTTTTCGTTCTTGAGCCTCAACTTCATTAGAAAGACTCACCTTATGGAAAAAAGTAGACGAACGATCAAGTGGGCCACCTATGCCTTAAGCATTAGTTAGTATCGAAATAGTAAAGAAAAGGAAATAAAAATTACAAGCATAAGTAAATGACACCTTGCTACAATAAATAATAGAATAGTTAACGAGTAGTAAATAATACGCTTGTATGAAAAACGCTAGCATGAACACAAGAGTGATTAATAAGTAATCACCGCGGCCCATGGATTTTTATAAAAGTAAGGGAACTACTGAAATATACATATATAGGATATTATAATATCTACGCAAAGAAACTAATCAGCGAACATATTATATCCATTGCACGGATAAAATTAGGTCCACATATGAAAAATATAATTAAATTATATTTTTCTACATAATAACAAAAACACATAATTCCGTAGATTTAAAATAAGATGGATCGTAGCAGATGGAGGTCTGTAATCTCTGCCTACCCCTACGGAAGACGGGCACGGAAATAGATATACATACGTATATATATATATATATATATATATATATATATATATATATATATATATATATATATATATATATATATATATATATATATATCATATATATATATATATATATATATATATATATATATATATATATATAGTATGTATATGTATGTACGAATTGAATATGATATTTATATTGTTGTATAATATTTATTTACAACTTAATTACATTAGATTACCTATTTTTTTATTCTTGCTACGGACTGTATCGTTGATTGTACACTCAACATCGAAGGAAACGTACCTACAGAGAGTCATTGAGAAGCACGGTTACGAACAGGCGCATGCGTCAAAAGGTGGTGCAACTAGCAATGTTTGATATAAATACTGTGCAGTAAACTGGGGCAGCAGCAGTGTCAGTTCAACTCCTGTCAGCATCGCTGAAGAGGAACGAAAGTGACCTTCGAGTGTTATAATTTAAATTGAAATAATGCGTGGATTCCAAGTAAGTTCATCAAAATTACAGGAGATTCGTCGGTCGTATTAGTCCACTTTTTAGTGACCTTCAAGGTGATTTTTTCTTCTACTTGCGAAGGTTGACAGCCAATTTAGCACAACTTTCCTCCTCCTTCGCAAGGTGCAGCAGTTCTGGAGCACACGCTATCCCGGTCCACTCCCTGATATTACGTAGCTTACATTTTCGACCAACTTGTCTTTTGTCCGCGATATTTCCCATATTGATAAGCAACAACTGTACCTGTCATGTTTCATGATATGACCCAGGTAAGCAACTTTTCTACCCTTGACAGTCTGCAAAAGTTCACGTTTTTGCTTGACTTTTTTCAAGGTGATGAATTTCAAAAATACATTTTAATCCCTTTAGATTACAGATATGAACTTTACATGAAATATTCATTTCCATAACTTTTTTTCTACCCAATGGTTGTTGGTGGCCGAATGCCCAAAGATTGTTTCGTCATAGCTTTAAGTTTCTAATTAATATGAGCTGTTTTGTCATTCACATATTGTATTAATTATAAATAAGAAAAAGTAACTTTCTCAACGACCCAATGCGTCTTGGCCTCCGATATGAGAATACATCATCGTTGAATGAGATAGGTCGTTGACTATATCAATGACTTTATAATTAAAATCATGTGTATAACCATATATATACACTCGTCAACTGACAATATATATTTTTTTCACAGCCCATATATATCCCACTGCTGAGCACAGGTGCTCTCCATTTCTGAAGGAACGGACTTTAACCCACCACGTTTGTCCAATGCGGATTGGTGGGGTTACCAGACTCGGAATAAATATTTGTAATCCATACATATATTTATTCCGATGCGGGGATCGAACCCGCGACTATTGACTCCGCGGGCGGAGGGCCCCGCCACTGAGTCAATTGGTCGTCAAAAAATATGTAAATTACTTCTATCTCCGATATAAAATAGATATAGTTACATGTAACAATGGACTTTCTAAATGAACACAAGTATAATAGTTTGATATTTACAAATTCTCTATGCTTTGTTTTTATTTTATTTCATAAAGTAGTATTGAATACGATTGAGATCAATCGACCAAAAAGACTATGAGTGTCGATCCTTGGGCAATTCTGTTAAGTAGCTATAAAGTGTGACAAGAGTAAATACGCTGTTACGCACGCAATGAAACTAAAAAATAAGTATATTACGTTTCCGACAAGTATGTCCACATCACTGGAAACTATATGGATCTATAAAATATTCATAATTATGTTACATACATAATTATCATTTTAAATATGATTTCAGGGAATGTAAATTACAATAGGTATTACTCATGATTTAAACTTAAGTTAAAACTAGAAAATTTAAAAATTGGTTAAAAATACGTTATATTTTCTTCCCAAATTCAATTCATTTTTTTAACAAAATTTTATCAATCACCGTTTTAGCCATAACAGATCGCTGTTGGACATTGATCTCCCTCAATTGGATGTTGCTGTTATCCCGCTATTTAGCGGGCGGATTACAGATTGGTTTTTATTACTCAGTTAGACGCTTTTGTCCATCTAATGGTATTTGTTCAGTTGCTTCCGTATGATATCTATCTGAAAAAATGGGTTGGCGCTATTCTATGCTAGGAACTACACAGTAAAAGCTCATTACAAATAGGTATAACTTTATCCCTACAAGAAATTATACAAATTTCTTTATATTTGTGTTTATGGCACTATATTATTTTATATATCTTAATAATTTATTTTATATCTTAATATTTGTATTTTTCAGGTATTAGTATTTGTGGCGGTGTGTGCCGTTGTTAAGTGCGGATATGTCGGATACGCTGAAGGAAGCTATGGTGGTGCAGGATACGGTGGCGCAGGGTATGGTGAAGAAGGATATGGTGGAGCTGGCGGACATGCAGGATATGGTGGAGTAGAAGCGGGACATGGCGATTATTACGTAATATATTTTTCTAATAATTAAATTGCACTATATTATAATTCTCATCCATTTTTTAACGAAGGAAAGTCCTTTAGAATATTTAATTGTTTATTAATAGTATATAAAACTACACATTACTAATGTGTAGTTTTATATACTATTAATAAACAAGTTCTAGATCGTAAAAATTATAGAGTAAATAAAAATAGTTGACATCTTGTTTCACTCGACATCATTAATCATTTTACAAACATTTGTGTGGTTAAGTATATATGTGTATTAGGTATATTAAGTATATATGAATAATAAAGTGTCAGCTTAAGAAAATTTTGTTAGCATATGTTATTAATGCCGAAATATTAAATATATTTTGTGTGTCTATAAACAGTACTGATGATTTAAGTGGCTCAATTACGCAGATACTTTCGAAGGCAGTCGTCGCGTGTTCTATTTTTATCTCGAGATAAATATACGGATGACTTATAGGTATTTATTAAGAACAATATCCGAAGCCTCGGAAAAGCGTGTGGATTAACATCCATTCCTCCAGAGGAGTGCTTTGTACCCTGCACTAGGACATAAATATATGTTAAAAAAATGGAAAGTGTTCATAACTATTTTCTAAAGCTTTATCTAGTGAGAGGCATTACGTTTTTTGTCTTATGTCTAGCTAAAATAACGAACTATAAATAACTTCAAAATTGTTATACTTTTTGTTGTTATACATAAATAGATAGGATTGATACTAAAACAAACAAAGAACTTTTGCAAAAAATATTTGTTAGATAATAGATAGGTCCCATTCACTTTTTACGCTCATTTCAAATAATTAATTTATTTTCTAATAAATTGACCTTGTTCGTAAATGACAATTGTCAATGACTTGGTTTTTGTTTTACTGATTTTTACCGTTGCACGTGATTATAAAGATAACAAAAACCTATAAATGAAGTTGCGAACACTAAATAGTATTTTTGTATTATAGTTAAATATTTAAATTAAAACTTTGACAAATTGTGCTTATCATAACATTATACTTCTTTATTACCTTTTTTATTTATTAAACTTAATTTAATGACATATTTTTTGCTTCAACTTCATCATCATCATCATATTAGCGGTGTAACAGTTCAATGTCGAATATTGTCTTCCCTTAAAATTGAGGGGTGTTGCTATAACCCCCACGTTTGGCAGGTGGATAGAAGATCGCAGATTGGTTTTTATCGCTCAGGGAGCCGCTACTGTGCGTCTACTAGTATTTACTTCGATAGTCACCTAGTATACCCACTACTACTTATTATATATAATACCTTACTAAACGAAGTGATCCCAAACAAAAGTACTCACAACAACTTAAAGGGCACACTTATATAACATTATTTTATAGATATATGAATATGTTGGTAAGTGCATGCCTAACTGCTTCCATATGCGTATGGATGTGAGCTTTGTTTAAAAATATTTACTCTTCATAATAACAATAGCCTTAAATAATAAGTATAAAAATATCATAAACATTACCCCTTAGAACTAAATCCAACTCTTTATAATTAACGATGTGTCCCAGTCTCTGTGCTATGCAGTTGAGAAAACAATTTTTATTGTATTTGATTTAAATACATTCAAAGATTAGACGCAAGAAACAAATAAATATATAAAAATTTATATTACCTTTTACGGTAATGGATTTGTTGAAGGTAATTGTTATTTTGTTATTGCGGTCTTGAGGCTATTCTTCTGTAAACCTAGTCTCGTTTGTGCTTTAAATAATCGGTGATGTGTGAATTTTTTTATCGACTCTAACATTGTGTGCAGTATTTTTCAAAGGAGAACAAACTTTTTTGAACCGTATTTATTTTTAAGGACTCAATATGATTATTTGTTTTTTTTCCAACTTTTGTACTTTAAAATAATTAACGTTATATAAATTAAACAATTTTAATATGAATACTATATATCATAGGATTATTGTTAATAAATCCAACTAAGCTAAGAATGCTTGTACTCGGATGTGGTTCACATAAATAGTCCGAAGTAAGATACGAACTAAAGATGTCTGTTGGTAAGCTAGAAATATTCCAACTCAGCTATTACTACGCCTTATTTTTATTTCTATATTAACTTTTTACATTTATTACCGAAGAATTGGATTCAAAATTCAATCTTCCATCATTCGATAAAAATATACTTAAAAAAAGAGATTTTACTATTATAACCATTCTGAAATTAGTATTTTTAATATTATAACCATTCTGAAATTAGTTCTCGTAGTTTTTTTTGTAAATACAAGTGTATATAATTCAAAACTACCAGATCGGGAATTGTGTAACGTTAAAAATTTTCATTGATTTAGAACACATTGCTTGTAGTTTACTACTACGCTAAATAGTCGTGTAATAAAAAGAATTCAAAATAAAGAAATTCTTTGATATAAATGGAACTATAAACTATTGTACGGGTTTAACAAACCATAACTACGTGCGCAACCACCATGTCACCGCGTGTTGCGAAACACCATGCACAAACATTGGAGACATAACATTGGTGGTCATTAAAAAAAAATAAGGAGTAGAGTCTAATAACAATTTTCTTTTCTTATTACTATGGTTTCGAAGTTTGATTAGTTCGTGAAATTCATCTATTCTTTTGTTTGCAATAGGGGAATATCCAATGTTTCAATAAAAGTCTAAAATTTTAAAGTAATATTTAAGACTTTTATTCAGTATTAAACTTCTTTTTAAGCCATTTGTTTTCCACAGCCTATATATTTCCTAATACTGGACACGGGCCTCTCCATTTATGGAGGAATGGACATTAAATCCAGCGTTTTAGCATACCTCTTATAAAAAACATCAACGCGTGCGTGTGAACTTGATATATTTACATTAATTTTGATATATTTATATTTATTACACCATGTAATAAAAATATAAACCTTACTTTATGTACTAGAAGTGATACGATTGATTGATAAATATTTAAAAAAACATTGTTCTCGTTCTACAATATTAAATTACTCAAGGCAAATACTTTTCCGGACTTAAAATACAACTAGATGAGCCAGTGGAATAGTATCTTGACCTTTATATTTTTTATTTTTCTAGGCATACCCGAAATACGCATTCGATTATTCTGTAAAAGATCCACACACTGGTGACCATAAGACACAATGGGAATCCCGTGATGGTGATGTTGTCAAAGGTAAGTTTCGCTCGTTTCTCGTTTCTATGAAACAACAATGGTAATGTAAATAACTATGATGAGAATATGTCTTTACTCTAAAAAAGTTATTAGACATATTAATATATTAAGACGACCGATTGGCTCAGTGGCGGGGCCCTCCGCCCGCGGAGTCAATGGTCGCGGGTTCGGTTCCCGCATCGGAATAAATATTTATATGGATTTTTAAATATTTATTCCGAGTCTGGTAAACCCCCCAATCCACATTTCCTTTCCTGCCCCTTCCTTTCTTCTCTATCCTTTCCCTTCCTCTCCGCCAATCCACGGTCTGCCGTGCCAATGGATGCGTGGCTAGGGGCGAGCCTAGTCATAAGCGTGCCGATCGTCCCGGGGTCGGGCTCCCCCGGGGACTATGGTGCCTTACCTCAGCATGCAGGGCTCTGCTGGGGCTGACCTCCATCCTCCCTTGCGGCTCGTGGGATTCACTAAAGACGAATTTAATATACCTAATTTGTCGAAAATGACGGCAACGTGGTCACGTCCTGATTCTCACGGGGGCGAAAAGCGACCAATGACGAGCCGTTTCGCTGCGATGAATGGCAGCGGATGGAGCTCGTGGTCTCTGCCAACCCCTGCGGGGGATAAGCGTGAATATATAAAAAAAATATATATTAATTTATTATTAAATAGATTAAAGATAACATAACATTATTCTCATTCCTCAGTTTTATACACAAAGGTTTTCTGCAAGACATCGTTGTTTAGTGATATGACCGCCAATTGTATATTAATTATATTTCGTTTTTATAGAAAAATAATAATTGTGCAGAGAAGGGTATCAATTACAAAACAGACACACACTTTCTTACACAGAAAGAAAGTTAAAAAATACAGAATTAGATCAATTGTTTATGAATACGTGTACTTTTATAAATTAAAATGGATGCGCGCAAAGATAATTTTTGTATATGCTTAATAAAAAATGAACAGATGAGATTAAAAATATGTAGATCTAATTTGTCGATCGAATTTCTAACTCATTTAAAGGAAAACGTTGTTTACAACGATATCCTATTTTGTTCTTGTATATTGCTTACGAAATTCAACTTTATTGTTTTCAGGAGCTTATTCGCTTGCAGAACCAGATGGCACTCTTCGCGTAGTAGAATATACAGCAGACAAACATAACGGCTTTAACGCCATCGTCAAACATATTGGTCATGCTCAGCATCCACAAATCTACGGCAATCACTATGGAGGTGCTGATTCCTATGGCTATCACTAGATGGCGCTAAAGATATTTTTTGAATTACGTAGATAAAGCTAGATAGCGCTGTACGGCTTATTGTTAATAAATACACCATACCTCGAACTAAATAATTGGTGGACCAATATATCGTGGCGGTAAGATTACCTTCATCAGATATATAGAATGGATATAAGTAACTCCGTGTAGAAGAAATATGTTTACTGATTTATGACTGAAATTTTTATCAATTAGTTTATATTGATAATTTTTTCATTAATGAATTGATTTTACTATTTAAAAATTCAATGATATCTAGTTTTGTCTCAGAATCGTCGTGACTTGATTAATCTGTGATAAGTTTTTAGATAAAATATCTAATTAAACCATCATATCTACCTATAATTTTATATATTTTAATACTTGTATGCAAATATTATATATTTTTTATGTTTACAATCTACTTATTTGTAAGAGTTAATCTTTGTATACTTAAAATTGTTTCATTTTTTAATTATAAGATAAAATTTTACTATACTCGAGTTTTTATTAACTATGCAAATTTTATTTCACTATTAATTGCAAACATGTAATTACTATTCCTTACATACATCATCACTGAAAAGATATTTGACGCATGAAAGTATCGCAGTTGTTAATAGAGAGTAATTTATATCCAAACGAATGTGATTAACGCTACACTATATTTGAATTATATTCTAGGAATAGCAATTAGAACCCAATTATACTGTCTTTACCTACCAATATATATTAAGATTCAATCAATTCCTTACAATTGAATGTATACAGTTACTGTAATATATAATGTAATATATAATGAAACTTATGTGAACGACTAAATCGATTATGAATTAGAATAACAATACTATCCCTAGTGAAGGGAAGTATAATGAAAAACCTTATACGAGCAAGAACATTTTTAGACTAGAGAAATCAACTGAGGAGGAGCTAATGGTGTTTAGCGCCGAGACCAATAGTGGTCAATACTAAGATCTCGCATACACTTGAAGTATACGAGCCTTACACCGAGGAGCCTTTGTCATTAAATTTTCGATGTCATCGTTGTTTTCCCCAGTCCGAAGTATGGGCCCATTTTTTATCGAATAGTTAGACAAACGAGCAAGTGGCTCACCTAAGTGGTAGAGCCACGCTGCAGACGAATACTTTATAAGGAATGCCATAATATCTGTCTGTAGCATGAATGGGTCGGCTCGCCTATATATACCTAAAAGGCCGGCAACGCTTCCGCGACTCCTGCGGTGTCGCGGTTGTCCATGGGCGGTGTTGATTGCTTTTCATCAGGCGACACGCTTGCTCGTTTGCCCTCCTATCCCATAAAAAAAAACCACACTCCCGCAGAAAACCGACGTTTGAGTGGTAGCATAGCTACCGCGCATTGAACGTTGAGCGGCTGAGTTCCAGAGGCCCAACACCCTTCCCCCATAATGACACTTTCCTTAAAGATCGGCAACGCTTCCGCAATCCCTACGGCGCTGCAGATGTCTACGGGTCGGTTGATTGCTTTCCATCAGATGACACGCCTGCACGTTTGCCTTCTTATATCATAAAAAGAAACCTAAGTCGGCGCTGCTTATCTACATCTACAATACTAAGGACACTGCAGTTACGGAAAATAAGTATGCAAATAAAGTTTAGAATTGTTTGTGATGTCTTTTTAAAAAAAAAATAACACAAACAATTCTTCACAAAAAGCAAAAAGGTTATTCCAATATGTTTAAATTAATATGCGATGCTGCTTGCACTTGAATAGTCAGTACAAGATGAATTTGTTACTGTTTAAAAATTGAAACATTTTGTACAGCGTCAACTTTATGACATATTATTTATTATATGTAAAATTAAAGACATCATAAGGTATCTATTTTCACTACAGTTTTTCTTAACTTCATTAATTAACCCGGTTTTGCAATAAATCATCATACACGAATGCTATTAATTTCCTTGTCAGCACTTTATACTTCCTCTTCAAATAAAATTCTTTCAACCAGTTATTATATCAACTTTGCGATTCATAACGTAGATTTGAACAATATATCTTCCGTACATTTGTTGCACGTACGTTGTTTATATTTTCTATGCTATCTTATACGGTATATCAATATAATTAAAATTTTTCGCCGGATAAGGTATCTTTACTATGTATTAATTATAAGCAACTTTGTAGATAGATTTGAAAATATTATTAAAAGTTTTCCTTTGATATAGGCCATTACTATTTATAGTATTATATCTTATTACACATTTGACTTTTTAACACATCTTCACATCAATTTATGTAACATCCATGTTCATGCATTTTTTTAATCATAGAAAAAATACACATTTTATCAGATATTATCATTAAAATCTTGCGCATTGCGCTTTTTCCGCTTACAAACTGTTGAACAATCGACAACCGTTGGAAAGAACAAGTACTGAAGTGGAAACAACATCTTAGGAAACCAGCTGGGTAGAGCATCAATTTGTGCAGGGAGGCTTGAAGAAACTACTTATTAGTAGCTCAGGTTGGGATAGTTGGCCATCAGTGGACTGTTGTAGATTCATTTCATTAACATTCCTTCTTTTATTATATTATAATTAATAGTCATGAAATTTTCAAATAATATTAAATATTTTCAAATAATATAAAAACCACACATTCTTATAAATATTTATAAAAATCTTTTGGGGTTTATTTTATTATTATTTATTTATTTACCATTAATGAAATACTATACTATTATATACATTTAATACGTCCGGCATTAAATTTAATGACAAATTATTAAAATGAACTTTTAATAAATTTATTAATTTATTAAAAGGATTTCAATATTTAATAACAAAATATTAGTCAGGATTAATAGAATATATGACATATCTTGTACTAAATAGACGTATCATAGTAACATACTTTTATGTTATTGTTACTAAAATTATGGATCATAGAAATTTGAACTAGACAAATTATAAAACTTATCCTGGTTATGCGAGACTGGTCGGTAATGTGAATGTATAATGTATCTAAGTATAATATGGTGGTGCACGCTTGTACGTTATAAATAGGTGAGTGGTGGTTATTACAGCGCGTCTTCTTGCAGTTCCAACCTTGGCAATGGTCAAGTTCACATTCATAATCTTCCATTAAAAATAAAATAAATTAATTCAGTGCTAGTGAACATTACATTCTTTATTGTTTTGTATGTTGGAGGCGTTTCTACTTATCTAAAGCGAACGTCATGGCAAAAGCGTTCGCTTTACTAGTGAGTTACCCATGATATGTTTATTTCCTATCTTATTATTATTAATACATTTTGTTTAATTGTGAGCAAATTATTATATAATACAATTATGTATGTTTTAATATTACACAATAATCTTAAGTATTTTAAATAAATTAATAGCGAAAACTAAAAATTTGTGTGCAGCATATGTTATAGGTAATTCTATAAACCTTTAACATCCAAATATCAGCCATAAAAGCTGAGAAGAACAATTTCGAAGTTGAGGAAAGGGTTTCAGGTATTTATTTCCTGATTTTTGTACTAGAATGATGTTTAAATCATATGGAAAACTCGTACTCCTGCGTGACACGCAATTATTTCCATTTAACCGCTAAATTATCAAACGGTAATTGAATGTATAATAATAATAAAGAAGCATAATAATGAAAGAAGGCAACTTAGTAAATGCTCAATTTTTACATTATTTCAACTGATTTCTATTTGTTTAATGAATTTTATTATTATAACAATAACATACTATTAAACATGAATATAGGTTCTATTTTGTTTAGTATATTATCTATATATTTTAGGTTTTGCTGGTAAATCTGTCCCTGTATAGATGTCAAGAGCAACTGGTGACTACCGAAAATCTAGATCTCTTATCGAACAAAGTAAGTTTGTTATAACAATATTTTAACTACAATGATATTATTAATAATCTGTTAGATAATTCTTCAGATATATATCTTCGCTACCGATTCTGAATTGCGGAAACAAAAATCATGTTTTATTTTAGAAATGTTTTCTTAGGCATTCATACGATCTTTTAAACATTTTCAATCAAAAGTGCTTTAATGACAACTGTGCGAATGAAACACTTTCTTAGATAACGAAGGTTTGCTTTACATTATCTTTAACGTATGAATATATTTATTTAAATACTTTCTTTAACATACATTCTAAATAAAAATGCATATTTTAAATGATTATTTCTAGAAAATCAAATCCAAAATCCTTATTCATATCAGTACAAACTACATTTATTAATTTGTCAATCGTCGATCTCTTAAAAGTCAGGCTTTTACTATCATTTATTAATGAAGTTCCCTTGATGGCAAGTGGGCTTACAATACCGGGATTCCGGGATCCCAAATACCGTTATTAAAAACCGGTATTTATGTAAAAATACCGGTATTTTGGTATTACATTAGTTCATTGTATTAAAATCTATATCTGGCACATTTATTATATGTAAAATGTAACATAAAATTTAATATGTACTTTTTTTTACTTGCACGTTTTTTTGTATCTATCTAAACCTACTCTTTATGTAATAAAATAAATAATATCTACGCATTTCAGAACAATATTTATTGGATTTCATATATTATTTGTTAACAAGTCAATATAACCACTGAGATAAGTAACAATATAACTAGTAAATTTTTTATCAATAATACCGGTTTCAATACCGGTATCCCGATATTTCTAATTTTAAATATCAAATACCGGTATTCAGATTTTAGTTCGGTATTGTAAGCCCTAATGGCAAGGACAAAGACTCCACCGGTCCACTTATTTGGCGGTATTTTTTTTACCAATATAAATTAAAATTCTAAAAACATTCTTAAATACGTGGACTCTGACAGTCGACCTGCTCTACAAAGTAAAAGTCACTCATAGAGCTATGGAGAGGGCTATGCTTGGAGTCTGTATGGCGGATAAAATTTGTAGAAGTTTGCAGGAGAACCTAAGTCACTGACATAGCTGTTTAAGTAAGTGAACTGACAATGGTAAATATAGTTTGGGACGTCTCATGTTATTTGGCGCGACAATCTGTGAGGGCTGGATACGTGTAGCCGAAGATCAGACTAGGAGGCACAGGATCCAGTAGTGGACTGCAATAAGCTGACGAAGACTTAAGACGTTTCGTATTGATATCTATGATGAGATATTAAAAATGAAAAGTAAAGACACGCGGTTGCGCAGTCGTACATACAAACAACGCGATACGCTATTTTCTCTAACAACGCGATTACTTGCAAAGCACGCAATGTGTCAATGACGTTATTAGCTAGAGAAGACTGTTATACGTAAGCTGTTGAACGAAAATTATAACGTTAATACAAACGGTTTTAGAATTAAATTGAGCTATACATAGTCTATATTCGTAGTCTATCTGAAAGATAACATTCAAAGTAAAGAAGTAGACCATTCTGCAAATGGGATCACAGTCACCGAAATAGCTCTTCGAGTAAACAAGCCGAAGTGGCAATGGGCTACTCATGTTCCTTCGAGAATTAACAGCTGTTGAAGTAAAGTTATAGTATATATAGTAATAGACCGTTTCTGGAAAATGGGGTATAGAACGCTCCCTAACCAGATGGAGTGACGATTTACTGAGCCAGTTAGGCCGTTTTTCTTTAACAGCCTATATATGTCCCACTGCTGAGTACGGGCCTCTCCATTTCTAGAGGAACGGACATGAACCCACCACGCTTGTCCAATGCAGATTGGCGGGGTTACCAGTAGTAATTAGGGAGTAAAGTATATAAAGATTGGATGGATTGGTTCCTTTTGTAGGAAAGTTTATTATTAAAGCATGTGTTTGTTACACGAACAATAGTTGTTTGAACTGAATTCATTAACTACACATTGTACTAACATTTGGTAATAGTTCAGTTTACGAAACCTACTTAACATGCCACAACTCTCGTTGTATACACAAATACTTATCGAAAGTGGTATTTATATGACGAAACTCGTGTAGTTAGCGGTCAGTACTGGTGTTGTTCGCCCACTTTTCTCCCAGGTTTGACAAGCGGTAGGTGGTTGCGTTAAAGTAAAAGTACTTCGCCTGTTGAACTAAATACAATTTATCGGCTATAAAATGTATGCAGCAATGATTATTCATTTTTATTAACGATCATTTTTATAATGTTTGAGGTTAATATCGTGGGTACGCTTTATACAAATCAAATGACGAAATTTTTGTAAAAATAAGTGGCGCGAGTGAAATTGGGGCAACAGCTCGTAAATAAATATACTTTAAACCAAAAATCTTACACTAGGAGTGTTTGTGTTATTGATGCGCTCAAAATGCACGTACAAATACAATGAAATAAATACGCTATGGCGTTCCATTTGTAATTGTACTCGCACTGGCACTGGCAGTATAATAATAATATATTATTATAAATTATTATAATAATCACGAGGTTGTGGCGTCCATTTTTGGACACCACAACCTGTTCGAACGGGACTCTTCGAACCAACTGCCATATCGTAACCATGGCCTAACTTGTTCAGAAATAATGGAGCGACCGGGGACTGAGAGTCATGGATTGAAGATACACTCCATGGGGAGGGGGGGGGGGAGTTGCCTACTATACTGGGCTGCAACTGCCTGGAATGTTTTGGATTGAAACTATTGCCTTATATTTTATATTTTCCTTACATTATTAACTGTCGGAATCTAATGCATAAATTATATCTAAGCCATTATTATGTCATTATACTTCACGCATAAACTGATTCTTACGCGGAAACAAAACGAAAGTGAACGATTCGTCATTGACATTGTATAATGGTCCGATGAGCGAACGCGCGTGAGTTGCTCATCTTGAACTTGACAAGAAGATGGCCGCGAGCTAGAGACATTTGGGACGACTTCTGTTTATAAACATTGCAACCTGTTTGCATTACGATTAACAAGTTGTCTGACTTGAATTCAATTTTGTCATAGATACGTATTTTTAATGTAAATATATTATTTAAATAATTAAATGAACACTTTAAAATTCTTGAAAGCGATAGCAAAACCGAGCCTCTACTGGACGTATATCTCTCCCTACGATGGAAAATTTGTCGATATTAGATAGTGGATTGGTAACTGCAGATTTGGCCATCTCACACCGCACATCTTGCATGTACGGTGTATAGCGTACTGTTCTACACTGTAAGACAGTGTAGAACAGTACGGTACACGGTACAGCACGGTAGGCGTTAAAATGAGTTGAATATTATAAAGTAAAATAATGAGCATTCGACACTTATAACCTACATTTAAGTCCAGTAACAAAAACCTATGGAGAAAGCTATTCAAATGGAGGGAATGTGAATATTATTTGAAATAAATCAATCCGCTGGAGTATCAAAGTTACCGAAATAGTTCTCTGAGTTAACAAACTGTAGTGCCTAGGGACTAGACCTGTTTGCCGTAGCGCCTACAACTGTTGGAGTATATGAGTGCTGGGGTTGAGGATTTTTCTTATCACGTAACGTGAGACGTCTCTGCCAGAGGGAGTTATGATCCGTGTAAGGTGGCTGGCAGATCCAGAATGCATGAAACCGAGCAGCAATCAAGGTGGCGCGTCTTAAAGAAATTCTATGTTCAGCAGTTGACTATTACTTTGGGTTTATTGATTAGTATATTAGAATGCATTGCATTATCATATACTATGATATATTTTAATGACCTTGTATGTATATATTATTATGATTCCGTTAACTTCTTAGCAACTTGTCAAGATATCAAAAATAATTTCTTACTTATATGGCCTTTTATTGATATGTAAAATAAACTTGAATTTTAAAATTATTTGACTTAATTAAAACTATAAGAATTAAGCGTAAATCTGTCGTTAAAAGGAGTTGAATTTTATAAAGTAAAATAATGTGCATTCGACACTTATAACCCAGATTTAAGTCCAGTAATAAATACAATCAAAATTCTTTGATACTTACGACATCGACAGGTGGTATATTATCGTATTGTACTTGAAAGTTTTATGATCTGTATTTTTTTTACGGCGAAGCAACGAAAATTAAGTACAAGAGAAATGAAGAAAACCACTGGAAAATCTAAGTTGCTGATATAGCTGTTGTAAACTGAAGTGGCAAGACCTAGTCATGTAACCAAATAACTGAAAACCTTTCCAATACACAACTGCTGAAGTGGACCGCGTCTTACTAACGTAGTGTGAAATGCTCTCTGTCAATATGCGCGGAGCAGTTGGCAAAAAATTAATGCGTAAGGCTAAAGACTAGGTTAGGTGGTGTGTATTGCAGGCCATTGACGACGATAATAATTGCGTGTCGATGGAAAAGAAGAAGATGAAATGTATAGAACATTGCTTGTGCTAATAATGTAATAAGTTTCAATTATATGTAAATAAATAGTTCATTAACTATTCCCATTAATAAAGTGTGATCACCTAGCATGCGATGTATTTACATAATGAGTAACATATTGAAGTATAGCACGCGAAATATCGCTTTACACATTCTTTACTTAATTTTTTAACAGATATAAGTATTAACGAAGTTAGATAGGAGGTAAATATTATCAGCAAAGAAATTAATAATGGTCATTGTTATTTTACAGGGAAAACCAAGCTATTCATTTGGTTATGGAGCTTCCGATACTCAAACAGGTGATATTAAAACATTATGGGAGAAAAAAGAAGGTGACATTGTCAAAGGTAATCTGCAAGTGTAATCATATTGTTAGAAACTAGGATTAGGACAAATTCATTCGTATTTGGCTGACGTGGGAATGACATGTAAATAATTTTTAAGCGATGCTGTTATGAGGAATTAAATTATTGAATAAATCATTTTATGTACAGGTCTTTATAGTGTCATGGAACCGAATGAATCTGCAAGGATTGTTGAATATTCAACAGGACCGGGACAAGTATTTACTGCAGTAGTCGATAATAATGATACAAAATCGATTCCTACAAATAATTCACAGCAATCGCAAGACAGAAGTCAGCGTGAGTATAAGCCTTACGAATTTCCTGAAGATTCAGATTTTATGTATCCATCTCAGGAAAGAAAAAAGAAAAAACATTCCTATGACTCCTTGTTGAAAGATTACTCTTATATAAAACGACCAAAATATCCGATGGAATTAGAAGCCACTGATTACTCTCATAGTATTGCAGTAAAACATCCACGCGGTGAAGGAGGTGATGCTCACAGTCACATGGGATTTAATTTTAATCCAAATTGTAAAAATAAACATAAAAAAGAGAACAATAAATTATATACTAACGTAGCTGATTTAGATTTTCGTAAACATAAATTTCCAATTCCATATTCGAATTACAATTTTGAAAAGTTTAATCATATGTCAAATGATGACATCGAGAAGTTTTTTCACTTTTTGAATATGCAAGATCACAAATCACCAAAACCTGACGAAATCGGTGTACCCACATCAGTAAATTACAATTTCCCTGTTTTTCCGGATATACCACCAAACGAGAATATTTATCAAGATGACATTATTGCACGACCTAAAAAGAGGTACAGACCTCACAAAAATTCTGAATTAATCTATCCAAATGAAGATCATGATGATTACATTTTGGTACCTAAGAAAAAGGTGAAGAAATCTGGAAAACCAATATATTTAACAGATTATCAACCTGATGATGATGAAGATTACGATAATTTTGCTGGAGCAGATGACGATGATAGAAATCACAAGCCACCAAGAAACACTGGTAAAGAAGTCGTGCGGAAAATCGTTAAGAAAAAAACAAATCCCGTTATTAAACTTTTGGATATATGGGACATATAACCATTGATACAAATTAGATAATGCCGTATAATTAACTTTTTTAAAAACTAATTTATTAAGTTATTTTTATTTCCGAACTAAATTAAATTTTAAATTGTTTACAAGCAAAGTTTCCATATTATTATATGAACAATATTTATTTAACTGTAAATTTTACTGATATTAAATAACATTAAAAGCCAAAGAAAAAAAATTAGAATATTCTTTTCTTTATTTGAAAAAAATTTGGTAGCCCATATACACATGTCCTATTTCCATTCCATTTCTAGAAGAATGGACATACAATAATTTAATCTAACCCGCCACGCATATCCAAGACAGCTCGCGGATTCATTTATCGAAGTGTGGGAATCGAACCTGCAACCATTAACTCCGAAAGCGATAATTTAGCCATTGACCCTACAAGGTCGTCAGTAATTAAAACATGGCTACTATATATGATAATTAGAACCTGTGTTATATGGTAATTAGAAATGTCAAAATTTAATTACAAATATTATTTAAAAAATCGTTATTAAAATAACTTTACGCTAAGTAAAATATATAAATATTTGAAAGCAAGTGCACGCTTGCTTATGCAGGTGTGCCAGAGGCAAGAATAGATAATTTTGATTCGCCAATGTTACGATTAACTCTCGATAGTTACGTTCGTAATCTAAGCGATTATTAGATACACGCTAACTCAATGTAACTGATGAAATATGCTAATAAGAATACTAAATGCTTTGCTAGGTCGTTTAGAAGAGCTGTATTATAGCTCTTAATAATTTAAATTCAAGTGAATGAAAAAAGTAGTTGGAGATCTAAATTCATACCCAATACCAACTAACGGATGATATATTTTCCTAACCTAACTTTCAAAGGAAATCAGGATTCAGGAAATTCAAAAGGAACTGCGATGTATGTCATATTAGTATAACACATGAAATATATGTAAAAGTATCTATAGTTAATATAGAAGGCATTCTTTCATCCAACTTCTTGTTTATCCAACAAAATGATTATATTTTTAATATATGTAATTCTACAAAAAGTGTCATACAGTGTCTTCAAGAAATATTAAATATCGACAAATTACATCCAGCGCTCTAAAAATATGTTTTTTATTTAAACAACTTTTATATTCGACCACGATGTTAACACAAATCCCTTGGCTCAAAAAGTGCATACGATAACCACCACCACATAGAACTGTTTGTAATGCCTATTTTAAAATTACGTTTTATTGAATTACTAATGACATAACCATAAAAAGAATATGGTTTTTGGAAATGTGTCATGTCTTCATCAAAAACGAGTGAGTTTTGCACACAACAATGTTGCGAGTAACACATCGAAATAATGGTATTTACATAATACTCCACAAAATAATAATATTTTTGGTTGTAATAGGCTAAATTCATTGAGAAGGATTACGTCATAACCATGTTTTGAGGGTCCTGTGTATTCAGTACACTGTGTGGTGATGTAATAACTGTTTCCTACTCTCACAATCACTACTTAAAACCTGTGTTCTAAAATGTTGGTCCATCTTACATCTTTTTTTGTCTGTTTGGTCGGACTCTTCTTAACGGAATTTTCTTAAGAATATTTGTAAATATGTACATGTATGTAGTATCAAATATTCTCAAAACAATTCCTTCTATAGTAACATCTTAAACTATAGTTTAAAATGACGGTATCTCTGCCTACTGTTTTCAGCAAGTTTTTTTTGGATTCCAACCCAAAAATAAGAAACTCTTAAAGACTTGATTGATCTAGCTAGTGTATATTAAGATAGCATATATCCTACAGTGGACTGTCGTAAACTGTTCTTAATGATAATGAAAAACTTTTTAGGTAGGCGTAGGTAAAGCCACAGGAAAGAACTCGACCTTGTTCACGTCTCTTAAAGTTACAAAATACATGTCTTGAAAATAATCAACCGAAATCGAAGTTACTAATTAGAACCGACAAAGCACCATCAGAATTATATACGCGTTATTACGCAAGCGATCTTACAATGATAGTGAAAGTGTTCATGCAGTAACTGGAGCAAATGGGAGTGTCGAGCACGGGTTACCTCACAAGGACGTTTAAGCTTTTGACGTTTGAGATTTTTATCCTCTAATAATATTTATGAATATATGTATATCAATGTTTCTTTATCCGTTCACAATTTGAATTATTTAGGGGGCGATCTCTATTTGCATCGTATTCACAATGTCAGATTTAAAGCAAGAAGGTAATGGATATTACTACAATAGTTTAGAACTAATAACAAACAATTATTATGTTATTGGAATACTTTTGTACTAATTGGGAGGAGTTTAATATATACTATTCGAATCAATACTTCATCAAAAAGTCATTCTCTATATAGTCAAAATTCGACGACGACCTAATTGGCTATGTGACGGAATTACTGTTTTTGGAGTCAATGGTCGCGGGTTCGATAGCATTATATTTCTTCTGCTGTCAAAACCGCGACCATTATTACAGGTATAACATAAATGTTCTACAGGTATTTCTTGGCCCCATTAATCACACTTAGACAATCATAGGTTGTTAATAAGGCCCGCTTTAGACAATCATAGGCTATTAATTTTTAATCACTCAAATAGGGAGGCTCACGCTCAACATTTTTTCACAGCCCATGTATATCCCACATGGGCTGTGAAAAAATGTATGTAATAAAACAATACAAACGAGTGTCTGAAGTGCAGCATTAAAATTTCCAGCCATTTCTTTCATAAAGCTGTGGCCTGATGAAAAGTATTACTTAAGATTGAAATTATTTACAACTAACATTGATCTTTAATACAGCCGTAATTATTCAATGCTGGATATTGGCATCTATCAAAATTGAGAGGTGTTGCCATAATAACCACGCTTCGCAGGTTAATCGCAAATTGGTTTTTACTCGTATTATTCCATTTGCTCCTAAAGTCGCTTCGTACGTAACCCATGAAGGTCCTAGTTTATACTCGGTAGCGTCATTTCTGAATGTCGCGACATACGTCAATGTATATAGCAATATCTCAATCGGTTTATTATTTATAGGGGTATAATATGGATATTTCTCAGAAAAATAATTAAACATGGGAATTAAAAAATCTCATGAGATATGAACAACTTTAGAAAAAAATGTACATATGTTAGGACCTAATACTATTTTTATGTTCATAATATTCAATAAAATTCAGGTAATTGAACCTATAGATACCATATGCTTCATGTATCAATTGTTGCGAAATATTTCTCGTATATCTTGCCAACACTCCTAGTTTGGTCGAAATATAAAATGTAAGGGCACGCCAAACGTGATCAAAAGCCAACATTAATGTCCCACGAGCTGATATCGGTGCATGTTTTTGATCACTAATGCATTCTTTGTACATTCACCAGTGGGCGCGGCCTTGACATGGCCAGCATTGTCGCAATGTGCTCGTAAAGACAACACGCGACACGAGCAACCCTTTCTATAATAGATTAGACCGTGGCTAAAACGGGCCCCATAGCGGGCTGCCATTGGATTACAAATATAAAAATTTATGTATCGAGTCTGGTGGCAAAATTAGATTTTCAGAGATATAAACGTTAACGAAGAAAAAAAATGTCGAATTTATTTAAGAAAAAAACAATCTTGAAATCTTGGAATCTAGTCACAGTATTCTGTGCCATTCGCTGAAGTAGTAATGTTAGGATGCCATGAACCTCGCAAATGATATTTCATTTTAGCTGTGATGGTTATCTTGTTTGTTTCATAGATTTTACTTTCGACGATACCCACATAAAAAATACATAGAGGTGACGTCCGGTGATCTAGGTGACATGGGGATATCGCCGAAAAACCTTATTAATTTATCAGGGAAAAGATCACGAAGATGCTATATGGTGGTACCAGCTTGTTGAAACCATGTGCGAGAAATAAAGCCAGGATGTTTTCTCAATCAGGGAGCAAGCGTTTACTTATTAGTTAACCTATTATCTTTTTCTGCCACTGGATACCATATATTGTTTAGGTATCTTTTTCCTGATTCTTATTTAAATTTTTAATATTACAGCGTAACATTAATACTGATGAGGGGATTGTTTGTGTTTCATTCCAACATTATAAATCTTCTTTATGTAACGTATTATTTGTTATCTTTATATACATAAATCGTATTGTTTATTAGATTGTTTCTCCTGTAGCACTTCTTCATTCAACCGACGACATTGTTTACGGAAATACATAAATTATAAATGGATGAAATTTTCTGTTTATTATTATGAAAATATTTTAAGTTATATCGCCATTACTAAATTAACAGTGGATAAGGAAAACGAGACACCTATTAGTACCAAAGAAATATTTGTTTTATTTATGAATGTACATATATTTATGTAAGTTGAATGTCTTATACTAATGTACTCTTTGGTTGACTACTAGATCTTTGATTTGACTGTTATGCGTTTGACGTCAATAAATAAAATGTTAGACACAGCCATAATAATAGCAATGTAAGAAATGTATAAAATATCACTAACTTAACATGTTAAGCAGAAATACAAGTTTCTTATTTAGTAAAAGTAGAATAAGTATTTAACTTTCTAGTATTAGAAAATCTAAATAACATTGTAATTTATTGACGCAGGTTAAATTGAGTAATAAATAATTTTGATTTCATAATGACGTGAAAATGTTGAATATTTTATAGCTGATTATGTGATAGAAGTAAACAGTCAATGAAACGATGTATAAACTACATCGTTTCATTGACTGTTTACTTAACACAGTTATATTAACGGCTATTAGACTGAATGCTTAGTGAACATATTCTGAGTCGAGAGTCTAATGTTCAAATTGTCTCAAAAAAGTTTTAATTACTAAACCCTTTCGAATCATGATTTATTTAAGGTCATCATATTTCTAGGGAACTGCGTCCGAATTCCACTAAAAGAAAGCACTTTATCTAAGAAACAAGATCAGATAAATATGTGTTAATATCACATTTTTATTTCACCTAATCATAACTCTGGTGACTTAACAGTAATCTCGGGTTTAAAATCTCCAAGGAAGGTTGCCGATTTTTAGATAAAAGTCGTGTCTTTCCTTACATTCTCTTAACTCGACTCATTAGAATATTGGTGAGTCTTGATTTGATTCCATCATGATTTCTTTGCAAGATCTGGGCAGTCATGGGCAGACGGCAGCGCCTGGATTGTCGAAACACGATCTGATTTACTTAGCATTTAAAATAAACCATCCAAAAAGCAACCTAATATTTTTTCCTTCGCAACTTAGTGTGGCGGTGTTAAAGGAAAATTCAAGCAGGATGCGCAACTCTGAACTGGTCATTTGTCATGTCAAGTAATTTCTTTTATCGTTGGCCTAATTATCAAAATTTGTTACTCCACATACATATTTCATCAAAATAATCTTTAAACGTATATGAAATACTTCGTATTTCATCGACGTTATTAATATCTTTTTTTTATACCTAAAGTAAGAATGGTTTCATTATTATTAAAGAAAATTTTATTTTTGTTGATCCTGTAATGTTTAATTATATGGATGAAGTCATTATTTAATTAGGAGGTATCATAATAAGTCATCATTTATTAATATATGCATTTATTTAAATTTTTATAGCATGTATTTCTATACCTTCCTATTACTTCGAACGTACAAGAGACGTTAAATTATTTTTTTATTTTATTGTTGTGTATTTCTGTGTATGACTATCCATGGATGAGAGATTAGATGAGCCGAGTGGCAATGGGGTTGTAAATTTGATGGAAAGGTGTGTAAATTAAAACAATAAAATTTATACAATAAACATCCCTTTGCGCTCAGTGGTAAAAGTAACAAACATTTAATAGTCCGCGACGATCAAAAGTTTGAGGACCACTGCTATAAAATATATTGACGGTATCTATAATAAAGAAGACCCTAAAATTCGATTAAAATTTTAATGAAGAATTCATCAATATCATCTGATTTGCTGGAAACTAAAATTGAGTGTAAAACATAATACAAAAAAGCGATATAACATTTTATGATATATTTCAATATTTCATAATCAATATTTTAATTAAATGAAAACTTTTACAAATAAAAAGAGAAATAATATAATACAAAAATGTATCATAACAAAGAAAAACCTTTTTTTTATAAATAGGCTTCAAAAATCGATTATAAAAATAAGAAGTAGGTATTACACATGTTGTAACTCATATTACATGCCAAACCTAAATACAATTAGACTATATAAGGTAAACAACACACTGGCATTCTCAGCTTCAAAGATAGTGTTCTTTATGTGTACTTCCATTAACAGAGATTTGATATTTTTGAAATGAACATATGTTACAGTATTTGAAATATTAGTACCTTGTGTAATTGTGGTTGACTGTCGAAATTCAGGGTGATCTCGTGCGTGTCATTTCTTATTTGTGTCTCTCCTGCCACTTTTAATTAAATATTTTATATTTTATACGTATGAACTTATAACTTATATTCTTCATAATAACAGAAACGTGACGAAAGTTTACAAACTTAATATTTTTATAAAAAACAAATATTTTATTTAATTACATTTACTTGAAGAAAAATGAATTAGAAATAATTATTTTTTTATATACTATAATACAATTTTATAGGCGTAAACATTTTAAACATAAATATATTCGGAAATAAAACAGACTCATTTTATCAGCGAAAAGGTATACAGAATAAACGAAGTTCTGTTTATTACAATACATAGGATATATGGCATAATATGTACTTTTATTGTCCTAGTAAATCTCATAAGTAAACAATTAAGATTATCAAATTAACACCGTATATATCAAACTACAAACTTATCTGTATGCATGTTTAGTTTGCATAATGCGGTTCTGACCTTTACTACCAAACTTGTTTGACAGACTTGCATATTGAAGCGAGCCGCGAGAAGGTGAATGACATTGTACAGATGAGTCATATACTTCGCGATCACTTGTCATCTGAATCCAGGTGTCACGCGATACCGATTTTGGTTACTGCATCTGTTGGGCAAGGAGATTCTGAAATAACTCTGTGCCAAATGGGTGATACGTAATAATTATTTTAGAGTAATAAAAAATTTTAGATAGTTTTATTTTTGTACGTGCAATGGTGTTGACGGTCCTGTAATCTTTATAACTTTGTGAGAAATACTCGCGAGCAAGTAACGAACTGGGAAGAATGACCCTATGACATTAACTTGACGACGAAAACAAAAAGCAGGGTCTTCAATTCCTACTGAAACGAGGGAATACACATTAAAGCAGCAGAAGAGAGACCTTTATTTAAGATTCCTATTAGGGAGCTAAGAGTCCCACGTGAGCCTGGTACATGAGAATATCTCTTGTAAGCCGATAGATTTAATACCTTAATATAATATAATAACAAATTCTTTAATTCTTTAACGTGCTGCTCTTAACCTATTGTTTGTACATTCTTATGGGAGAGCAATAATTGGCTTTATTATTATACAACTGTCTTATATAATATAATAATGTATCTTGGAATAAGCTGTTATTTTCATATGCATGTACTGCATTTTTCGACCTTAATTACATAATCTTATCTTAACACAATAATTTTCAACCTCATTTTCATAATTTTATCTCTCTATTGATCCAGATGAATCATAAAATCATAAGAATTAGTTTTAACATCAATCAGTTGTAACAGTAAAGCGTGGGGGTTACGGCAAATCCCTTTATTTTGAGGCAGGCGAATGTCCAGTAGACGACGAGTAACAATGATGAAAATTTATCTATCACAGACGGTCTTAGCTTCTCCAAATAGGTAATCAAGTAAAGCTAATGAAGGGAGGTAATCATAATTATTATTCTTATTACTTGGTAATTCTAAAAATAATATAATAACAATAACTGAAATATACACAAGTGAGAAATACACATACACAAATGAGAAATTTTGTATTGACATTAACAAACGTCCATTGTTACGGGCTTTATGAATGTTTAATATAGGTGTGTTGGTTGAAGCGTGGAGAATTTGAACAGGTTATATTTTAGCTACACGTGCGTGCAAGCAGCCATTGTTATGGTAATTATAGACTATGCATCTATAATAGCAATGCCAAGAACATTATATTTCAGACAAGTGTATATTTAGGATTTAATATAATGAACAAATACATGATCAAATTGATGTAATTTTGATTTTATTACGTATTGGTATTAAATATTTATGAATAAAACAATGTAAAATATATAACAGTAAAATTAAATTTAAGTAGAAGAAAGATTTAAAGAATAAATAAAAAAGGACCTGATTAACTCAAAAGTAAGGATACCACTTTCTGAATCAATAATCATTAATTCGTCGTTTCCCGCATAAATATACGTGTGGCTAAAGTTATTCCATGAAAGTTACCTTACCAATTTACCTTATAGGCAGAGATGAACTTATTTAAGTCTGAAATACAGATTTAAAATATGTATTTTCATGTTGTATCTAAAATCCTTTTTTTTCATTCATTTTGTATTTAAATATCTATTATTTGGAATCTTAATATTTTGTAAATACTATGTTTGATAAAATATTTTTAAAGCTATTAATACATTTATTCACTTTACTTTAATTTTAAATGTCACCCTAATACAATTAATACCATATAATCAAATGTCTTAGGATAAAAAGTTTAAAATACTGCAGCTTTCTGCTAAATGTCATCGAAAAAAATGTTTTTGTCGAGTTACTCTGACAGTTAGATTAACGAAATAACATGGACGGTGATATTTATACACCATTATATGACAAACTTCGTATTCTATGAAAAAAACTAACCATTTTTAAAATCGATAATTATGACTTTGTATATCGTGATAAGATACAGACAGGTACGATCCCTTTAAAATTATTAATAATAATATTTCATTATATTTAATTTTGAGTAGAGTCTATTAGAGTAACTTAAAAATACATAAGTTAATTATTTGTTGCAAAAATAAACAGCGAGATAGATATCTGATAAATTGTCCATGGCATCGTTACACAATTAACGCTTGTCAACGCTTATTACTCGAACCTTTTATTCCAATAACGATACTTTACAAAATATAGTGCACGGTTTAGTTTAATTTATTCGGTAATCTATTCTCGCAGATATCCGTATAAAATTACAGTTGTGACCAATTCTTGGCTGGTTAGGGCGTGTGTTAGTTGAAAATATGTGGATATGCCCAAACATTTTATATGTATTAAATATATATTTATATTCCATATCAAAACTACTCAATGAGTATTTAAGAGTTCTGAAACAGGTTCTTTTTACAATACTTGTCAAATATTCAGTCAATTATTTGATCGTTAGTTAGGTACTTTTTGCTTTTAATCAGAATACGTTTACAAACTAGCAATCCTTACCTAAAATATGGTTGTCGAGAAACAACGTTCCACTATTGACATTCATTAAACACGACATATTATACACATAAAAACATGGTTGCACATTGTATGTGCAATAGCTCAATGGATAATCACATAAACCAATTTAAAGCTCCAATTCTCGTAAGCTTGATATTGGTCAAGAATTCGAGTTTTAACTTGATCTTGACTTGACAAGCCCCGTGTTTAAAAAATTCTAAATAAATTAGAATTTTGAACACGGGACTTCAACGTGTAGTGCAATGAAAAACATGACCATCATGATATCCTAATCGTTAGTCTTATATTTTTCCTGGATTTTTTGTAGGATTGGCCGTCCTTTGACTCTGTTCCGTCATATTTCAATTAATATGTTTAATTTTTGTAAAATATGTTCATTTTTTGACGCACGTTCTCACTGAAAAAAACAAAAGTGCCCAAAGACCCAACAGTGGCTTTAGTTTGGCTGGCTTTCCTTAAATATAAGACCGGATCTTTTCGGCTGATATTCTTATATATGAATTTAGCTAATTTATTTTCTCATTCCAATAATATGTTTTCATTTCTATTATACTTAAATTTTTAAATGTATATAAATATTTAAATGTGTTATGTTACTTTAGTATACATAATGAATAACTTTTATGCAATATTTTAAAGGTCTTATCCATAATAGACCAAAATATTTAGTTCAATCAGTGGCCAGCGCCCACCATACATGTTTCACACATATAGTTTCCTGTCGCTGTGATACCTGAGGATACTAATAGTTCGTATCTATAGATTATTAGGGCTCCTATATAAGCTCAGTTATCTTAGATTTAGGCACACATCAAGCCCTAGAGCTTAACCTGTAGTAACGTGCCAAACTAAAATAAAATTTTAGGAAATGTTCGCAAAGGTAACTTAAAATTTTGAGTAATAACACTCTAGTGCAATTAGTTTGAGTAGTTTTATTTGTCTATATAACAAAAAAAGTAACAATTTTTTGCTAAAGCAGTAATAAAATATTATTGCTTTAATAAAAACTCACTTTTTATTATTTTTGTGTGTAAGATTTGAAATTGTGCCAATTAAAGTAAATTTAGAAATGAATTAACTGTTGTTGTATAGAACTTAAGGTTACAGTACCTTTCTTTATACTAAATACATACAGTAAAAATAAAACTAAATATCTTATTAAAACAAATAAATAATAATAAAATACAAACAACAACCACCAAAAACTTATGTGGAAGAAGAGCTTTAAAAGTAATGATTCCGGAGATCATAAATAGATTGAAGAGGGAATTAAGAGAGAACATTTGAGACAAAAGCTTTCCATGTATATTAAAAAATCATTTAATTTCAAAATATATTAAACTTAGATAATATTATTTCGATTTATAACTTTGTGAGTATTATGATTTATGTTTTTTATAGATTATAAGTTTATTTAATTATTCAGTTGACGTAAGTGGGATCTGGGCCCAGCAAAAACCAATAAGGTTTTTTGAGCTCTCTATATTTCATTATACTTACTAACAATAAAATAAAATAAAATAAAAAATGCCAAGTTCTCCAATTTTAACGTTTATATAAACATGAATGACTTCTAATATATTCATTGGCTTACAGGTCGTTTTCGCATGTGCTCTTTTGAGCGTAGCCCATGGAGGATTGATTGCTAGCCCACATGGAGCAATTTCATCTCAGAGCATAGTCCTAGGTCACGGTGCTCCAGCTTACACTGGGTACGCCGCCCCTGCGTATGCTGGTTACGCTGCACCCGCCTATGCTTCTCACGTAGGAATTGGACTGGGTGAATAATTTCACTTTAATTTTTCATTCAAATAAAAAATTTTTCTGTTTATTGGAGTGTCATTAATTATAAGTTGTACAAGTCATTCTACAACGTTCATAAGTAATATAATCTTTGTTGTACAAATACCGTAAAATATATAAATTTTTTAATGTCGCCTTATTTTTGGTAATGCATAATTGATGTATGCGTGCATAACGCATAAATAACATATGCATGCAGATAAGTTACATGGTAACTTTTATGAAACATAAACTAGTTATTTTATCAGCTCTTTAATTTAATTCTTGATACTTTGTGCAGTTTTTATTATGAACAAAATTTACTAAAGTTTACACTTAAGTTTACTAGTAAAAAAATAATAATCATTTTTTTTTCCAGTTAAGCTATTTTTATAACGACATATATTTGTAATCTACCAAGGTATTGTGATTAGAAGATTTTATTTAATTTATAAAATATGGTCGAATAAAACTAACGTTTTTGTTCAAATAATCTATCCTATCATGAAAATCAAAATTTTTGTATTAGGATATTAAATTTTTGTAGTAAACTATAATTTGAGCAACACAACACACAAACGAATAAATAATCGTTCTGTTGTTGAATTTAATACCATTCTTTCGCACGTGCACTAAGAAGAGGTAAGAAAGTTACTAATCAACAAAACAAACTATTTTAGCCTTTCAAAAAAGAGGAGACTTTTTGTAATCTTTTTGCTTAACAAGTGTATATGGTGAAGATAAATTTAGGTACAAATTGATATAATTTTGAGGTCCCAGAAATTCAATTCATTCATTATTTTAGTTTCATTTTCATGAGGTTATTTTTTTATAAAATTATTTATACACGTTTATGTATTTTCGGTCGTTATCGGTCGGTACGTTTATGTATAGGATGCTTGGAAGATGTGAAACATTGACGACGCCTCGTTCTCTACCATAAGTGACCCTGTAGGGAATCGAGTGGGGGGAGCGTAGCCTGAATCAACACGGCATAAACAATACTGCTACTAGTTTTATATATTATTATAGTTTTAGCGCATAAACAACACTACTACTAGTTTTATATATTACTATAGTTTTAGTGCATAAACAACACTGCTACTAGTTTTATATATTATTATAGTTTTAGCGGATAAACAACACTGCTAGTAGTTTTATACATTATTATAGTTTTAGCGCATAAACAACACTGCTACTAGTTTTATATATTATTATAGTTTTAGCGCATAAACAACACAGCTACTAGTTTTTCTCAATCAGGCTGTACCTATTATTAAGAACGATTGCAGGCCACAGTGCAGTTGTCTCCCACGCCGCCCCAGTCTGGCGCGCACCGATCGCCGCGTACGGTCACGCCGCTGCCCCTGTTGAGATTTATGTAAGCGTCTTGCATAATGAAATATAACAATTCACAAGCAATATCATTCGATCAAGGCTATTACAAAAAAAATATCTGGTAACGCTGCTATTCAGTTTTTACAACAGCTTACTTACTAGTTGCTTTTAAAGAAACTAATTCGGCATGTCATTAATGTATAATATTTTTTTTAAGAAAAAATGGATCACCTATTAGTTTGTACTACATATATTATTTTAGTCCTTATATTATATAAATTTGCATGATTGTTTATACAAGCCGTATATCTCACAGCTGAACGCTTGTCTCTAGGATGGACTGATGGTACACCCAAACTCAAAATAAATACCCATAGCAAATATTTATCCCGATGCGGAAATCGAACCTGCAACTAATGGCTCCAAGAGCGGTGACTTTTCCATTTGCTTAAGACGTTTTTGATAAGGCCTTAAGAATAATAATATTTGTGAAATAGTTTTATTTTTAAGTCTTTCCACGAACGAGAGTTTTATAAGATTTATATTTTAATTTTATTTTTATTATATTAATTATTATTTGATAGTTAAGGTCCTGATATTTAAATAACTTAAATGAAAGGCTTTTTAGTAGCAGCCCCAAAAACTTGACAGTCGAGTTACGTGTCTTTATTAGTATAATGGTCTAGAACATGGTATAAAGCGTTATAAAAATTAAAACATATGATAGTAGCGCTTTTAGGTCACGCTGATTGGATCTTATAAAATGTCTTCTTAGATCTTATGAAGTGTCTTCGTAGAAACATAGTATTATTGTATTAATTAATGCTTTTTAATTCGAAGACTAGGTTGTAATAGAGTATATAAAGAATTATATTTAGTTAGACCTGTAATATACGACAAAGAGATGTGAAGGATTAAAGCAATAAAATTTCTAGGCCCACCCCAAATACCAATTTAACTATGGAGTCGCGGATGGTCACACCGGCGATCAAAAGAGCCAGTGGGAAGCGCGCGACGGTGACGTTGTGAAGGGGCAGTACTCCCTGGTTGAACCTGATGGCACCCTCCGCACCGTTGACTACACCGCTGATGACCATAATGGGTAAATATTAACTGCAACGCCGTACTTTGTTATTCTTACTCTCACAATATTAAGATTGATGGCTGATAATGGAATTCATAACAACAAAGCAAAATAAATCCTAATAACTTAATTTAACGTTATTAAAAAAAAGGCCGACAACGCATTTGAGTCGCCTTCGGCATGTGGATGCTCGTTTGCCTGCTCAGCTATAAAAAAAATTAAAAATTACATGTAGGTGTACATCGCCGTTTCTGAACTAAGTACTATAAGGTGAAATGCGCTTGAATTTTCTGTCAGAAGTTATGTATTATAAGGCTAAGAAATACTAGTGAAATTAATAAAGGAGGCTAACATTGCAATTTATGCCAGCGATTTTAGAATTTGATGACGCTTTAATACCGAAAAATAAAAGAATGGCAATAGAATAAACTACAAAATCAAATGTCATATTATTTTAAATTAAGTGCAACTTCATTCTATATCCAAAAAAAGTACTTAATAATGGTTACAAATTGTTGCAATTAATCATGATGGGAAATGTCATAGACAATAGTCAGATGGTCAGAGAAAGAACGTCTCGGCTAACCATTATCAGATAGTGGACAGGGATGACGAGTGTTGCTAAAAAAAGAGTTGACCTGAATTTTGTTACGAGCACCCGTTGGAAATGTTCACAAAATATGTATTTACAATCAATTTGTAATTTTTCTTTTAGATTCAACGCTGTGGTTAGCAGACAAGGTCATGCAGCTCACCCCGCTGCTCCCGTCGTTAAAGCAGTAGTAGCTGCTCCGGCATTCGGACACGGCCATCTCCTCGGCTAGAGAACTTATCTTTATATACCTCTGACGACGACTATTATTTATTACTTGCATATTATCTATTTAGTGTAAGCACGGACGGAATGTTACAACGAAAGTAAAGCTTTGTGGTTATGGTTCAAAACAGGCTGCCTATTGGCAAGCATTGGTGTGCTTGGAGGCTAAACGTTTCATAAGGTGTATCCATCGCGGGATTCCCCTAAACACGAAAGACATTTTTGCCACCAGTATCTATTTTGAAACATATATACAATGTCGCTTTTGTATTATATTTTTATAGCTTATAAGTTCGTAACTCGATTTTATACTTTTAATGTTGTTGAATGCATTTTATGAAACGTCATTTATAATGCCTACGGTGCTCTTCAAAGACTTCTATTTGCTATTAAAAAGGAAACGTAAATTAAACTACTGTTATCATATTTGTGGTATTTTATTTTCAATTTATAAGCCACTATACCTAAATATACTACACTGAAGAAATAACAACTAAAATATAATCAAATTTTCGTCATTAAATACTTTATGACGTTCACTTGTACGTGATGTAATAAGTTGTATTCATACCTGTGCGTCCTGTCTGTACTCTCTTACTATGCTGAAACGTAGACATTGACGGACCGTCTCCTTCACAAGCTCAAAGTCACTCAGAGTAGTGGACAATAGACTTGTCGGCTCGGAGTTTCTCTAGTGGATAGAATTTGCAATGAAGAAATTCGTTGAAAGATCACCAACATAGCTCTTCACGTTAGCAGACTGAAGTGGCAGTGGGCTGGACACGAATAGAAACCGCGTCACGACAAACGTAGTGTGGGACGCTCCCTGCTAGATGGAGCGACGATATGTGCAAGACGGCTGGAAGAGACTGGATGTATGTAGCCGAACATGGGGCTAGGTGGCGCGCTTTGAGTGAGGCCTATGTCCAGCAGTGGACTGCCGTGGGCTGATATTAACAAAAATATTCCCGTGTCCCGCGTGAGATGCTCCGGAGCAAAGATGAGAATAATATTCCATATGAAGCCTGACTTGTGCCTTGTAAAGTTGGAGGCGATGAGACGGCGTCAAACACTGTCTCGCTCTACCAAGTATAGTTTCTTAGAGGCCAGTTTGGCCTTATCTTCCAGGTGGCCACGAAATTAAACATCACTCGAAATGTCGACGCCAAGGATTCTAATACATGGCTTAGTATTAAAGGGAGTGTCTTCAAAACGAGGAGATACAAAAAAAAGAGTCTTTTTAGTGGTAAACACGTAAACTTGTTGTTAAATCCAATTTAAGCTATAAAAACGATATAAATAACGTATCTTAAATATAATAGGTCTGCTATGCTATTTTAATCAATTATTTAAATAAAAAATTATCAATATTAAATACTGTTTACACCAAGAAGTGTCAAGCTATTCAAAATATAATATAATATATAGTTATAGTTATAGTACAGTTGTGAAAAATTGTAATTTATTCGTTAGTTTATTACTGTGATTTCTTTTTGATTGGTTTCAGCAATATTTATATCACTAATTGATGAAAATATTTTATTAGATTCAGGTAATGATATAAACAAACATTCTGAATTAGTGGTTTATTTATGTGTGTTTATACGTGTTGTATGAATGATAAATTTATTCTTGAAGTAGAAATGTTTTAACAGATATACGTATATAAATGAATGAAACCAAATGAAATAAACATATTCGTAGGGTGTTGTCCCGTTTTATTCCTGTACGTGAAAGAATAAATCTTTATAATTAGCAGTTGTATTACATTTATATCACTAGTTTAGAAAAAAATCCAAATTTATATTAATTAAAATAAAAGACACTACATATATAGCCCTACACTAGGATTCCCTGTTCCATAATGGATGGAATTTGAATTTATCCTGATATAGCACAAATTTTGGCTGAGGAAACGGACATTTCGCGATTGCGCCATTGGAGTCATCAAATAATATAACAATTTTGGATAGTTGTATAGGGCATAGTATTTATATCATGAGTTGGGACGAAGGTTCATTAAATACTACGATTTAATCTATTATATAATATTTATTTAGTACCTTATTCTCCGTCATTTCAGAAGGCTTATAACGAAATAAAAAGTTAATTTTTAAAATATGTTTTTTACTTAAAATATTCGGTAAATAATTTACATTTAAGAGTCTTTAATTACACATCTAGCAACAATGTAATATTTAAAACAAAATTAAATTAACAAATAAATATTATAACATTTAATTTTCATGATGACTCTCAATCTGGACGTGATGTCCTGGCGCTGAATGTTTGACTACTGCATTAAATCTGAAAACAAAGATTACATTTATTACATTAAAATTATTTTATGCAAGTATCAAATACCTATTTCGTTTTTCCATTATCATCAGCATACGGCAGTCCAATGTTGCATATAGGCTTCTCCCAAGAGTTACTTAATCTTCGGCCCCGTCGCTCTCAGGATTTCCCACACTACGTTTACCAAAACGCATTTTCCACCCCTGCACTTTCCTACTTCAACATTTATCAGTTCTCCGATTTCCGTGACAAGCCCGTTGCCACTTCAGATTGTTAATCCGAAAGCTATGACTATGACTTTGGTTCAGCGGCGGATTTCTTTTCTCAGAGCCATATTCATTAGAGAAATCTTACTACTTAAATTTCGTCTGCATATCAATATATTATATAAATGTATTAACTGACAAAATTAAATAGAAAAATTTTATTTTACCCATGGTGTTTATCAGAGCTATATTCAACAGTTCTAATAGATCCGTCAGCTTCTTGTAAGGAGTAAACTCCTTTCACAGTGTCACCATCGCGAAATTCATGATGGAATTTGTTATCTCCTGTATGGGGATCCTCCACTTTGTACTCGTACTGGTACTTCGGATACGCCTAAAATAATACAATGTTTTATAATGAAATGGAATCGTAACGTTCATTTTACATAACGTAGCTATTCTAATGCGGCAGATGATCTAATTCGTGAATGAAATGTATAAACAGTAGAAAGTGACCATAAATCGGGATCCGGACGTCCGTGAGCGTATAAGCGATTTGTATTAGACGTACATAAGTAATAAACTTACGTAATAGTCAACGAGTTCCTCGTGTGTATCGTGGCTGCTGTCTTCGGTGTAATGATATACTGGAGTGTGTTGGATTTTGGGGACGTTATGATGGGAAAAAGATTCATGAGGTTGGATATAGTGAGATTGTGGTTCATGATGCACTGGCACCGGAACGGTTTGAACATGAGGACGAACTGATGGGTAATGAGCAGGATTGACAGCAGGTGGATGGTGGGCAGATTGATGAGCAGACACGTGTTCGTGGGGTTGAAAATATTGCTTGTAGTTTATTGCTTCTGGACTATAATCTGAATTCTCTTGAGATTCTTGGTTTGATTGAGGCTGGTGATAGAGAATGCTTTGTGATGATATCGCGTGCCCATTCTCATGACGATATCGTGTTTCTGGCGGGGCTTCATTCTCTTCCTCGTGAATTGGAGCAGGTTCTTGATGGTATGCGTAAGGAACGCGTTCTGTGGTGTGATAACGATATTCCTCGGGTTGCTCATGCTGCACAACTGGTTTCAGTTTGTATTTGTATTCCTGGCAAGAAATAACTGCAATTGAAGCAGCAAGAAACAAAATCTGAAAAACAATTTTAATTAACGTCTTATTTTCGCAAGAGTATGAATTTATTTAAATGTTATCTTAATACACACTTTGGATAACATGTTGATCCTTCTTCTTTGACTTCTACGCTGGAACTGATAATTTAGCATAGGCATAGTGCCCAATATATACGGAGACGTAACGAGAGAGAAATGTATCAGTCTACTACCGCTCGGGGCGTCAAACTTTGTAACACAGAGCACGCGTATTCTTACCATGACGTAATTTATGTAACCAATGTGAAGGTTGGTGTTTAAGTCTGTCTGTTCTAAGTTACAATAAGTTGTAATACGGAAATTCAAAGTGACGCTCATATCCTTTTTATGGTAATAGATTAAAAAATATGCTCCATAAAATTCTTACACAATTTAAATATTTTCTTTTATTCAAAAGCAAACCGTTGAAATATAAATCTTTCACAACCTTACATCAGCACCAAAATCAGAAAGGTTTATAGAATATAATGTTAACTTAATCGTCTTAATTTTAGTCGAAAATACCACGTTATTTATTAATAGAAAGGCTATGGCTTATTACTTTTAATAAATTTATAAATACATATAGCAATAACAGTTTCAGTTATAAAAAGATACATACTAGTGTCACTGCTTTAAAACAAAATAAAAATAAGTTTCATGCACTAATCAACTGAGATTTAAACGGACCTAATTTTGAACTACTTTCAAGCAATGTTTATAAAGGTTGTAATTCTGTAACACTAATTTGTATTCTATTGTAGTGACTTCGTTTTCTCCATATTTGCACTTTTTTAGAAAATTGTAATACAGTTGAATGTTCTTAGAATTAATGAGAAGTAATTGTTGTCTATTTTCTAAGTCCATTTAGTTCCTTTAAATGAAATGCATACAAATGAATTCTGTCAAAAGCATGAAAAAGGGTTTTGTATAGATTATTTCTCCTAACAACTGTAATAAAAAATTATAAGTAATATTTGTGTTCTATGTAAGACTAAGTAAATACCATGGTTCAAAATGGAAAAAAATTAGACTACTTGATTTTAACAGGACTTTTGTTAAATTTTTAAAGGTGTTGTTTAACAAAAAGAAAAGGTTGGAAGTAAAGTTGCTCAATATAAGTCGAATGGTCTTATTAATTTGTAACCATTATATGATAATAATAAATGTTGGAAATTAGCAGAAAGGTAATGACAGCAAACAAGCGAACTGTGTTAACAAGCGAATCTAAAATATAAGAAGTGACTGAAACAGATGAGAAAATCTAGTTAGGTAATGAAAAAAAGATCCTAAAACGAATATTTAACTGTTCAGGATCAACACCACTGGAATACTTAACAAATCAAACGTTAATAAATTTGTAAAATTTGTTCGTATACAAAAAAAATCGCATAAACACTAACACTTACACGTTTTCTTGAAAACCAACAGGAATCGAGGTAAACTTGTACTCAAGTACCTAGGCGGCACTGCACTAAATCTTAAGGCTGTTGGCCTAAAGAGCCAGTGAAGGTTGATCAATGTCAAAATAGTCTGGTAAAATTATCTCGACGCAAAAACCCACCATAGGCAGTAGTGCCTTAGATAGATGGATAGTCAGAATTTTTACTTAACTAAAATCCGTGACAAAAGATTCTTGTCGCGGATCTTAATTAAGTTAAAATTCTGAGTGTCCACATGTTAATGGATTTCCGCTAAGTAACGCCTGACTCAATTAATTGGTTATTGATTTTATTACACATATATTCTTGTATAATATTTTCGAGCTCCGTTGTAACTTACATTATTCATAGTAGACCTTACGTTAAAGGCCCTTGGATTACTAACATAATATTCGCATCTTACTCTTGTATACATGCTGCTTGCGGTAAATGTGAATAATGGGAGAAGAACAAGAAAGTAATGAAAGGAACTAAAAAAAGGGGGAAAGGAGTTTGGCTTCTTGACCCATGCACTTACCATACGAAACGCAGTAACATGATAAAATACTACAATATAATGTCGATACTGTAAGATGGGGTACTTCACCGATCAAGCCAGCCCATTGGTGCTGTAACTCTATGATTGTTTACTAAAAGTTTCACTTTTAACTAAGATTTTAAACTTACATTTGACACTAGAAAAATTTACTAACTTTAATAATAATTCCTATCAGTATCGTAGGTGTATAATATTATATATTATATTTTAAAGCGACACCAAAAAACATATTACATAATGTTTTTCATTTTGTTTAACGTCTCTGAGAACTTATTACGGTAATATCTATATTTCAAAGTCAATATAAATATAAAAAATAAATAACTTTATATATAATATATTTACTCTTTACAAATGAAAATAAATTTTTGGTGTTGTATATAGTGGTTGGTGGGTGGAGAATTGATGGCCGATTTTCGGTAAGTTTTTGGTTTAAGTTCCAAATAAACCTAACCAAATAAACCAACGGAAAAACACACATTATTAGTTTTCTGTTATTGTTTTGCTTGTCGTGGATCTTAGCTAAGTAAAACTTTTGACTGTCCATATAGTGATGGATTTCCGCAAAGTAACGCCTGACTCCATTAATAATCTGAAAATAAATTTATAATCACTTACACAAATGACACATCTAGTATTAGATTGTCATGGGCATTATGATATTATGTATTCTTTTTCGAAAAGAGTACTTACTCTATATTATATTATACCCGCATTAATTTATTTGATACATTATGAATAAGGTGTACCGGGATTATAGCGGATGGAGATCTGTGCTCTCTGCCTACCCCTACTGGAAACAGGCGTATGTATGTATGTCTGTAACTTATTTTTGTAAATAGCTATTATAATATATATATTTACAAAAATAGATAAATATATCATTTTGTATTATAACGATTTAGGAGTTTTAAAATTTATATTTAATCTATTAGTGAATTCTGTAATGTTTTTGAATTGGATTTATATGTATTATAAAATTAATCATTTATATGTATTTTATTTTTCATTGTAATATAATAAATAGTAAAATATTACATAACCCAAATGAAACTTTATGGAGGTTAATAAAATATACGATTACGTTTTTAAATCTTCTCGTAAAGATACGTTTACATTGTTACAAGATTTCTAACACGTAATTGATTTCGTTCCTGTTTCCGCATATGCATTGAAATTTAATGCTGATGTAGTCTTTACGCCTGAACTCGACATTTTCGATACACGTGTTGCTTTTAAAATGAGCTCCTATATGGAACTGTGAATGAAATATGTCAATTACCTTTGTATATTTTAGAATTAGTTTATATAAGCATTACTCACGCATGTTTCTTCCAATACGCATATAGATTGACATAACGGCACAATATTTTTGCATAAATGAAAGTGGAATGAATTTGTTTATCTTTAATATATTATAACATATAACTAGTGACCAACTTTAAAGTTTTCTGAGTTAAAAATAAATGAAATACCGTTTAAGGCTTATCATCAATATCATTCTGTCTCGATCGTAAAATAAATAAGGTAAAAATAAAATGTAGTCAGTTAAAAGATGTTGGTTATTGCCCTCAAAAAGATGTTACAATGTCATTGCCAGCGCTCGTTTTGTGCTCAGATCGCGTGAAGCGTCGGTCAGCTGCTTGCAAGCCATGAACTACATTATTGTTTTGCATTTGTTTTGCAACTTCCCGCCAAATAGATTACCTATTTAGATCGAGCGTGATTCTAATTTTTATTTTCCTTTACAAAGGTAAAATAATAATTGAAATATTAGTATTGAAAACAACTATGTCATAAACAAAAAATATGAAAGCAAGTACAAAAACTTGCATAAATATAAAAACTATTCCTAATTCTCAGTTGCAAATTAACCGTTTACGGAGTATACATGTATTTATTTTTTCTATCCGCAGTCCTGCTAATCCGCCTTGAAGCGGAGATTATGCACTAATGTACACTACTTTATTACAGACATAGGCTATAAAAAACCTTAATCAGTGACTTCTTTTTTAGCCCATATAAATCTTATCATAGTTACGGCCCCATATACATACATAAATATATGTACACATTTTTGTCATAATATACATGTGTACTATATAATGTATTTCTAAGCATCAGAGGCCCTAACTTTATTACGTACTAGCTTTTTCCTATCTTAATTCTTCCGTTACTTATCTACCTTTCCTTCCATTTATTACCTTCCGTTTAAGTAGACGACACATGCAATGCTCTTCATAATGCAGATACCAGATGCCTAGATCAGATGTTAGGTTACCCTCTTACTCATCGGTCTAACCTTTCCACCACGTCCATCATGAAAAAGCAATACGCAGATATTCGGAACGGAAAAATACCAAGATACAAATTATTGTTTATAATCATTTTAACAAAACAGACCATTCTCTATAACATCTTTTGGTTTTTTTTCTTTTCAAAGGTATAAAATTAATGATATAAATACATCTCATCATTGACTTTGTTACTTTTTTCATCATGAATTTTATTAGAAGTTTCACTCATTTGGACATATTTTATTTTAGATTTCTAAAATGATATTTTGAAATCTAAATGTTAAAGAGTGTTTTTAGGACATTTGTTTCCGATTTCTAATGGATTTACATACATTTTGACAAAGAGTGTAGGATGAATATAATATGTACATAATTTTTCGCTCTCTCTGCATATATAGTAAGAAGTCGAGCAGTACAAATTTAAGCTATATATATGGATTTTAATACAAAATTACTGATTTTCGTGAAAAATGATTTCACGTTGTTAAACATATAATTGGAAGGAAAATGAAACTACGATAATCAACTACCAGTTTTTTTTTTAATTACCAATACAGCATTGAATATAAATTTAATACAATTTTGAGCGTATTAACCATTGATAGCTATGACTGTTTCATCAAGCGCGGTTTCTAATTACAGTTAATCCTTTGCAACTTTGAAGAGACGATTAAAATTTATAATATACAGGTTGCCGTGCAAATCTTCGTCTGTGGACTTTATTTTTATTATTTTCGAATTTTCTGAGAGTAATTCTCAGTATTTCTAAAATAGCATAAACTTCTGCTTACAAGCGAAGTTTGATCAAAATCAATTCAGTTCGAAAGTTAATCCGAACAAGAAAAAAAACTGACAAAAGTTGTATACGGGTTTTTTTAAGTGACGTGATACTAATATACATATTATTTTACGTTTCAGTTATTTTGTAATGAAAGATAGAAATTTAAATTTTTAAGCAGGCCCTTAAAAATACATTCGTATAATTTTTCGTAACATTTTTTTTTAATTTGCCTCTTCATGTGCAAGTGTTATGAATTTGATTCTTGCATGCAGGATATATATTTATATGACCTAAGGTTATTTATTTGATATATATTAAGAGTCTGCATATTTCGGAGTGTCACGTGTGTTTCTATTAGTACCTTTAAAACAGGGAATCTTAGTGCAGGTCTAGATGAAAAAATATTTATTGTTTTCGCCCTTGGCTTTCAGTATAAAGGGTTTAGAGAGAACGTAACAGAAACTGGCCTTATTATTATTATGATATTAGTATGTATACAAAAATATAAAACTGAATATGTAACAACTTCATTTGAACAAAAGAAACAAATGTTTCGTTATAAATATGACGATATAATGCGTCTGGCCCAAACCGATTTCTTACTGAAACTTTTTTATGAAATAATTGCAAAGTAGTAGTTTATAGCCGGCAAATAATTGTAAGCAACCATTATGGACTATCATTACTATTTAGTGAAATCTTATTTACCTTGGTCAGCTACCCTTATTGTGTGTATATAAGTCTTTACTTACAGATAACACTTATCAGTTTACCGTTCGACTAGTGTGCAATATAACTGAGAAATAATATCTTTTAAAATGATCTCAAAGGTTTGAAAAATATTTATAAAATTGTGTATATATCTACATCTACCTTGGTATTTTATTTGAATTATGTTAATAATATCGTAAAAAAGTGTTTTTTAAAAAATTCTCTTTGATCACACATATCACAGAGATAAATATTCTGACTTGGAATGGATATTTATACATCATATTTGGTCTGATGTTTCCCATATGTGCATTTTCTGTGTGAAAGTGAAAGATTAAACAATATATAATAATATTTACAATATAAAAAAGTTTAATACTATTATTTGCAATAGTATGGAATACGTCTCTTGTATGCGATATTATATTTTACATAGATATCTCATACTTTAATTATTTTTGTTTTAATTTGTTTCATATGTTTTTCATATATTATTAATATATGTATTCATCTAACATAATCAAGATCTTTGCAAGCTTGCTTGGCGATACTCGTTAATAATTAATTAAATATGTGCACAGGTTTCAGTAATATGTTTAGATTAATTTAAATATTTGTTGTTGTATAATATGTTCTAATAATCAAATATATATCTCCACTTTTAACACATTTCTGAGTGCCGTAATTTTTTCAATTTAATGTCCTGTTCCAGGTTGTCTGTCTCATTGTTCTCGTTGGCTTAGTGTTTGCGGAAGAGGAACACCATCACCCGTTTTCATCGCAGCATGTCTCCCGCAATCACGGCTCTTCAGAAAAAGTGTACATTAAGGGCAATGATAACGAGGAGCATGTCGATTATTACGTGAGTCTGATTTTTTAATAAAACTGGTCATAGATTCATTTATCCTATATAAACTATTATTATGAACTCAAAAATATATGCATATGTTTATATATGTTTGAGTTCATAATAATAGTTTATATAGGATAATTGAATCTATGACCTGCAGGTATTTATGCCAAGTCTGGTTGCCCCTTTAATCAGCCTCGGACGAGCGTAATAGGGTTCATTTTTATTCCTTCAGAAATCTGGGTCTGTGCCCAGCGGTATACTAGGACACATGAAGTGTTAAAAAATATAGTTGGCACATGCTGCGCCGGTAATATTTCTGCATGTCGCCGGCATCATTAGTTTTTACATCTCTTACAAACGATTTCATCCGATCACGAGTTGATATTCGAGGGTAAATGGTTGTAATGACAGACAATACTAAAAACGATTTCAAATTAAATAACAGTAAGAAATTGCTTCATGATTGCCGGCATAGAATAGGGCTACCTCATTCTTGAGTGACAATGGGGGAAAATACCAGAAATGTTTACTTAAATAATGAAAACCAAGCTGTGTTCCTCAATCCACTCGCTACGTATGGGGATTACGACAACATTCCTCAAGTTGAAAGGAGGCCATAGCTAGCAGTGGTATATACTATCATTAATTTTAGTATTTGTTGGTTGGTGGGAGAGTATTTTATGGTGCCCACAACCCAAATTCTAATTCTAACAACCGATTACAAATATGTAACAAATTAAATAAATAAAAGTTTTGATTAGGCTCATCCTAAGTTCAAGTTCGAGTACAAAGTAGAAGATCACCACACCGGAGACATAAAGTCCCAACAGGAAGAACGTGATGGCGACGCTGTGCACGGAAGTTACTCTTTACATGAACCTGATGGCTCCATCAGGGTTGTAGAATACCATGCGGACAAGCACAGCGGGTGAGTGAATAGCTTTTTTTGATAAACTGAAAATTTGTTACCGTTTACGAATTAGAATATTTTATTTTTAATAAAAACTTTATACATAAACGATTTGTAATCAGGAAACAACTATGTAATCAAAAATAACAAATCATGAAAAAATATTTTCTGTCTATTTGTGATAATAATATACTTTCTAACAATAGGGAAAATTTAATGACTTGAAAATAATGTTTAAATGTTTTATAGAAAACTTTCAATAAACTGTTTCTATTAGTGTATTCATAAATAACCATCAATGTGTTTACATACCTATATTAGGCTTTGAAACATTACATGAATTTCGAATAATGAACACAGAAATTGTTTAAATATTGATTTAGAAACATCTTAATAGGGTGATATTAATAAGTTTTTAATGTGTAGTCACATAATTTTATTTTTCATTTGAATTTTCATTTGCTATTAAACGTCATAAAATTTAGCTAATGAACAACCACAACAAAATTGAAATACTTCATAAAAAAAATAAAGAATAAAGCACTATTGTATAATAATCAATTAAAATTAATATTTATTTCAGAAGTAGTTTTAAGATACACCCTCTATTTGCCTTATAGTTTAATATAGAGTAATAATAAAAATAATAAAACATTGTTGAAAGAATTTGAAGAATATTTAATTTAATACTAGCATTTAATTTATTATTTTTCTAAAAATAACAATAACAATAGTAAAACTACAAAAGATATAATAAGTAAAATTTAAAGATTGTTTTGTAATAATATATAATTAATTACGAATAATTAGTTCTTGTGTTATTTATTTATAATAAAAATTTTACAGGTTTCATGCAGATGTGAAACACCAAATCCACCACATAGTTCCTGAACATAAAGAACATAAAGAAGAGTAACTGTGATAATATAAAATAATAATATATTTTCTTAATAAAAAATGTTTTCACTAACAAACGGTTGTGTAAATAAATGCTCATGAAATTATTGTAAATTTGTTTTTTATATATATGAATTTAAAATTGTACCAAATAAAGCAATGTTTTTTAATGATTTATTTGTATTTCTCTTTGTAATAATTTAGTAATTATTATTAGCATTATGTAAAAAGGTGTGGTGAAAAAAGTTGAGAAAAGGATGCTTAGATGGTTTGGGAATATAGAGAGGATGGATGAAAGACGACTGGCAAAATAAATTGACGTTGCGAATGTGAATGGAAGGGTCGGTAGGGGAAGACCACAGAAAAAATATCTTGACTAAATTGCTGAAGTTTTTAAGAAAGGTCAGGTCAAGAATACCTTAAACCGGCGAGCTTGTATGAGGAGAATAATGAGTGTGGAGGAAGCAAGGGAAGTATGCCGAGGTCGTAGCAGATGTAGATCTGCCTTCCTCTACGGGAGACAGTATGTAAAAAGATTTTATTTAAAGATTTTTTTATCAATATTATTTTGCTATATTTGCGTTATGACATTTTTTTTATAAGATTTATTTTTGAATAATTTGTCAACAACTTTCTCAAAAGTTCTTTCGAGCACTAACTTTAGTTATAGGGTCTAATTATATGCGTCCGCTAGGCCAAACGGCGTGGCCGCTGTACAATGAAAATATACGAGATCATATCCATCGAATTATTTGAACAGCGACTCGGCCATCGGCTGCGGGATTCGCCCGCTCGCAGCACAGACGCGGCCGCGCGGCCCGCCTCGTTTGCGAGTTTTGCACCTATTTAGTACCGTCCCGCGGTCGCTTCATATAATACGCAAAGCGGCGAAGTGGTGACCGCTGTCTTTCGCAGCCGAGCCACTTCACCTATTTAGGCCTTTAAATTAGAGGAATAATCATCTATATATATATTTAGTGATAGAGTAGACTCAGATAATCATGACAATCACATAACATTTTCGTCAATGAGACTATCAGTCTAAATTCATTGACATATATTTTTTTTAACAGTCCATATATGTCCTACTGCTGAGCATGGGCCTCTTCATTTCTGGAGGAACGGGCAGTAACCCACCACGCTTGTCCAATACCGATTGGCGGGGTTACCAGGCTCGGAATAAATATTTGTAATCCATACATATATTTATTCCGATGCGGGGATCGAATCGAATGCACCCTTTGAGTCTGCGGGCGGAGGGCCCCGCCCCGAGAGTCAAATGGTCGTCACTTCATTGACATATACATATGTTTTATAAAAGGTGATGCTTCATTTTGCGTACATATGTACCCATTTCCATTTCAGTTTGTTAACTCTAAGAACTATGTTGGTGACTTTAGTTCTCAAGCAGATTTCTTCATTCTGAATCATATACGGAAAACTCCGAACATAGTCCTCTCTATAGCTCTTTCATTAATTATATTGTGTAAAGTCCGTGAAACGTTGCAAATTTTCATACACTTGGTTTTGAACATTATTTCTTAATCGTCGATTTTAAGATGAGATTTTCGATTTAAGTTAAAGCGGCTAGTACGTGACCTTCACCATCAGGAGAGAAATAATCAGACTATTCGCCACATTTTTTATTTGCAAAACATGTTGCAAACACGTGGTTCATTTATTTTGTTTTTTAAAAATTTAGACCGCCTTGAAATAAGTTTAGAAAATTGAAAATGGTACTAGATTGCCATTTAAAACGTTTCAACTGTGAAATTCACAAAATAAGTGTTCCGTACCTATATTTTCGTTAATCGTTTTAATCCTATCAATAATTATTATCTGTTGTTTAAATAATTTTAAAACTAACACCTATGCATAAAGTATATATCTGACCAATTGGATCAGAGGCGGAGCTCTCGCTTCCACAGTCTGTGGTCTCGGACTCGACGCCCGCACTGGGATAAATATATGTATGGCCAATCGAGATTTTTTCCGAGATTGGTAACCCTGCCAATCCGCATTGAACACGCGTTGTGGGTTAAATGTCCATTCCTCCAAAAATGGGGAGGCCCGTGCCCAGCAGTGGGCCATATATGAGCTGTGTAATAAAAGTCTATATATAAGTATCATCATCAATAATAAAATAACAGTCCATTGCTAGATAATAGCACCCCCTAAAATTGAAGAGCGTTGCTGTAATCCTAATACTTACCGGATGGAACGCAGATTGATTTCATTCTCCGGTAGATGTCCATCTACTAGTATTTATATGGTTTTTTAATTGCTTTGTACCACACACATGAAAAAAATAAGTATATGAGTTTTGTATATAATATTATTACATCAAATTTTCTGCAGAGATGTTTACTGCTCTTATTTACGTATAGATAGATATATTATTTATTATACATCAAAAACAAAGTTATACAATTATTGATTGTAATATTTATATACAAATGGAGGTCTTATCGCTAATTGCGATATAACTACTTATATTATATATTACTTTAAAAAAAGTCTCACGCGCAAAGGGCTCTTTGGTGGGTACTTTATCACTGGTCATCAATAAATGAAGGGTTAAAAGATACTGAAACAAATTATATAGACACTTTTTACTTCATATTACTTTTACTTTACTTTATACTTAAAAATAATTGAAAGATGAAAACAAAAATCGACGCACTTCTTAAATTTGTTTTAGAATTATTTTATATTTTTCATTCTGTACAAAAATAATAATGCCAGTTAATGACGAAGATAATATGATTTTTATTTCTGAGTTTACTATTTGTGTTTGTTTGAAATACATTTAGTTATTACGATGTTTAATATAATTAACAAAATGGTTGGTATGAATTAGATATTGATGATACGGTGAACAGAGATGCATTTTGAAAATTATAGTAGCTTTTTTTAGTCATCGAATAATATATATATTTTTTTTTTATTTTATATATCCACGCCTATACCCCGCAGGGGTTGGCAGAGACCACAGAGCTCCATCCGCTGCCATTCATCGCAGCGAAACGGCTCGTCATTGGTCGCTTTTCGCCCTCGTGAGAATCAGGACGTGACGGGTGGCGAACCACGTCGCCGTCATTTTCGACAAATTAGGTATATTAAATTCGTCTTTAGTGAATCCCACGAGCCGCTAGGGAGGATGGAGGTCAGCCCCAGCAGAGCCCTGCATGCTGAGGTAAAGCACCATAGTCCCCGGGGGAGCCCGACCCCGGGACGATCGGCACGCTTACGATTAATCTTACTTATCGAAGATACTTATCGAATAATATAATTAATTTATTAAGAGTTTCTCTACACAATATTTGAGCTTGAAAATTATTACATTTTTACTTATAATATAAATGTAATGTGGCGCCAATAGTTTAATTGGTTAGGGCTTTGATGTACGATTTCAGGTCGTAGTTCCCAGTCTACATACTATTGGACTATTGATGCGATGTATTTTCCAATAGAAATACGATATAATATTTATAGAAATATATCAAACTTAATTGGATCAGTTAGCAAGATTACTAGTAATATATTGCTAGTCGTCTTTAAAATGTGCATATATTGGGATATGATGACGACCAATTGGCTTAGTGGCGGCCCCCGGAGTGAATGGTCGCTTGTTCTATCCCTGCGCGGATATGTGTACTGCCTACAGATATTTATTCCGATTCTGTTAACCCAATTCCACTTTGGACAAGCGTGGTGGGTTAATATCCGTACCTCCAGAAATGGAGAGGCCCGTGCTCAGTAGTGGGACATCGAGATCGCTGTAGAAGAAAAATGGAATAGCGATAATGCATTATCTGTTTTTTTTTTTGATTCTATTTAGCTGAAATTTTTTTTGACAAGTCTTGTCGCGGATCTTAGCTAAGTAAAACTTTTGACTGTCCATATACATTTGATAACATCAGATGAATGAGATATTTTGAAATATACAAATTAAGTTCTGAAATCTTTTTTTTGTTAAGACCTATTCAAGGCAATCGATAACTGTTATCTCAGATTGCTTTTTTGTTATGCAAAAAACGTTTTGCCCCTAATTACTACTATTCCAGCGGCGCTCCAATACTGATGAATGTAGGCGGCTATGTCGGGCAAATGACTTTACGAAATTAGTTGCAAAAACTCAACGCACACCACAACTGCCGTAAAATAATTACAAGTGCAACTAACATAGAGTGAAATCTATATTACCTTGGCATGTTACTTTTGTTATCAATATAAAAGTCGTTATTTACGGGCAAAATGTATCAGTTAACCGTCGATCTTAGAAATATTAGCATAACAGCTAACATTTGATACGAAAAATGTATTCCAAGGTAAATACAAAAATATATGATTCAGTGAATATAAGTGTTGAATAAAAGTTTTAAAAGTGTGAATATATTTTTATGGAATATTTTTTTGCCTAGTGTAAAACTCTAGGTTACTAGTTTCTCGTATAACTTTTTAAAATATCCAATCGCCTACTATCATCACTCAACTTATTTTCTCCTATTAAAGCATCTTTAGTTTTTTAATTGATAATACATATATCTCCTCTTGTTGAGTTTCACTAATTTGCCTTCTATGTATAAGCGTGGTGGGTCGGGCCTCCTCATTTCTAGTCCAAGGTAGTGGGGTACCGAGACTCGAAATAATATTTGTACATATGTATAACCCGATGTGTGAATCAAACATTGACTTCGAAGGCGATAGCTTAGCCACTGACTTAATTAGGTTATAAATAATTTGAATGTATAAATATTTATTGGACTCGGACGTGGATAAGTCATTTATGTTATTACAGGTTTTATGCTTCGTCATTCTCGCCGCTGGCGTAGTCGCATCTTACGAGCACGGTCACGGACATGCGTTTTCATCGCAGCACATATCGCGACATGATGGTCCTGCACATCCCATAGAAGTGCAAGGGCACGGGCACGAGCATGGGCATGGTCATGCCTATGATCATGGCCATGGTCATAATGGACACGGTCACATTGATTACTACGTAAGTATTGACTAACAATTAAGAAAGTAGATATTGATATATTTTTATTTAATTACAATTATTTTATATGATATTCGGCTTATTCTGAAGTTATAAGCTTGCGAATTATTCATATAGCGCAACTTTTTTTAAGCAACTTTTTTTTACATTTCTCAGTAGGTACAGATGTCATCTAATAGATAATCTTAAAGCATATCCCATGGAACACATCTTATTTACCCAAAAATAGCTCTTATTATACCTAAAGTAAGAAAAAAAAAAAAATTTCAACTTAAATCTGTATTAAACACAAATGTTAGGTTTTGAGGTGTATTTATGTATGCAAATCTTATGAGATTCGAACATACTCTATACAAATTATCTTTCAATCAAATTGAGAATTAAATCTTTCTATCTGATAAAGTAGGATTTAGATGAGAGTGTCTTTTGTGTTCTCAGGATACTTATATAACTACTTTAAGTATATGCGCATACTTTACCCTGGGATTTTGTCGAAAGAGGTAGCTATAGTCTAATCGGTTTAGATATATACATCATAAAATATTATTTTAGTGTACGTAATTATAATACAAACATATGATAATAATAATACGACTAATAAAAATAATTTGTTAAATTTTGTGTAAACATTTAATAAAATTTTATACAACACGGTTTATCAAATTCTAGGCTCATCCAAAATATGTGTTTGACTACAAAGTAGAAGACCCTCACACTGGTGATAAAAAGTCTCAGCACGAGCATCGCGATGGAGACGTCGTGAAGGGCGTTTACTCTCTGCATGAGCCTGATGGTTCAGTCAGGATTGTGGAATACCACGCCGATAAACATAGCGGGTTTGTCTTTTTAAGTATGAATAAATAAAAAATATCATATTTCTTTTATGAAACAGGCAAACAAGCAAGATGGTCAAGTCAGTACTGCATATACGTTTACCTACATTTGGGTAAGGATGGGAATAAAGGGAGGGCAAGTAATAAAGTGTAAATAAGGAAATAAGGAGAGGAAAAAGTTCGTCCAAATCCCTACATTTACCGTATGAAACGCGGTATCAAAATATACCACTGTCATCACCGATATTCAATATGGGTGTGGTACTTTCCAGTTGAGTCTACTCATGCATGCATGGCTATTTATATTATTTTCTATTCGTATAATATTCATGATGTTTAGCAGTGAACTGTTACCGTTGTATTAATAATGAGCATGATGATAGGATGGTTTACATACTTATTAATAAACTAAAATATATAATTTATTTATTACATAAGCGATAAGTCACAAAAGTCTTGCTAAAAAATTTCTTTCACACATAAGATCGCGCCTTGCATCCTAATGATCGGAGCTTTTCAGTGGTCATTGATTTTCTTTGCCTTTTTTCTATCAGTCGACCACACTTGATATTGTTTTTTATGTATTGATAAATTATTTTTTTAAATTTTTAGATTTTATTCTTTAAATCGAGCGGTGGTCTAAAAAATGTTGGTAACCTGTGACTTAAAATTTTATTATCTTTCTTAATTTCTATTTGTATATACATTATATAAGATAGACTACTACTAGAGAGATATGTTTTACCTACATGCCGAATATACCTTTAAATGTTTGTATATATTAAAATATTTTTATTTCTTTTTCAGATTTCACGCCGACGTGAAACACAGTACCCATCACATTGTGCCAAAGCATCATTACTGATGCAGTTTACTGTGATATCTTACCTTGTAAACACCTGCATTCGTTCCTATTTTGTAAACGATTGTTTTTTACTTAATACATTATATAAACGTTAACATTTGAATTGTTAGAATGTTGTTAACTTTTTTACATTTTTATTTTATTAAAAAGTATTAAAAATAAAAATATTTGTGTACGAATTATTAATATGAAATTTTACAGACCTATTCTACGAGTTACTCTGTGAAAAAAAAAACAACTATTATTTATTATAAAGATCAAATAGTAACAAATCTATTTCAAGTATAAGGGAAATTATATGACGTGGTCACTGGAGTTTACGATTAATGTCTTAAAATACTACTTATTTGAATATCTTATTACCTATTAATGGTCTAAATGTTTTACAATATAAATAATAACTATATTTTACTAATTGGACGAGACCTTAAGTGATTTCGTAGCGAAATTACCACCTTCATTGGACGCGGGTTCAATTATATCAAGATCTCGATCCGAGTTCCGCCATTCGCCTTGGAGTCGAATGATGGGTAACTGTCTATTCCCCATATATTGGAAGGACTTGTATCGACCGAAGTGACATATATGGACTGATAAAAATAAAGATTATAAAATTAATTCACAGAAAAAGTTGAAAGTACTAAAATAAACATATGAAAATAAGTCACACACTACGCTCTAACACGAAAAGACAAATTCTTCGGTATCGTTGCAGTACTAATTTAATACAACTATATAATATAATAGATATACACGTAAATACTCCGTTCATGTGAAGTGAAGGCTCTGAAATTTTAAATAATTAAAGCTTCCAGCTTAACACGATTTTTGAATTAGAAGAATATTAAGCTTGTTGCGCAGAAGCTAAATTTCTAAAATGAATAATTATTTAATATGTTTCTAACAATTTTTTTAACCTCCAGTGAAAATTTTGTAAGAAACATTTGCCAAAAACACAAATTCCTTCAGCTCTTCGAAGTTTAGCTAAGGTAGAGAAATAAACAAAAATGTATATATAGATATAAATAAACAAATAGTTAAAAATTGTTTTTTACATCATAAATTATGAAAACCATAGTTTTTGGAAAATACAAATAACACTTTTTTACGTGTAATAATTAAATATTTTTTGATAATTTTGTTTGTTTTTGCGTTAAAACTCGAATTCGGCATAAATATATCAAACATAGAGTCGTTAATAGCATAAACTTTATTATACTGAACGAGAGCAGCTATGACCAAAACAAACGAAGCGCATAGCAGATCTATATCCAGCAAATTGTGAAATTTTTACGTTTTTTTTTATTACTAATTGCTAAACGTGCTACAGGCATTACATATTTGATTACATCATTTACAGCTATTTGTTTTACAACTGGGCCTCTCTATGTCTGGAGTTTTTATTTAAGAATTAGTCATGTAGATATTTTTACTGTAAGTATTCAGGATGGTAAACAAAAATAGAAATAAAATAAATGTGTACTTAAATAAATCATACCAGGGAGATTATTTTTTTTTATGGCAACTAGTTATAACTATTATGCCAGTGTCAAGTCAAAATACAATAATATCGAATCATTTGAAAAGTAACTAGTCAGCTTGTCACGTTACGTATTGATAAAATGGTGGCTATTTTATCAAAACCTTCTATGGACTTTTTCAGTCAACTTAAAAAGTCATGATGCGCGCATTTTTTTCGTAACACTTCACTCATACACCTTATTAGAAATATATTTTATAATACGCCATAATTAAAACTGAATTAAAAACACAACGTCACTGATGTTGGTGGGAAGTCCTCAATTATTTTTTTATATTTAAGTTTACGTCATTTTTTTTATTTCAGACAAAAGCTGTGTCTTAAATGTCTTACTTCCCTTAACTATATTTTTATTAATATTTATTAATTCGTACTGGTACGTCTTAAGAAAATATTTTATGGCAAACGAGCAAGAATCACATTTTGAAAGTAGTTTAACCTTTATATATATAAATATTTAAAATATTATATGGAAAACCTATAACATTATTCTTTATTATAAAGGAAACATTTTGATATATAACTATTTCTATCCTAAACTTTACATAGATCATTAAAGAGGGCAAAACTTTATTATGACGCCTTACAGAACTTAAAACAATAATTTGTTGTTACTTGTTGATACTTGTGGTATAGTATCTAAATAATGATATAGTATCCATACTCCGCTTTTAAATACTGTACTATTTTTATAGTAGAGCAAACAGGCATACGGTGTCATGTCATGGTAAGTGAAAATCATTGCCGTGACTAAAATATCAGGCGTCAGAATCATTCGCAGCGGTCCTTTTATTGTCTGCGAGAATAGGAAAACCAAAACTAAATACCTTCATTATTAAAGTTTAAGTTTCTTAAAGTTGAAGTTTATAAACTTAATTCGACAAATAATGAATGAAACATATAAAACTAAAAAAATATTTTTTTAAATTAGTGTATAATGAACATTTTTATATGTAAATAATATTTTGTTCAATAAGATACAAATAATCAGTACAATTTTCTAATGTTTTTTTTTTTGTAATTTAATCTATTTTATTCTCTTGCCGAAGCCTTCCAACGCTCTTTAATATTATTAGAATTCTAGTTGAATAGTCTATCTAAGTAATAAACTGCATGGAATGTTTCACAAAGTCCAATATAATAAAAGATCGACTCAACCACATAACAGTTTTTGTGGTTTTCAGCATAGTAAAAGATGAATCTATGTCTTCCGGTGAGTATCGTACGAGGCGGCTATAGTAATATTCGCCACAAAGAAAAGACCAATCTGTAATCCCCAATCCAACTAACACACGTGGGGATTACGGTAACAATCCTCAATTTTGATGAGTCCAATGCCCAGTAGTAACTTGTTACTGCTGTGTTGATAATTATGATGATCATGGTTATTAAGTAAAATAAATATTGATGTTATATAAACATGTAATCAAATCAAGGTCAATCCACCTGTTAGCTCAAATAAATCAACATAAGTAACAAACCGGTTAAAATTGCTTAAAACTTTTACCAATGAATAATATCTTACGTTGTTTGACTTTAGTATAAAAGGTACTTTAACTTTGCTTACATTATCAGTTATCAGTTGATACCGAAAAACTAAAGTACCTCATTTAAAATGTTCTTCAAGGTACTGTATGTTTGGATATAAAACCTAATAATTAATAAATAATTATTTTATATGGTGAGAATTACAAATTAATAATTTTATTAATGTACCTTAGATTATTTTCTCCGCTGCCGTTCTCTCAGTGGCCACCGCACAATACGGTAGTTACGGCCACGGACACGGACACGCGCAGTCCTCACAGAACGTGGTGCTGCACCAGACCCACGGCCACACAGCTCACCACGCCCCCGCTCTGTTGGTGCAACACCACCAACCCATCCATCACGCCCCCGCTCTGCTGCTGCAACACCACCAACCTATCCACCACGCCGGACACTACGACCACCACGAGGACCACCATGTATGTAAACGATCATAGATAATGTTCATTGTATTTAAAATTTAAAATGGTTGAGCCAAATTATAGCCTCTAATTCTGCTATGTCAACTGTCACAGGCGCCCGCTCACTACGCGTTCGAGTACTCCGTAGCGGACTCGCACACCGGCGACATCAAGTCCCAGCACGAGAGCCGCGAGGGTGACGCTGTGCACGGCTCCTACAGCCTGCACGAGGCCGACGGCACCGTCAGGGTCGTCGACTACACCGCTGACGCGCACCACGGGTAAGGACGATCGTTATTTATTGAGTTTCAAATTCCTTAAAACTATGTGTTTTTTTTCTAACGTTTCTTGTTTTCAGATTCAATGCTGTTGTTCATCGTCAAGGTCACGCCACCCATGCCGTTCCCGTCCACGGTCACGACTCCCACGGCCATTACTAATATTGAGACTGGATTCTATTTACATAAAATTTAGTTTTAATACATACAAATACAGAACATAATTTTTTTAATAAACTGTTGAAACATTTTTTCTTGTTGTCATTATTAATGGAGAGTAGAAAATTTACTATTTAGATTTAAAATCTGTTAATTATAAAAAAAAAACACTTCACAGTCACAGTGGCTATGAGTTTTTTATTAACACTCACGACACTGGAAATCGTTGTTGGGTCGTGTGTACATGAAAAGGACAAACAACTAAACTTAGTATAAATATCTGTAGGCTTTGTAAATAAATATCTTAATTCGAGATCCGAATTTACAACCCTTGGTTCAGAGAACGAGTACTTGGCCACTGCGTTCTTTGGTTATCATAATTAAATGGATGCAATCTTCTTGCTCGGCGCGGTGGATAACATTTATTAAATTTTCATAATTTAATAAATATTATCCGCATAAAGAATGGTGGACATTTGTCCAGCAATGAACTATGTAATCTGGTGTTGATAATGAAATTTTAATTCAAGTTAGTGGTATATGGGCTCTAAAAAGTCTTTCTCGTGATATATTTTTTTATAGAATAGAGAGGCATTTGCCTTATTTGAGTATGCGTGTCAATCATTTTCAGATAATAAATAAAAAATATCTAAATATTATATCTATATATTTAATATCTTTGAGATATATATATTTTTTTATTTAGCATGAAATAATCTGAAATATCTTTGTGAAATAGGCAATTTTTTCTAATATTTGTAAAATAGGCAATTTTATCCAGCTTTTTCGTCCTAGGCTTCCCATATCCTTTATGTACCGAGTACAAAGTTGAGCTTTAGTAAACAAAATTGATCAATTTAGCTCATTTGTTGTATAGTATGCAAGGGGTGTTTTTGGCAAAATTAGTTTCCAAGTGTTTTTTCATCACCGAGTATGCAAATTTTGCAATTGTTGTCATTGTATTGGTTTGTTTTCTTCACCAAAAATAGTAAATTTTATTTAATGTAAACGGCAATGGCAATTCTTAGTTTTAATTATGGGACTCATCTTTCTATATTGTCGCCCTATCTGTAATTCAAATATGGCATCTATCTATATTCATCGTCGCCTAAGTGTTGAGTGATTAAGATAGTGTCATTTTAAACCTAGCCTAGGGTCCTTTAAGCATTATGAAATTACTAAGACTATGATTTTTTCAGAATTTCTTCAAGGCTGGATTGAACAATTTAAACTGAACAATATTTCATATAATTTAGTACTGCTCGGATTACTAAATAACTAATAATACTCTTAACTATTCCATTTAAGCTTAAACAATTGCGTTAACAAAATACATATATTCACGTCTATAGTAGAATGGAATGTAATATTATATGATCAACCTCTAAATAATAAGGCTATTTCCGTTTGTAAATTCGTAGTTAGAACTTAAAATTACCGTAAAAAAGTATTCTGGGGATTCGCTTGTAACGTTAGTGATATGAATGTACCCAAATTAACGCCACTGTGACAATAATTTTTGGGCCTGTATTTTAAACATGCGCATTTCAGTTTCTGCGCAGGGCGGCTGACAGATACTGGATACGTGAAGCCGAAGTTCGGACTAGGTGACGCTTCTTGTGGTAGGCCTATGTTCAACAGTAGACTGTCGCAGGTTGTTGATAATGATGATTATAAATATAAACCTTTGCTGCCTTTTAACTGTCTTACCTCACTTTAGCTTACATAAAATCAAATATCTATAAAACGATATTATTTTATTTAAAACATAATCATATTTATTTTCAAAGTTCAATTTTAAATTATTTATATAAACTTACTATTTGTTTGTAAGCTTACATGGTGAACTTTCAGTCAAGGTTGTATCGAGTTATAATGTTTTTGGGAGTGAAATGCTAACAAGCGCTAAACAGTATCGCGAATAGATTAATTAAAACGAACGAAGACGTAACTGAATAACTAAGATGTTTTTTTAATGGAATAGGATTGAAAATGAGCATGCACGTTAGCATTCACCGTCATTAACATAATGGAAAGCAATCACCGTTCCCCAAAGGCATTTACAGATGGTAGAGGGTACCAGAGGTATTTCAGAAGGGTTACCACCGCTTGAAAAATTTATAGGCTTAAGTTTTAAAGGTAACAACGTCATAACGGTCCAAAAATTAAGAATCTTGTTACACAGGGGTTATACGTGAAAAAGTTTAGAGATAAATGCACCGCAGTAAGTCGTTCTTTTCCTGGATACAACATCATCATGCAAGCTATCGTCTTGTCTTTATTATTTCTACTAACATTTTTCAATATATGCATTAGAGCGATCATTGGTTTATTTTTTTAGAGGAAATTATAATTGTTTTAGTATTATTAGATAAACTTTATATATTTTCTAACAATATTTTCATTAACAGGGAAAACTAACAAAATTTCTACATATCCATATATAATATATAACTTCTTTATTTTATTTTGCATGTACTTATAGAATAGATGGATAAAAAATGTTACCTAATGTCTTGTCCTATATTTCTAACTTTAATTTCACTATGTGTAAGAAGATATTTATTATTGTATTTTTTTTTGGAAAAAAATACAATAATAAATAATAATAATTTGTTCTATAATAGATTATGGCATATCAATGTCTGTAAAAATAAAAGTATTTCATCGATGGGAAATAAAGACTCAAAGGTAATAAAACATAATACTACTTTTTCAATCAACAAGTTTATTGAATTTGTGTTTATAACTTATACAACTAAATTATTTTTACATTTTAACCAGCTTCTAGTAAAAACAACTAGTAATGACCGTGAATGGGAGCAGCATGGGTAGCATGACCATGGACGGGAACAGCATGAGTGGCATGACCTTCACGATGAACGACAGCGTTGAATCTGAAAATACAAACAATATATTTAATGAGATAGGAAGGCAAACATGCAAGGAAAGGATTGTTAAGCAAAGACGTATCATTTCAAAAACATCACTGAAATTAACTGATTACATAGTTCTTAAATATTTCTGTAATGCATTTGACATCCTTTTGCATAATTAACCAAGTTTCTATACAGAGGAATGTAGTTGATATCACAGTAAGGTGATGCGTGTAAGAAGTTGCAAGGAAAACGCACCGTACGGGATCGCGACTCATCCAGGTGACGAGAAAAAACATTTCTTAAATAATTATATGTGTAGTATTCAGGAATTTATAATTCAAGAAAGGATGATCATCCCTACCCGTGGTGCGCGTCAGCGGTGTAGTCGACGACCCTGACGGTGCCGTCGGCCTCGTGCAGGCTGTAGGAGCCGTGCACCGCGTCACCCTCGCGGCTCTCGTGCTGGGACTTGATGTCGCCGGTGTGCGAGTCCGCTACGGAGTACTCGAAAGCGTAGTGGGCGGGCGCCTGTAGCAGGTGACATAGCAGAATTAGAGGCTATAATTTGACTGAACCATTTTAAATACAATGAACATTATCTATGATCATTAACATACATGGTGGTCCTCGTGGTGGTCGTAGTGTCCGGCGTGGTGGATAGGTTGGTGGTGTTGCAGCAGCAGAGCGGGAGCGTGGTGGATAGGTTGGTGGTGTTGCACCAACAGAGCGGGGGCGTGGTGAGCTGTATGGCCGTGGGTCTGGTGCAGGACCACGTTCTGTGAGGATTGTGCGTGTCCGTGTCCGTGGCCGTAACCACCGTATTGTGCGGTGGCCACTGAGATTATGGCGGCGACAAGGAAGATCTATAATATAAAAAAGATTATAAGATTCTTTTAAGATATTTTAATTTTACACACAGCCCATAAAAGCATCAGTAATAAGAGCTGATCCCGGGTCTGCCCACTTCTGGAGGAATGGACATTAACACGCCACGTTTGTCCACAGTGGATTGGTGAGGCACCAAAACTTGGAATAAATACCTATATGTATAATTATCCCGATGCAGGAATCGAACCCTTAAACATTGGCACCGAAAGCGGTAGCTTCGTAACTAAGGGAGGTAGATCGTCAATTTAATCTTTTAGATTTTTTATAATACCCTAATAACCACCTTTATAAATAATACCTTTATTACTATTAAAATTAATTAATAATACCTTTGAAAACATGATGATGATGAAATTAGTTTGATCGTAACTGTGATTGAAGTGTAAGTAACTGGTGCCTTATCACCACTTTTCACATGTTTTATACCACAGAGACAAAACGTAAGTCGTAAGATTTCGTAATAGTTTGTCACAAACTTAACTGGTTCATTACTTAATATAAAAATATTTTACATTCAAATAACTCACTGAGAACAATCTTGAAGGTAAAGTAGGCATAATTTTTATTGAGTATAAGTAATAACTTGGAATTCAAATATTTTTCATATTTATTTCAAGTACTAATATTTAACTTAAATTCTAAAAAAGTTCAACGTTTTAACTTCATAAAATACATATTGGTAAAGAAAAATATCTTCAAGATTTGATATTGACATAAATCCCTTTATACCAAGTCTGATTTTAGGTGACACAGGTCGGAAAACAACAAGTGTTCTTTGTAAACGTACGATATAGGCTTTATCCACACCATCCGAATCTTCGATACACTAGCCACGCTCGTTTTTTAAACTTTTTCCATCAAATTCTTTACATTTATAGCCTGTACATGAAAATAAATATTTTTTTTGATGGAAGAAGTAAATGATCGCCAGCGCTTATTAACATCTGATACAGTACTACTACAGATGCGATACCTATATTTAATATTAAAATAATGGGATTAGAAGATGCAATCAAAGGGACACGTAAAAGAGTTAAGACTATAAACGCTCTTCGAACGGAACAAAAAAGGAAAGCGACTATATAGAAGCTGGTCTTGTACAAGCATACAGTTTTCCGAATGAGCCAGTTCATTCATGTTTCAGGAAAAAATTTCAAGTGATTTCGGCGATTGAATAAAATATTTGACAGCAGTTGTCTTATAGTTTGGCTTACAAAATTGGAAAGACTAATATCTATTTAAAGGGCAAATTGGCTCAAATAATGAGGCAGGCATCATTATCATAAAAAGACAAGATGTAAGTAGTGGACTGTTATGGGTTGTTGTTGATTTTAAAAAAATAAGTTCCAACTGGGATGTGAAGCAAAACCTCTTAACAGATTACGAACTTAAATATACGTATATGTTATTATTATTATCATGAATTATCCGAAAAAATTCTTCCTAAACTTTAGTCTCCCTCAATATTGAGGGGTTTTGCAGTAAACCTCAAGTTAGGTTAGTGGATTGAGAATCGCAAACTGATTTTTGTTCTCAGGTAGATAGTGCTTTTACTGAGATTTACTTCTATAGTAATCTCGTACGACACCCACCTGAAGAAATTTACTCTATTCTGGTCACAAGATTGATAATTGTATAGTGCACCTCGGAACATCGATCGATAATATGTAGCGGTACTTGTAATTAAATATATGCATATTTTACGTTCAAGGTTGTCCTTAATATATTACTTGAATGTTAAATAATCTCAAATTAAGTAATGAACCAGATAAATTCACTTCAAACTTATTACGAAATCATACCTTTCGTACTACTTCTCTAGTATATAACGTGAAAAAAATTGACAGAAGGCATCATTCGCTTTAAGTTTAATTACAGTTTAAACTAAAATTAATTTGAACTAAAAATGTTCTCAAAGGTAAAATTTTTTTTTAAGAATTTTTTGCTAACTGCCAAAATTATAAATATTGTATTTCTGAATAGTTTTATTACAGACGATATTTTGGTCACAGATCTTCCTCGTCGCCGCCATCATCTCAGTGGCCACCGCACAATACGGTGGTTACGGTCACGGACACGGACACGCGCAGTCCTCACAGAACGTGGTGCTGCACCAGACCCACGGCCACACAGCTCACCACGCTCCCGCTCTGTTGGTGCAACACCACCAACCCATCCACCACGCTCCCGCTCTGCTGCTGCAACACCACCAACCTATCCACCACGTCGGACACTACGACCACCATGAGGACCACCATGTATGTAAACGATCATAGATAATGTTCATTGTATTTAAAATGGTTCAGCCAAATTATAGCCTCTAATTCTGCTATTTCAACTGTCACAGGCGCCCGCCCACTACGCGTTCGAGTACTCCGTAGCGGACAAGCACACCGGCGACATCAAGTCCCAGCACGAGAGCCGCGAGGGTGACGCGGTGCACGGCTCCTACAGCCTGCACGAGGCCGACGGCACCGTCAGGGTCGTTGACTACACCGCTGACGCGCACCACGGGTGAGGATAGAAATCATTTGCTTGAGTGATATAGTCTTTCAGGCTTAACATATTATTTACCTATGTATACGTGTTTCGTTTCTGCAGATTCAACGCTGTCGTTCATCGTGAGGGTCATGCCACCCACGCTGTTCCCGTCCACGGTCACGTCACCTATGCCGCTCCCGCTCATGGACATTATTAATTCCATTTACTTTGGATGACTGGATATTATGTACATATATACATAATTTAGATTTAATGTTTACAAATAGAGAAAATACGTTTAATAAATATTTGAATCGTTGCACTGTATTTTATTATTCAAGTCAAGTTATGTGTAAGAAAGAAAAAATCAAATCTCAACAAGAGAAAGCTAACAATGTCTCTCTTAAAAAATATCTATAATAAAATAAATTAATATTAAAAATATCTAAAAAGAATATCGTCAGTTATCTGCAGAACTAAACCTAACTATTAAGTCATGTTAAAACTTCTGATAAAACGATGTACCTAATCTGTCCTTAAAAAATATATTACAGTTTTATATTTCCTATTAAAATATATTCCTATTTAAATAATAAGTATTCACACAAAAGTTAATGGGAAAATTAAAATAAAGTATTTGTGCGTTATTATAATTATTTTGACTTATTCCAGGTATAACGCATATGATCACATGCCAAGAATTTTGTATGACATGTTTTACGTAGAACATTTAATATCATCATAGTCTTTTATGTTATACATATTTTGTGGGATAAGATATTTAGAAGAAATGCTTCAATATTTATGGTCCATGTTTTATAGGATCAGACTCCAGACAATTGTTTATGTCAGTAATTACAATACATGACTTTTGAGCCCAAGGGTTCTGGGTTCTAATGCTAGTCAAGACTTAAATTTGTTTCAACCTCAATAACTTGTTTTGGGATCTCTGTGTATAATTTATTTGAGTCTTATGTATCATGAACAGATTGCATTCGATTCGTCACAGATAATTCCTCTCCTTTCGTATCAAAAAGAAAATCATTGTATTAGATATAAGATGATTTTGACGAGAGAGTGCCTAATGTGGGAGAATGTGCATACACACTTATGTATATACTTATACTCGTATACTGCACAGTTGATACTTTTGGGATTTCTCAAAAAATATTAACCCAGATGAATCGGATAGGATAACATAGATTTTTCTAGTTAATTAAAGACCAATTGGCTCAGTGGCGGGGTTGCAGTCACCGAAGTCAATGTTTACCAGTTCGATACAACAAGATAAATATGTATATGTATGGTCTAAGAGATTTATTCTGATAGAATCTGGTTTTGAACAAGCGTGGTGAGAATTTCCGTTCTTGTAGAAATAGGGAGGCCCTTTCCCAGTAAAGGGGCATATATGGACTGGGGAAAAAAACTATTTAGTTAATGCAATTAACTACAAGAACTTTTTTCAGGGAATCAATAACTCCGGCAAAATAATTAAATTAAGTGCTCGAACTAAAATAAAAATATATATATAATTTTTATTAGACCTTGCCTTACGTATGCTGCTCTTGGGTGGCACCCAAAACTTATGAGTCAAACTACACTAAAATTCAAATTATCCAAAACAATTTTCTTAAAATATGTTTCCAAACACCCTTCAGAACAAATCTTCATAGACTACATAAATTGATTAGTTTTTCAACACTTTTTTTGTATGAGAAGTGGTAGAGCCACGCTGCAGACGAATACTTTGTCAAAAATAGCATATTATTTGTCTGTAGCATAAAAGTGCCGGATCGCCCGGGGAAGTACCATACTCCCGCAGAAAACCGGCGTCTGAGTGGTAGCTTAGCTACCGCGCTTCGTCCGGTGAGCGGTTGAGTTCCGGAGGCCCAACGAGGGGGGGCCCAACGAGGGGGGTACCCCCGCCCATAATAACATTTGCCTTAAAGGCCAGCAACGCTTTTGCACTACCTGGGTCTATGGGGCTGTCTATCGGCAGCGTTGATTGCTTTCCATCGGGTGACACCTCTGCTCGTTTGCCTTCCTATCCCATAAAAAACCCCTAATAAATTACCAAAAACTTTTTTACAAAATGAAAATTAAGGCACTCGAACAAATTAGTAATTTAGATCAAACAAGACGTCATTATCCTTCATACATCTAAGTATATAACTTATAGACTGTCCAATTACTATCTTTTGCTTGATTGAACTACTCGCTTCTAATTGACATCACTGTAAACGTCCTCGCCATACTTTGTTATAAGTCTACCGTAACATTCTGCTATTAAGAGTTAATATTGATTAGCTGCCTGGATTCCGGACGGTTAGTGTATTCTAGTTTTACGGCAAACTAATAATTGTAACTACCTTCACTCTTTTACTTGGGAAGTTTAAGTTTTAATGAATAATTAACTCCATGTATGTATAAATATATGAAATATATGAAATAAAATGAATATAAATATATGAAATAGCCTAGAAGTATGTAGTAGCATAAATATTAGATTAACAGTTCTTTAATATTAAAATTAATAATTCTTTTTACTTTTAAAGTCCTGATTTGATTGAATGTGACCGGTGAGCTGCTTCGGCAACATACGTTATTGTTCCCTTATAAACTTTAGAAAGGCTCACATAGTCTGTAAAGTAAAATAATTTATCCTTAACTTGTAACATAGTTAAGAACGCTTTATTTGAATAATGTAAATTTATTAAAAATAATGAATTCTTAAATATCAAAATCAATGATAAATCCGCATTGTTTATTTCATAAATATACATTAATAATATAAACTCCATAGTTTTTATCTATTATTGTCGTTATTTGTGAATGTTTCTTAGTGTAGGACGCCCCCCGGTCAATTGGAGAAACGATCTTCGCAGGAAGGCTACCAAGAACTGGATGCGTTAAGCCGAAGATCGGTCTAAGAGTATGTCTTCTAGCTTATGTCTAACTATCATTAATTGCTTCAGGCTGTCGATGATGTATGAATGTAAATCATTGTAGAAAGTAATTCTTTAAATCTTTTACTATAAATTGCTACAAGTAAATGTATAATATATAAACTATTAGAGAAATATAAATCAAAGACTTTGATACCATCTTATCTTATCTTTATTAAATAGTAGGTTTAACATTAACAGGAAAAGAAAATTAAAAATCCTGATGTAAAAATAATCTTAAGTTCTTAAGTTTCATTAATAAAAAGTCAATTTATACTTAAAATTTTTCGTAGATTTAAACAAAGTAAGTTTGATTGTCCATCTTAACAATGGATTTCCACAAAGTTACGCCTTACTCTATTAATCAATATTAAAGGAAATTTTCTTTGTGATATAAAATTATAAAAAGCTATTTATAAAAATAAAATATAGTAATTAAATTTAACATGGAATTTGTTTATAACATCGGTAGCATTCATAGACTACAGGTACCGCAATATTTTCCCTCTCATCAGTTATAATTTTTTACTTATCCATATTTCTCCTAAAGATTTATATATTATATATCTTCGACATATTTAAAAAAATATATATATTCGAATATTTTTTCGAATCAAATGACACATCACATAATTAGATATTTCAACAGTTTAAGCGCATTTTACGTGCACTTTGTAAGTCTTTATACAGAGTATTTATACAGATTTATTTATTATGCACAGAGGCCGATAAGTTTCAATTATAATAAATGCGAAACAGTAAACGAAATAATAATGTTACAGTAAATTTAATAATAATACTGTAAAGTAATGCTTTCTCTGCAAGAAGGCCAATTTCCAAAGACTATTGATGTTAATTAATATTTGTAAACTACCCATTTAAAATCACAACTGTAAACTTCAAGACTTATTTTCCCAAGACAACAATATACTTTTTAACGGGGAATTTTTACTATTACGTGTGTGAAATGCCAGAAAATCCAAGTAACCCACAGTTTTCCGAGTTAGCAAATCGAAATGCAATTGACTACACGTGTGTGTGTGTTGGATACACGTGTGTCAAAGTACCGACTACCTTTGAAATAAACGAGTGTCGGAATGGACACTTCTCTGGTCTGGTCAGAAGTATTATGAGACGCCCCTCGGTTAGGTGTTGCGACGAGGTTCGCAGGTGGCTAACAGAAATTGGATGCTTAACACCGTAGATCGAGTAAGGTTGCGTTTTGTGGGAGGTCTGTGTCCAGCAGTGAGCTACCGCAGATTGATGCTGATGATGGTGATGACAATAATGTAAAAAAAATATTGTTTTACGTTTCAATTTTGTTTTTATTTGTTCCAGTTGCCATATTTATAAATATTAAAACTAAGCTATATTTTTTTATCCAGTCTTTTTAAGAAAACTTCATCAGTAATGGCCGTGGGCGGGAACAGCGTGTGCTACGTGACCGTGCACGGGAACAGCGTGAGTGGCATGACCTTGACGATGAACAACGGCATTGAATCTGAAAACAAGAAACGTTAGGAATAAATCATTTCCCGTTTTAAGGAATTTGACACTCAAGAAATAACGATCGTCCTAACCCGTGGTGCGCGTCAGCGGTGTAGTCGACGACCCTGACGGTGCCGTCGGCCTCGTGCAGGCTGTAGGAGCCGTGCACCGCGTCACCCTCGCGGCTCTCGTGCTGGGACTTGATGTCGCCGGTGTGCGAGTCCGCTACGGAGTACTCGAACGCGTAGTGGGCGGGCGCCTGTGACAGTTGACATAGCAGAATTAGAGGCTATAATTTGACTGACCCATTTTAAATACAAATGAACATTATCTAAGATCATTTACATACATGGTGGTCCTCGTGGTGGTCATAGTGTCCGGCGTGGTGGATAGGTTGGTGGTGCTGCAATAGCAGAGCGGGAGCGTGGTGGATGGGTTGGTGGTGTTGCACCAACAGAGCGGGGGCGTGGTGGGCTGTATGGCCGTGGCTCTGGTGCAGCACCACGTTCTGTGAGGACTGCGCGTGTCCGTGACCATGGCCGTAGCCACCGTACTGTGCGGTAGCCATGGAGATGATAGCGGCAACAATCAAGGTCTAAAATATAAAGAAATATTTATATACATAATTTTTAGATATGTAAACGGTAAAACTTGTTAATTTAAATATAAAATAAATTTCACCTTTGAAAACATTTTGATTTGTATGTTTGTTTTAGTATTAACTGTAATTAAAGTATAAGCAACTGGTGACTTAACTCAATTTTTATCATGTTATATACTTGAGAGACAAACGGTAAGGCATAAGATTTCGTAATAGTTGTCACAAATTTAACTGGTTCATTACTTAAGAAGTTATATTCAAGCAGTACCTTGAATGAAAAATATGTATATTAAAAGTAATACACCCGCGTTATATTGAATATTGATTAATCAGTATCGTATCAAAGAAAATTAAAAATGCGGTTTTAAAAATAATGTTCTGATAAAATATTTGGCGAACTTTTTTAGAAATAAGTTTGTAGTTCTTGGCATTAGTAGGAATAGAAATAGAAAAAAACTTTATTTATGACACTTTTTTTTTGAATAACTAAAATTAAAACCTAAATAATATTATAATATAGAAGTAAATAAACAAAACAAAAAGAATATAATTTTAATGCCAGTCGTTCTATTGGAGTACATGGCGCAGGTTTTCAGCAATAATATATTATAGCGGGAAACCCAAATAATTCCTTAAGAAAATGAATACATACCTCATATCATCACAGGTCGGTTAAAGGCATTGTCAATGGTTCGCTAATTTTCATTGTTAATATTCACGCCCCTAGCAATCTCTAGTGTAAAATATAAGCATCTCTCAAAGTTAAATTATTTGTAGAATTAACCACATTTGATTTTAGAATGCCTATAGTATTATTATACTATCGGTTTGTACATATATAATAATATTAATCGTCAAATATAAATATACAAATTCTGAATTAAGCTCGCCTTTGTATATCTTCTTTTCGTTTTAATTCTTGTATGCCGTGTTTTATGTGTACAATAAAGTATTAAATAAATAAAATAATTAAATTGTTATAAAACAAAATGCATTAGTTAGATTGAGGTCTTTTGAATAGACATGTCACCCGTCCAGCACAAAACATTGAAATTATAATATATATATTGAGATATAAAATGTAAAGTGAAAAGTGTTAATAAAGTATAAGATATTATATAAAAGTACAATGAAAAGCAAGAATAAATTAATATAATTTTGAAGAATTTTATTTGAAGAAGCCCACTAAAGATCGAGAGTGTCGCCGTGAGCAGAACGGCGGGCACGCTACAATACTCAGGCTCTGTTACATCACAACTTCACTGCTTCACTTTACTTATATACAGATAAAAGTAATGAAAAAATAAGTTAATTTTCACACATTATCATCATCATTATCATATACAACCACTGCCGCAAATTGGCCTCCTTCAAAAGTAAAATTTAAGACCAGTTGGTGATCGCAGATTAAATATTCTTACTATGGTAGACGCAGATGGTATTGGTATTTGCTCCTATAGTCGAGTAGTACGACACCCACGGAAAGAAATGGGGAGTCCTTACCCTTTGCTACAAACCACACACATCGCATACTTAATATCGCAATAAGACAAAATTATGTTAAGTAATGAATGAACAAGTTGAAATTTGATTAAAACTATTGCAACATGTGAAAGCCTTACGCACTTGTCTTTAGTATATAAAGCGAATGTAATTTTGACAAGACACCAGTTATTTGATTAAATCAAAACCTTTAGCAACTCTAAAATGTTCTCCAAGGTAAGATCAAGATAAGCGTTATAAAAAAAATCATATTGTCGGCCTAATTATCAGAATTCGTAAGTCCATATCAGCAAATTTTACAGGAACAACAAAAACTGATTTTCATTCATAGCTTGAAAGTTTTTATTAAATCATTAAATCTTTAGTTATAAAAAGAAGTATTTTGAGGTAAATACGAAATATTCCATCGAAAATAAGAAGTCAGAAAATTGTTTTTTAGAGTTTCGAATTCTAATAATTAATTATTAGAATTCGAAACTCTAAAAAAGATATTCTAATAACTAATTCTTTTTTTAAAATAGGAATGTGAACTATTTTTAATGTTTAAAACAACGAAAAAGCACCAGATATAGTTAACCATATTTAGAAATTCTTTGTAAATACGCTTAAGACTTTAATATTCCTATATTTTACGAATAAATTCCTTTTTGTATTACGCTCTAAAACGCATATACTGGTCACGTGGCTTATTAACAAGTAACGTAATACACTTTGATTGGCATTTCCCAATGTGACTTAAGAGTATATATAATATGATCACACTTTGATTATTAAAGTCCTTAAAACTAAAAATGTTGTATTTTTTTTAATTTTTGTCACGATAACTATCGCTTTTCGGTAAAATTATATTTTTATTTCAATACAGTCAACATTGCTCTTACTAAGAAATTCACACATATAAAAATTATGTACTTATTAATATTTATTTCTTTGTTTGGTAGACCTTGATTGTTGCCGCTATCATCTCCATGGCTACCGCCCAGTACGGTAGCTACGGTCATGGTCACGGACACGCGCAGTCCTCACAAAACGTGGTGCTGCACCAGACCCACGGCCACACAGCCCACCACGCTCCCGCTCTGTTGGTGCAACACCACCAACCTATCCATCACGCCCCCGCCCTGCTGCTGCAACACCACCAACCTATCCACCATGCCGGACACTACAACCACCACGAGGATCACCATGTATGTAAATGATTACAGATAATGTTCATTGTAATTAAAATGATTCCGTCAAACTATTGTCTCTAATCGTGCCATTTCACTGTCACAGGCGCCCGCCCACTACGCGTTCGAGTACTCCGTAGCGGACAAGCACACCGGCGACATCAAGTCCCAGCACGAGAGCCGCGAGGGTGACGCGGTGCACGGCTCCTACAGCCTGCACGAGGCCGACGGCACCGTCAGGGTCGTCGACTACACCGCTGACGCGCATCACGGGTAAGGAAGAATTGACTTTAATAAGCCATATTATATGTTAATAGCACTTACTTACGTAATTTATTTGCAGATTCAATGCTGTCGTTCATCGTCAAGGTCACGCTACACATGCTGTTCCCGTCCACGGACACCATCATCACTGAACACACCAAAAATACCCCGTTGCTTAATACGAAACATGAATATTAGTTATAGTATTGTAAATATAGTGAAAAAAATAAAATATTAAATAAAAATACATGTTAATTTATTACATGCTATCCACAAAATACGACGCAGGATATCTTTCTTACGTTTTCGTATTGTAATGTCACAACATATGAAAATATGCGTTGAGTTCACAATTAGGTGTTAGTAACTACTATTATCTATTCGCCTTAGACAAATATGGTAGAAAATATTCATTTCTTTAAAAATAGTGAGATCCGTGCCGAGCAATGGGACATATAAGAGCTGAGAAACAAAAAACAACGATTTTTAAAAAAGTTACAAAACGCGTAGTGTCTCAGAATCACTATGCATGTTAACTTATAACTAATTTTAACTCATTTGATTTTAACCATTTTACAAAGAGACAATCATCAAAGTAGCAGATCACATTGTTGTTACTCAACCACAGGTTACAGTTTAAAAACATTATATTGACAAAATCAATACCCGTAGTCCATACAAATATTAATCCTAATGCGAGAAATTAACCCACCACCCACAACGGCGAGACGGCGAAGTCTTCGTCACTGCGCTATGTATAAGGTTGTTACTGTGTTTCTGCAATCTCTATGATATTAGCGGAGTTAATTACTTTTCATTACATAAAATAATAATAACAATTTGTAAATGTAATTAAATATCCTAATTATAATACTCCCAAGGAGTAGTGACTGCCCAGATATGTTTAAAATCCTTATTAACTCTTAGATTGACTGGAAGAGATCCTTGTTTGGGAAAAGTCTTTCTTTTGTATTTTTTTATAGGACAGTAAGCAACCAGCGCTGCAAATAGATCCCTGCGATACCAAGGACACTATAGATGTGTTTCCTACCTTAGAATGAAGATATAAATAATAAAATGGAAAAAATATAACGGCAGAGGAAGAAGAAAATTAAGAAACAGGAAATGAATTGGTTCTCCGAATTTCAATTTGCTTACCATAATTGATGACTATTAGTATCTGTTCAGATTGTATTAATTAGTAATATTATATATGTTGGAAGTATTATTTTTACAACAAAAAAAAACTTTTTATAATAAATGGTGCATAATTGTATTTTTTTAAATGACAACGAGAACACACGATCACAAACAGCGGTAGTTGGCTTTTGTAAATATTTTGACATTTAATATTGTATTGTATAAGACTCAATATTGTTTATATATATATATATATATATATATATATATATATATATATATATATATATATATATATATATATATATATATATATATATATATATATATATATATATATATATATATATATATCTATATATATAATAAAGCAAATTTATACATATTGTTAATTGTAAATAATTAATAACTTTTTTAATTAATAACTTGAAATTATTGTAAATATTTGCATGCTGTTGAGGAGATGACGAAATACATGTTTTTTATTTCATTGTGAAAATAAAGTGTGTGTATATTTTCTGGAAGTAAATATAAATAATAATAAAACATTCACCACCATAAATTATATTGTTTGGAAAAATATTTTGTTTTCATATTTAAAGAATTATCGATTTTTCAAACGACAAGTTTATTAAATGAAGAGTTTATTATTTTTAATAATATTTATATAATGACATATTTCATTATACTACCTACGACCTAGTTGACTCAGTGGCGAAGCTACTGCTACTAGCTAATAGGCTTAAGTGCTGCATAGAAATAAACATGAGAGGCTCGTATCCAGTAATGGGACATATATGGATTGCAAGAAAGTCGTCAGTTTAATTACGGCAGTCCTAACAGTAATGACGTAAGCGACACCAAAGGAGTCAACTTTTGACTACACGCATTTAGTATGCACATAACGCCCTATACAGATTGTCAGTTCATTTAGTTTGAGCGTGTCCTGTAATACGTTTACCACGGAAGAGTCTCTCTTCCAGCACTGGGCTACTTCATCAGTTATCTGTTCCCCAATAAACGTGAAAGCTCATGGGCACTAACGCAAAAGATTCTGTCAGTATCTTTGGTTCTCTGACGATTTCTTCGTGCCAAATCATATCTACCAGAAAAAACTCCGAATATAGCCATATTTCTCTGAGCGACTTTGATCTTGTGTAGGAGATGGACTAACAGTCTTCTAGTCTATTCTCTACATACAGGCACCATTACATATCACATTATATGTAGATAAAAATCCTAACACAATATAAATACTTGTAGGTCATAAAATAATCTATCGTAACACAAAAATCGAATTCACGAACATTGCCTGAGTAAGCGAACATTTAAAAAAGACATTTCATAACTTTATTCAAATCGGCTTATTTTACTTGGAATATCATACAAAACTCTGCTTCAAAACAAAAAATAAAGTCCTTTCCTGTACTTAAATTAAAGTAGCTTTACCTGAACATTTTTTTACGATTTTGTATACGTGTGTACGAGGAAGGCGTCAGTACATGTGTAGTACACCAATGGTAACGGATCATAAAGCCAGCTACAACCTGAAACCGTTCTGACGAGAATGCAAATGATTAAGAAGTTATTTGATACATGTATGTTACGAGAAGTGCAAAATGAAAGACAAATAAAATATACTTTGATTACTGTCACGGCCCGAATATTATGAGTGCTTACCTTAGAGCCTTATTAATCCAATGTTCCAAATTCAGACCTGACCTATCACACCATTTCCGGTTCTTTAATTAGCTAATCGAACTTGTTAAGTCGGAGTGTCAAAAATATTCATGTAAATAAAAAAATAATATAATATTACATATTCAAGGTTGCAATGAACCGTTACATTCTTGATTGTTCCAATTTCAGTAGAAAACCTGTTCAAATTTCGTTATAGCTTTTAAGAACTATTCTTTTTTGGTATAACTCAAAAGTATATATAAGTCAAAAGCTGTTTGAATTGTCACCAGTTGTGTACTGAAGTTAAAAGATTTAACAACTTAAAGATGTTTACCAAGGTAGATAGAGTTTTAAAGAAGTAAATGTGAAAAATATATTTTTAATTATTTTTTTAATTTATCATCTAGCTGCATAGTTCCTGGTATATATAAACCCTATTTTTTCGTGGATGTAGATGAAGACGACTATGGAAGCAGTTGATGGACAGCAACATCTAAATGAGTAATATATCCAAACTGTGGTCTCCAATCCATCCCCAAACGTTAGGGATTAAGACTGAACTTTTAGAAAGACTAATGTCCAGCTATGGACGGACTATCACAGCTGTTGATGATCGATTAATTTAACATTAAATTTAAGTTATTTATTTCCTTTTCTTTATTCCAATAGATCTTCACTGTCGCTGCCATCATCTCAGTGGCTGCCGCCCAGTACGGTAGCTACGGCCATGGTCACGGACACGCACAGTCTTCGCAAAACGTGGTGCTGCACCAGACCCACGGCCACACTGCTCACCACGCTCCCGCTTTGTTGGTGCAACACCAACCCATCTACCATGCCGGACACTACAACAATCACCAGGACTACCACGTAAGTGAAGAATTTTCGAACGAACTTATCGTATTAACGTGATGCCTTTGACATTGTCTATATTTTGCCATTTCAACTGTCACAGGCGCCCGCCCATTACGCGTTCGAGTACTCCGTAGCAGACTCGCACAACGGTGACATCAAGTCCCAGCACGAGAGCCGCGAGGGTGACGCGGTGCACGGCTCCTACAGCCTGCACGAGGCCGACGGCACTATCAGAGTCGTCGACTACACCGCTGACGCGCACCACGGGTGAGTAAAATATACAATAAGTAATAACGCCGATAGAAAACGATGTAAAACTAGATAACAATACATGTTTTCTTTTCAGTTTCAACGCTGTTGTACACCGTCAAGGTCACGCCACACACGCCGCCCTTGCCCCCGCACACGCTCACGGGCATTACTGAAGAATACGTAGTTATCATGGAAATAATTTATGAAAATTAGATTTAGCTTTGTATATATAATATCTTAATAAAGAAACTATAAAAATATTCGCTTAATTTTATTAGTACCATGTAGTAAGTACATGGTAAAAATGTAATTCTTAACACTATGTCAGTTGACAAATGATTTTTTTTATATTAAGAAATTATGAAAGAATAAAGAACTTGGTCTCATAACACGAAAAATAGTGCGAGATGCGAAAATTGAGGATCTACGGTTGTCAATTAACTTGTGCATCGTAGTGACGATAGGCAAATCATCATAGCTAACTAACAAGTTGTTAACTATGATGGATGAACAGAACATCAGCACTACTAACAAACCAAATACATATGAATACAAATAAATGGAAGTGCTTGCACTCATTACAAAATCCACTGTATAATTACCGACACAGCTCGCTCCATATTATTTATGTTGGTTAATACCAGCAGACATGATCATTAGGATCATAATAAAAACAAATTTTAGTAAGGATATCCTGGTAGTAACAGGCGACTTAAATGCTTAATGATTTTAAAGAGCATAATCTACGAGTATGTAGTAAGCATGATAGCAAATATTGCAGAAAATTGCATGAAAATTAACCCAATCTTTCCCACAGGAGTCTTTCAGAGTGCCAACATTTTAAAACATTTCTCCCTCTTAGCTTAGCCATATTACGTTTTCAAAGTAAAAAAAAATCATAATTATAAAATTAAGCATATTTGAAATTAAAACTATCCTGGCGGAGTTCGAATAAAAGAAGTGACAGATTAAGATGTTCGTGGGACTTTAAGAAAAAAGTATTAAAAATTAAAGGAAACGTTAAAATTGTTTAAGTATTGTTCTTGAAATTAGAACTTTTATTGTGATATCATAAATACCACTCAACAATTTTTTATAGCAAAGAAGACAAAAGAGCAAGTGGGTCATACCATAGAAAGTCGCACCACCTGAGGCGTTACAAAAGCATAGTCAACCTGTCATGTATAATCACCTCCATTCCAGGTAGTTTCATCCCTTGTTGGTAGCTTCATTTCCGCGTTTTAGAATTCCAAACTTAATAACCAACAATAACTTATAGATATCCACTGAAATAATGGCAACTCCTACGTTGGGAACTTTGCTTTCGTCGCTACGCTGCAAGGAGATATTTACGGTGATAAATCAAGAATCTCGCACCATATCAATATCGCTGCTAACCATAACTTGTCCTTAATAGCCAATGTTAATTTCCTAATAGTTTAAATGAGGTAAATCGTCAGTCAGAATCTCGATCTACTCCTCTTATTCATCACCTGTAAGTAGTAGTATTTCATCAGCAATGGGAACAATATATATGTCATAGCACCTCCTAAAAGTACAAAAATGTTAAATATAATTATATTATTCATTTTACGTACCAGCAATTTATTGAACGATCCTCAATGTTAAAGCTGACGAACGCTTCAGCTATAACCAGCTGTTACGAACAGGTGGAGAGCATCAACCATTCTTACTTACTTACAAACCCCGTGTTAAATATTTTCATCAGTATCACCACCTGTGGTAGTCCACAGCTGAATAAAAACCTGCTATAAGTGTGTCATCTCGCCCTATCTTCAGTTACAGACATAAAAAATAAATAAATAATCTTTTTTATAGATAATTTTTGTGGAATATAAAGATATACGTTCCAGTATGTCGCCTAAGTTAAACAATAAACGGCTACATAACAAAATTAAAAAAACATTGAGAAATAATCTTAATTTATATTGATTATATCGAAGAATCGTAATTTGCTCCCTTATCTTTTCGTATCTTATGTTGACAGTCAAAAGTTTTACTTAGCTAAGATCCGCGATAGGCAAAACAATAACAGAAAATTAATTATGTGTGTTTTTCTGCTAGATGAAGTGGATTTATTTGGAACTTAAACCAAAACCTTACCGAAAATTGACCATCAATTCTCCACCCACCAACCACTAATACATAACACCAAACACACACTACCACTTTTCCACCTTATAAACGACACGTGTTTCGCCCCAACACGAGGCATCTTCAGGTATAGTAGACTCTACAGAAGACAACCGAAAAGTCAGTATCTTATGTTACCTTCAACAATAATCAAAAAATCAAAAGCTATTTTAATAGCTTTATAACTATACCAATTGTAATTACAATTAACGTATACTATAATGAACTCAAAATATGTTTTAAATAAAACCTGATTCACGTTACATATTATAATTATGAAATTAATAATAAATAAATAAACAAAAACAAATGTGTTTCCAGAGATATTCTATAGAGCATATTTTTACAATCGGATATTGCATATTCAAGGTTGCAAATAACCGTTTACATGCTTAATTGTGTCAAGTTTAGAATGAACCATTCAAGATTTAATTATTAAATATGATTACAAATGTTTTGCAATATATGTATGTCTTAAGTATAACGCTTGTATATAAGTCACAGTGTATTTGTACTTGTCACCAGTTGTGTGTTGAAGTCAATAGCAACAGCTTCAAAATGTTTTGCAAGGTACAAAATTAGTAAATTATTCAAACTATATTAATAAGCTTTTTAGGGCTTGACCGCTCAAAGAAGACCTCAGAAAACGTATAGAAGCGTTCGAACTATGGGCATATAAACGGATGTTCGCTATTAGCTGGACTCATAAGGTGGCTAATGACGAGGTTCTCCGACAAGTCAGGCAAAAACGTCAACTTTTGCAGACCGTCAAAGGTAGAAAAGTTGCATACCAGGGTCATATCATGAGACACGATAGGTACAAGTTGCTGCAACTGATCATGATGGAAAAAGTCGCGGGCAAAAGACGAGTTGGTCGAGAAAGAAAGTCTTGGCTACGTAATGTTAGGGAGTGGACCGGGATAGTAAGTGCTCCAGAATTTCTGAACCTCGCGAAGGAAGAGGAGAGCTTTGCTGAATTGGCTGCCAACCTTCGCAAGTCGGAGAGGCATTCTTAGAAGAAGAATAAGCTTTTTAGAAAATAAGGCTAAAATTATTTGTTGTTTTATCCTAATTGACACGGCTATATTGACTTTCTTTAGGAAATCATTCCGTCATCAGTCAACTTCCGCATAGTATTTACGCTCCTAAACGTGTGCTTATACATAGAGAGCACGATCTCATACGAATCTTCTCTGATTCAATGGAATGACTATTTATTATTTCGATACGGGAGAAAATGGAAGATAAATTATCTTTGAAGTACATTTAAACAAATTACATATACACAAATTATGTAGATACATGTATATATGTAATTTTTAGATAGAACAGCAAATTATTTTTTCTGTATAGAACTAATTTTAGTTTCGATTGGGACTCTTAAAGCCTTGGTTAAGAAGTAGATAAGTTACATAATCTCTTGGCTAAGTAATCAGAGAATTTGTCTCTGATTACTTAGCAAAGGGATTATCTATTTCTTACTCTTTATATTTGATTAATATAGATTGTCGCCGTCGCTGCCCTCATCTCAGTGGCTGCCGCTCAGTACGGTAGCTACGGCCATGGTCACGGACACGCACAGTCTTCACAGAATGTGGTGCTGCACCAGACCCATGGCCACACTGCCCACCACGCTCCCGCTCTATTGGTGCAACACCAACCCATCTACCATGCCGGACATTACAACAACCACCAGGACTACCACGTAAGTGAAAGATTTTCGAACAAACTTATCGTATTAGTATGTGATGTCTTTGACATTATCTATATCTTGCCACTTCAACTGTCACAGGCGCCCGCCCACTACGCGTTCGAGTACTCCGTAGCGGACTCGCACACCGGCGACATCAAGTCCCAGCACGAGAGCCGCGAGGGTGACGCGGTGCACGGCTCCTACAGCCTGCACGAGGCCGACGGCACCGTCAGGGTCGTCGACTACACCGCTGACGCGCACCACGGGTGAATAAAATATACAATAAGTTATAATGTCGATAGAAAACGCTGTAAAACTTATATAACGATGTAAAACGTATATTACAATACATGCTTCTCTTGCAGTTTCAACGCTGTTGTTCACCGTCAAGGTCACGCCACACACGCCGCCCCCGCACACGCTCACGGACATTACTGAAGAATCCGTGGTTATCATGGAAATAATTTATGAAAATTAGATTTAGTTTTGTATATATTGTATGTAAATAAAAGAAACTATGAAAATATTCAGCTTAATTTTAATAGTACTTTCTTTCATTTATGGTAAAAAATTATTTCTTAAAACAATATCAGTTAACAAATGATTTTTTTTATATTAAGTTATTATTAAAAAATAAAGAACTTTGTCTCATAACACGAAAAATAGTGCGAGATGCGAAAATTGAAGATCTACAGTTGTCAATCAACTTGTGCATCGTAGTGACGATAGGCAAATCATCATAGCTAACTAACAAGTTGTTAATTATTATGGATGACAAAAAATATATTACATTAAAAGTTTGAATACAAAACATCTGGAATACTAACAAACCAAATACATATGAATACAAATAAATGGAACTGCTTACACTCATTACAAAATCCACTGTGTAATTACCGACACAGCTCACACTTTATTATTTATGTTGGTTCTACGATGCGACGGTGGAAACAAATATCAGTAGACATGTAGTAGTGACTACCTGAGTAATTGAAATCAACCTGCGATTCCTAAAATGCCAACTCCTATTATTCTTTGTTATCACATGACTAACCCCTTTATTAAAAAAATATCGAACAAATTTATCGTATTAGCATGATTGATGTCGCCCGCGCACTACGCGTTTGAGTACTCCGTAGCGGACTTGCACACCGGCGACATCAAGTCCTAGCACGACAACCGCGAATGCATTAAAAAATAACCAACTATCCAAAGAGAAAATAACATTAAGAGATATCTTCTACAATAAAATTATAATAATTTGTTTTCAGTTAAAATTAGATTTAATTTATTAATAAAGTTACTAAAACAATCGATTAAATATCACCTATTAATAATAGGTGATATTTAATCGATTGTTTTAGTAACTTTACATAACTATTAATTCCCTAACTGTTTATTTATTTACATACGGATACATAGTGGTATATTTAAAAAAAGGTCAACCCATGTACTATACATATATATATATATATATATATATATATATATATATATATATATATATATATATATATATATATATATATATATATATATATATATATATATATATATATATATATATATATATATATATTATTCCTCTAAGAACTTTATGAATGTGATATCAATATTCTAAATGGGCATTCAATATCACCGACCAGTAACAAGCTGCAGTATTATTGATGCGAAAAGTCTGCTTACGGCTCCATTTTCGTCTGCCCACTTACACTAAAACTTTAATAACTTACCTAACAACATAATAACACATTACATGTGGGAAACGTTATTAAATATTTTTGTAGTTTGCTACTTAAAAGTACGTATTTTAGACGTAGTAGATTTTTGCTACAGTGCGCGTAATGTATACATACGTAGTGTAGTGATACATTAATAAATGTATCACTAATGCAATGAAAGTTTTTAAATTATTTCTTTTTATATTCGCTATTTGAATTTAAAAAGAAATAGTTTTCTATTAAAACAAAATGATTTAGTTCAACTGACGTTTTTTATGTATATATAGACATGTCAACCGTTCGGCACATATATATAAAATGTAAATTAAAAAGTATAAAATATAATAAAGTAATAAGAATGAATATGGTATAAATGTAAAAAGAAATAAAAAGAATAAAATAATACAATTCTGAAGAATTTTATTAGAAGATGAAAACCCCCTAAAGATCCCGGGTGCCGCCGTAAGAAGAACGGCTGGCACGCCACAGTAGACATTTAATTTATTTGTGTAACTAGGCAACGGTCCTTTCTTCCCAGAACTTAAGTTTGTCAAATTACTCGGTTTTTATCTTCGTGAATATATAACCCGCATGCAATGTAAACAATATTTTTTTTTTATTTTTGTCTTCAACAGTATTTAGTTCATAAGTGGATAAAGGCCGTCCCTAAGTCGATTCACCTAACCGAATCTACTTATTGTATTACCTTGCGACATATATTATGTGTAATTACATAAAACGACCTAGTTTTATGTAATTATACAATTTCTAAATTTACACAATTATTTTAAAACGCTAAAAACAAACAGACGCTAAAAATAATTTGACAATGATGCTGGGGTGAAAACTAATTAGAGAAAGTTAAATTATATCAGGGTAGGTTGCACGTCATGCAGGAAGTCTATGTCCGGCAATGGGCTGTCGCATACCGCCAATAATGACGACAAAGTCTATTAAAATCTCAGTTATTGTCGCTTTATAATCTTATATTTAAAACTAGCTTTTACTTGGCATGTATTGAAATCCTACTTAAAGGAAATAAGTTGGATCTCGTATAGTAAAAAACGACACTGCTGTTAAACTACCTAAGTACCTACTCTTGCGCTTCTTAGTGGTTCTTAGTGTAAAATGGTTGTACTAATTCAAAAACTTGACAAGCATACAAACAATAACTCAGCAAAGTTTCATCATTATTGGATGATTGGCTTTGGCCGGTGTAAAGAATAAACATATATTCATACATTTTAACTATTTACTTATATAAAATTTTGAAGAAACATTTGTAAAGTGGAATTTGAACATGAAAAAGGTACATTTGGCATTCAAGGTCTTAAAAAAAACTGCTTACATGCAAAGAGGTCAACTTAACTAATAAAGCAGCTTTTATTTGCTTAAACTATTGCAAAATAGTTATCTTACGTATCAGTAATAGCATATATAAGAAAAATGTTTTTATAATTTACCAGTTGTGTTTTGCAGCCTAAAGTATAAACAACTTTAAAATGTTTTCAAAGGTAATATATATATATATATATATATATATATATATATATATATATATATATATATATATATATATATATATATATATATATATATATATATATATATATATATATATATATATATATATATATATATATATATATATATATATATATATATATATATATATATATATATATATATATATATATATATATTCAATAAGGAAGAAACAATTATCAAACTATTCAACATTCTACAATATAACGTTATTTTATCAATTGTAATGGAAGAATTAAACTTACGATATTATTATTAAATTCAAAATTAGTGTGATTGTAGAAATAAATTGTTAAAATAAAACTATTTCATTAATTAAATAATAAAATAGTTTTATTTTAATTAACATAAACATACATCTCTAGTAATTTGAGAAATAACTATGACTAACTTTTAAGAAATTACATCAAAGTAATGATACATTAAAGGTCGTTCTTGCCGCCGCCGTCCTCTCAGTCGCCACCGCGCAATACGGTGGCTATGGCCATGGACACGCTCAGTCCTCGCAAAACGTGGTGCTGCACCAGACCCACGGCCACATTGCCCACCACGCTCCCGCTCTGTTGGTGCAACACCAACCCATCTACCACGCTGGACACTACAACAACCACCAGGTCTACCACGTAAGTGAAGAATTATCGAACAAACTCATCGTATTGACGTTATTCCTTAAAAATATAGTCTATATTCTGCTATGTCAACTGTCACAGGCGCCCGCCCACTACGCGTTCGAGTACTCCGTAGCGGACTCGCACACCGGCGACATCAAGTCCCAGCACGAGAGCCGCGAGGGTGACGCGGTGCACGGCTCCTACAGCCTGCACGAGGCCGACGGCACCGTCAGGGTCGTCGACTACACCGCTGACGCGCACCACGGGTTAGTTCTTCTTCGCTAAAACAAATAAAAATGAAGTTACATTTTTATTATTTGATATAAATGTGACAGATATAGTATATACGGTTAATTTATTGGTGATACTCTCTACCATTCAACCATATCTACATTTTGTTTTTTTTTTTTTTCAGTTTCAACGCTGTTGTTCACCGTAAAGGTCACGCCACACACGTCGCCCCCGCACACGTTCATGGACATTATTGATCCACCTATCTTCGCTACACTGATATAAATTATGAAACTTAGGTTTAACTTTGTATATAGAGTAATTTATAGAAAAAAATAAAAGATTTCGAACATCATTACATTCTATTATATACATTCTATCACTAATCTATCCGCTAAGCTTCATTAATACGTTCATTCTGAGGGACGCCAAAGACCAACAATGGAACAATGAACAACATATAATGGCTGCCTGCATGTATTATAATGTTGTCGACGATAATTATTATATATCTTTTAACTACAGTTAGTTACACCCTGTTATACAGTTTAATTTTCTATCGTTTTATTTATATTTTAGTAATAGACACTCAGAGATACACATCCTACGGGAAAGCAACATAAATCGACACTAAGCTTTAATATAGTTGCATATAAAAACCTTACAAGGACATTAAGGAAAACTGTGTTTAAGATTGTTGATTTAAAAATGACACATGTATGGACCTGCCATGAAATTGAACAATACAATATTCATAGGGATAAATTAAATAGGGAACAATTTGTAACTTTATATGTATATTTTTACGGAAAATTATGATTTTTTAAAGCTACTTCTTACGATTGCGATGTAAAATATATACATGTCTTCTCAAACTGGGTGAGAAAATGTATGCCCAATAGAGAGAAGTGAGCTATTTGTACATACTTTTGAATTTACATATTTTTTATATATTACTGTAATCGTAAATTGTGAAGTATTCATATAAAACTATAAATATAAAATATATAATGATATATTGATGACGATAATATATTATTAATCGAAAACAAGATTCTGGAGACGAAGCAGACATAGGAAAACGTAGAAGTGACTAATTTATGATTATAACTCTTTGAAATTTATAGCTTTTTTCGACATTTACGGCATGACCGCTAATTAGACTTTGGGATAGAAATATAAATCATTAGATTTTGGGATAGAATAGAAATCATTTTTCTACAAGCAGATTCATTTCCTTATTATCTTTGCGGACAGGAATACCACTTACTCATCAGTTTATAAAGTTGTCAAAAAGTGACTTATTTACATCGTCTGTTGTAGACAAAAAGAGTAGGCATGGGTACTAAGTGAATAAAAGTATAGAAAAAAAATTATGATAAAATTCATCATACGATAAAACTTTATTGTTAAAATATTTTTTTCATCTTGTTATACCTCACATTATACAAATAAAGAATTAAAAAAAATACATTTAGTATAAAATTTATAAAAATACTTGCATGTTTTATAGTCTCCAAATTGGGCTACTATTTCCGACACGATCTGATATTGGTACTTCTAAAAAAACAAATCTATGCATTTCTTAAACGCCTTAGATGCTTCTGGTGTCTTTGTTTTACAGATGTCTATTGAAAGGTTTAAACGATTTCGATGAGCCGAAACGCTGACTTATAAAATTATACGTATAAAATTGATCTATACCACTATATTGCCTGTATTAAAAAAATTCGAGTTTGTTTCAATTATAGTTAAGAAATATGTTTCCCTAACTAAAAATCAACAATCACAACAGATAAAATAAGCAGTCAATGATTCAATTTTGCCAAATTTATTGTAAAAAGTAATAAATTATGGACTTTGATGATGATGATCGAGCGAAAGTCATCCGTAATCAGTATTACGGATGACTTTCGCTCGATTCATTTGTGCCTACCTCTAAGTTATTTATTATCAAGTACTTCTAACCTTACCTTGCTAAAATTGTCTATACTCAACCCCTTTAAAATCTTCCATCGTATTTGTCTTTATATTATTATTTGTCTTTATATTATTTTATTTCATACCCACCATCTAGATGAGTGGCGATTTACTACGGTGCGTTTCTCTCGTAACTTCTTTCCACTCACCACCAGTTTGTGGAACCAGCTACCCTCGACGGTCTTTCCGAATCGATACGACATTGGAACCTTCAAAAAATAAACCTATACATACCTAAAAGCCGGCAACGCTGCCGCGACTCCTGCGGTGTCGCGGAAGCGTTGTTATCCATGGTTGTCCATGGGCGGCGTTGATTGCTTTCCATAAGGCGACACGCTTACTCGTTTCCTATCTCATAAAAAAAATATATTGTACTTGTTTCATAAGTTTTTCTTGTTTAAGCAATGCAAGCGGTTTGCGAAGTTAGAAAAAATCATTGTATCGAATAGTCTTCTAACGAAAATATGATGATGATGACATTATTGTAGAAATACCAGAAGTGTAAAATGCGCAGAAGATACGTTAAATTCGTGCGCGAACATAGGAAGCGCTTTATCGACCGAAACGTTTGTTAAAATTAACAGAGAATTGAAATGTAGTGTTTAATTACGTCCAGAGACCCGAACACTAGTTGTTTCAGTTTTAAACAGATATTTTTTAGTACGAATGCAATTTGAATTCGACTTATAATCCTTAATTTGAAGTGAATTTTTCTTTTTTATGGGACAGGAAGGCAAACGCGCGGGCGTGTCACCTGATGAAAAGCAATCAACGCCGTCCATAGACCTTTACAGCACCATAGGCAATGCGAAAGCATTGCCAACCTTTGAGGAAACTGTCATTATGGGAGTGGAAGGGGGAGGGGGGAGGGTGTTGGGCCTCCGGAACTTAGCCGCTCACCGTACGAAGCACAGTAGCCAAACTACAACTCAGACGCAGGTTTTCTGCAGGAGTGTGGTACTTGCCCGGGCCATTCTTGCTACAGACAAGTACTATGCCATTCTTGCCATTCTTGATCATTCGTCTGCAGCGTGGCTCTTCTACTACATATAATTTGACTGAAGCCTATAATACTTGGGTCAGAAGTCGATAACTCCAATTACTGAACTAAACTAAGCTTGGCCATCATAGACGAACTCGTATTAGCTACAGTAAGAATGACCTTGAAAAACAAACTAGTCTATCCAGGTGCTAATAAAAGTGCCTTAAAATTTGTAACAAAACTATATATCATAAAAATACCTTTATCACCATTATACACAAGTATTGGGCCAGTTTGTAAAATGCGACTACATTTTTGCTTATATCAAATTTGGTAATGAACCGGTTACAATTGGCTTAAGCCTTGCAAAATTCTCTGTCTTACTTGTTATCAGTACTGTATATAAGACAAAGATATATTGAATTCAACACTAGTGGTTTGTTAATATCACAGCTTTTAACAACGTAAAAATGTTTTCAAAGGTAAATATCATACATACGTGAACGGTTTGTGTATAAATGTTAAATCATGATAAATAAAAAATAATAGAAAAAATAATAGAATAAAAGTAAACCTAAATATTTATCAACGGTTGACAACGCTTCCGTAATGTCTGTTCAAATATTCCGTAATGTCTGTTCAAATATTCCGTAATGGTTGTTCAAATATTTATGGGTGGCAATGATTGTTTTCTATCTGGTGACACGCTTGTTCGTTTGCCTTCCTATCCCATAAAAATATGTAGAATAATCCATAAACTATTTTCAGATCTTCCTTGTCGCCGCCGTCCTCTCAGTGGCCACCGCACAGTACGGTGGCTACGGCCATGGACACGGACACGCTCAGTCCTCGCAAAACGTGGTGCTGCACCAGACCCACGGCCACACTGCCCACCATGCTCCCGCTCTGTTGGTGCAACACCAACCCATCTACCACGCCGGACACTACAACAACCACCAGGACTACCACGTAAGTGAAGAATTATCGAACAAACTCATCGAATTAACGTGATGCTTTTGACAATGTCTATATCTTGTCATTTCAACTGTCACAGGCGCCCGCCCACTACGCTTTCGAGTACTCCGTAGCGGACTCGCACACCGGCGACATTAAATCCCAGCACGAGAGCCGCGAGGGTGACGCGGTGCACGGCTCCTACAGCGTGCACGAGGCCGACGGCACCGTCAGGGTTGTCGACTACACCGCTGACGCGCACCACGGGTATGAATGCATTACAAAATAAACAATTATCAAGAAGCGTCCATCTTCTACAATAAAGTTATTTGTTTTCAGTTTCAACGCTGTTGTTCACCGTCAAGGTCACGCCACACACGCCGCCCCCGCACACGCCCACGGACATTACTGAACCACACGTCGTCGCTACACTGAAATAAATTTTGAAAATTAGATTTACCTTTGTAAATATGTTAAGTTAAAAATAAATAAAATAATTAAAATTAGTACTTTATTTTCTTTCTCCATATATTTTTCTTATTTCACAAACGCAAATCATTATTAACAACATTTAGATGGCTGCATGTCTTTCAAGTTGTTAAGCATTATAAAACTTCAAATATTTAACATTTTTTATTTTAATTTCAAACATTTTTAGGTTTATTATTGGTGCTCATACGATAACATTGTACTTCTAAAGCTTCTCATACTCTTCATAATTTATTATACATAACTATGATGACTCAAATGGTGCGGTTGCTAAGTGTTTGCTTTCAAAACCGAGGGTTATGGGCTTGATGCTCACATAGTGATAAATGTTTTTTTTTTATGTGAGAGGAAGGCAAGCCGCCGGAACTCAGCCGCTCATCGGAAGGAGAGCGGTAGCTAAGATACTCAGACGCCGGTTTTCTGCGGGAGTGTGGTACTTCCACGGCGAGCCGGTCCATTCATGCTACAGATATGTAATACGTTATTTTTGAAAAAGTATTCGTCTGCAGCGTAGCTCTATCACTAGACAATAAAAATTAGTCTTACCTAATAGTAAATGAAATTATAGTTTTATAATTTTAAAAACCTTATGTTTCATTTTCACGCGGAATTTGTATGTGAATAATGCGTATTTATTAAATAAGTAGCGAATTATGTTAATATTTTTTATGTGATAATCATACAGGACGGTGCGTCTTTTCGAAACTTAATACCATCACCATTACTCTATGATACCAAAACTACCTCCAACTGTATTAAAGAACGAACGAAAGAATACTATTGGAACTTGCCCAACTGGCGACGTATTTGTAGTACCTATTTTGTTGGGTTGGTTGATTTTCATTAAGTGACAAACTTAAACGATTGTCTCCTAAATCATAAAAAAAAATCATTGTCAGCCCACGGCAGTCCACTGCTGAACGTAGACCTCATCTAAAGCGCATCACTTTCATAGATTGTCGCTTCAACTAGTAGATTCCATACACTTTTACTTATTTATAAATATACTTTAACCTGTTAACCGAATGGGACGATTAAATACGTCAAACGTAAATAATATCGGGTACGATTAGGAGATATGAATACGTCCTTAAAATATATGTTGCGTCCTGGAACGGGCGGAAAAGTCTTAAGAAGTTTTTTGATGATGAATTTATCAAATTAAACGAACGTTTTCTGGCTTATATATAATTTGGCCTAATTTAAACATTATCCCTAAAATACTTATTAGTAATATTTTTATTGGCCTTATGTAGAGATTTAATTGAATATTTATGCATAAACCTGTATTTTAAGCATAAATTAAAAAAAAAATGAAATTACATCCTCCGGGCACGACGTACTGACACATCGTAGTGAAAGAGCGCCCGTTATATGCTGCGTAATTAAAAGGGGAATTCGTCGGTTAACAGGTTAAGTAAAAACATATATACAACATAAGTGACATATGTCCAACAGTGAATTGTCGTAGGCTGAACATAATAATTATGAGAATACATTCATCTAATTTGTTCTTGCTGACGCATTAACTAGTACGTTTAATGAGTTAACATTTTTAATACTTTAAGTTGTTCTATTTAATGATAGTACCTTTACAAAATCCGTAATTTTTTATACTTATAAAGCACAAAAACTTCAATTATTTGCACGACGTATGTGATGTGCTTGTTTATTTATTTAAAGAGGAATGTTTTTTAACATTACTAGAATTCTTGTTAACTTTTCCAATTAAACCTATAATTTTTGTGATAGTAAATGGTTCTCATCAATAGTCCAATGAAGGATTCGACCTCATGACGTACAGAACAACAACAACAAAACAGAAACCCGAGCCTTACCAAAGAGCTATTTCTGCCATAACTTTTGTCAAAATGTTTTATTTGATTAAAATTTATAATAGGTCAGTACGGATTTTATTATTTAAACTCTTTTACAATTGATATATACATATGTAAAGTAAACATGTTATATATAATATTAGTTTCATCATAAAATTCCATTGAATACATACGGACATATGTTAAGTAGGGGTGCTGTAATAAGTCACTTCTGTTTCGAAGGCACCATCTGCTATTACAATTTCTTGTTATCCTTACGCAAATAAAATGAAAAACTATGTTTTACACTATATTTTGATATTAATAATAAAATCCATAAAAAATTACAATCTGTGTCTTTCAAGGCAAAGAATAAACTTTCATATCATTTACGAATTCATTTACGAAAAATGACAATCCCGGATTCTTTGATGAATAAGTTTCGTAATAAAAACCAGCGCCAGAGAGTTGGGATCCTTGTATTAATAATATGTGCCAAGGACTTAGGGTGCTTACCGTGGACTTACATATAAAATATGCAAAACTGAATCGCATCGGGTTGTTCACATCTGTTACAAAAACGACAAACGCTGAATTATATAAATCCTAGAGTGGATATTGGTAATAAATAAATACGTAAGGTCGATGACGGGGCTAATCACGCATTTAAAGCATGCTATTTTCAACTATTTCAGCTGTGCTATTTTATTAGAAACTTTGCTTAAAATTGTGCGCTAAGTACTTCAATATTAATATTTACGAAATATATGTTTAAAACCGTGATAACGTAGTAAAATGTATGTCCAATATAAATTCTATAAATCCGATTCTGAATCGAAAATCTGTATTATATGTTTAAAACCGTGATAACGTAGTAAAATGTATGTCCAATATAAATTCTTTAAATCCGATTCTGAATCGAAAATCCGTATTATGTGTTTAAAATCGTGATAACGTAGTAAAATGTATGTCCAATATAAATTCTATAAATCCGATTCTGAATCGAAAATCCGAAAGGATTTACGATGCATTGAACGATATAATGAAAACATAAATTTTGAAGAGATATGCTGTTTGGCATTGCCTTTCATTAGTTGCTCTGTCGTGGAAAATACTCCATACTTTCTCGTTTTTTTTTTGTTGGTTTATTATTCATAGATTTATAATTCACATTAGCACAACAATATTCTTTAAATATAAAGTTTTGTTCAAGGTATCAAATTGCGGATTACATTCATACTTTTAACAAATTTTGTAATGAACCGGTTACAATTCGCTTAAGCCTTTACCAAATATTTATTTCTTAGTTGCCAGTCAGGTATATAAAGAAAATACAGAATACATTTGGCATCAGTCATTTGGTGAAACCAAAACACTAACCAGCTCTAAAATGTTTTCTAAGGTAAGAAATACATTCATAACCAATGAATAATATTTTTAATGTATTTGGTCCACTAGATTGGTTATCACATTCTCACAGAATATTGTGATATGTTGAGTGATATCATGGATAGGTATATGATATCATAGATATCTAGAGGTCCAAAACTACGCCACAGGTCATAGCTTAGTATATTCATAAACAAAAACTAAATAATATTTCATGTAAATATTAGTTTAATTGACTCCAAGTCTTATAAAAAGCATATACGTAAGTTTAACCCTTATTGTCTAACTTTATTTAGGTCTTCCTAGTTGCCGCCGCCCTCTCAGTGGCTGCCGCCCAATACTACGGTGGCTACAATCATGGACACGGACACGCGCAGTCTTCACAGAACTTGGTGCTGCACCAGACCCACGGCCACATTGCCCACCACGCTCCCGCTCTGTTGGTGCAACACCAACCCATCTACCACGCCGGACACTACAATAACCACCAGGACTACCACGTATGTAAAGAACTATCGAACAAAGTTTGTAGTATTGACATGATGCTTTTAACATAATCTGAATCTTGCCATTTCAACGGTCACAGGCGCCCGCCCACTACGCGTTCGAGTACTCCGTAGCGGACTCGCACACCGGCGACATCAAGTCCCAGCAAGAGAGCCGCGAGGGTGACGCGGTGCACGGCTCCTACAGCCTGCACGAGGCCGACGGCACCGTCAGGGTCGTTGACTACACCGCTGATGCGCACCACGGGTGAATAAACTGCACAATAAGTAATAAAATCGATAGAAAACAATATTAGACTCAATAATAATACATGCTTCTCTTCCAGTTTCAACGCTGTTGTTCACCGTCAAGGTCACGCCACACACGCCGCCCCCGTACACGCACACGCCCATGGACATTACTAATCACCTCCTTGTTATTGGTTAATTTTTTTTAATAAGGTTAAACGTTGTACATATGATTATTAAGAAATATATAAAAGAATTACAAAATCCTTACATTTTATTTTATTTTTTCAATACTCCTAAGAAATATTCGTCACTGTTTAATTTACGTGTTTCTGTTGTACTTTACGACATTGTTACTGACACTGGATTAACTTCTGATATGAATGATGATTATGAAAAAGACTATTTGTAAACTTATACAAATACTACCTAAATAAAACAATAGATAATATAGTCCTCCTTATAATTTAAAGGTTTACTATATTTAATTTTTGGGACGATTTTTAATCTATAAACTATTAAATTAGTACGATACCAAAATTTCTCGTCTTATTCTTATATACTATAAAATTGAATATTTTTTTGAGAGATGAGACTATGAGTCAAATCAATAACATTCAAGTAATTTAATAGACTACTTTAGAATTTTATTTTTAAAAATTAAAAAAATACGAGACACGGAAGTTGGCCTCCCTATCCGATAAAAAGAAATCATTATCAGTCCATGGCAGTTCACAACTGGACATAGACATCATCCAAGGCGCACCAGTTAGCCCTATCGCCGCATCCAGTCTCTGCTAGCCGCCTTGTGCAGATCGTTGATTCAACTAGAAGAGGGTTTTTCATACATTTACATATTTATAAATGTATATTTTTAAGTATAAATATGAAAATTTTATTCTCAAGTAAGATAATAAGTTATTAACTTTTATGAGAACAATTAAATAATAAAAATTAACAAGTTCGCTAAATACAAAATGATAGTAATGTACAACGTGTTATCCGAAAGTAACCAACATATGTAGCTCTTTAAATAAGCAACCTAATGTGGAAATGAAATGATCATACTTGTTCGAGTACCGAGAGCCATTGGAGTGTACGAGTGCCGGAGTGGGACATGTCTTGCGCTAGGTGGCTGGCAGGAACTGAATGCGTGCAGCTTTAGATCGAATTAGATAGCGCAACTTCCGGGTGACATGTAATACATTGAGTTAATTTATTCTTGCTAACGCGTTCACCAATACCTTTAATGAGTTTACATTTTTAATAAACTTAGTTGTTCTATTGTATGATTATGCCTCTTCAGAGCCCATTGAGTGTTTCCCTTAATTTCTTGTATTTATATAGTGTAAGTACTACAATAGTTTGCACGACGTAAGTGATGTTCTATTTATTTATTTAAAGAGGAATGTTTTAAATATTACTATAATTCTTGTTAACTATTCCGATTTAACATTTGTGGTAGGAAATGATTCACATTAAGGCTAATGGAGAATACGATCTCACGATGTACGGGTTTTAAAATTTATTTTGATAATAATAATCAAATTCATATAATTTCGTGTTGTCTCTTTTAAGGCAAAGAATTAACTTTGTAAGATACATAATTTAAATCGCACCATATCTTGGGAAAAACGATACCCCGTTAAAGCAATAAATATCGCAAAAATAATATGAGCCAATGACTTGGGAGACTTGGGAGACTTACCCAAAAATATGCAAAATTGAAATGCATTGAGTTGTTCAAATCTGTCACAGAAATGCCAGTCAATGGATTACATAAACTCTAGAGTGGACATTGGCAATAACTGAACGCTTAAGCTCGATGACTAGCTTAATTAACACATATTTCAAGTATCCCCTCTCTAATAGTGGAGTCCCACAAACTATCATAAATAATGATTATTTACTATTTTATCATAATCAGAAAAAGCATCTGTTTAAAACTGTGGTAATTTAGTGGAATGTGTGTTCAATGTAATCTTTTTGAAACTAATTTCTTAAAAATTACTTAAGAAATGATATTTTACAATTTACAAAAGATAAATTACATTTAAAGATTTACGCCGCATTGATATAATGAAATAAAAAATTTAGAGAGAGAGATTTCCCTAGTTTTTAACGTTTGACATTGCCCTTCATTCCCGTGTCGTGTAAAATACTCTACAATTTTTCGTTTTTTTTTGTTGCCTATTACTTCATAGATTCATAATTCACATTAGCAATATTCTTCAAATATAAAATATTGTTCAAGGTAACAAATTGCGGATTACATTCTTACTTTTGACAAATTTGGTAATGAACCGGTTACAATTCGCTTAAGCCTTTACCAAATACTTATTTCTTATTTGCTATCAGTCAAGTATATAAAGAAAATAAAGAATGAATTTGGCATCAGTCATTTGGCGAAACCAAACGTCTAACCAGCTCAAAAATGTTTTCAAAGGTAAAAAATATATTCATAGCCAATAAATAACATCTGTTACGTATATCTTTGAAAGTTAATATTCATCATCAATAACAACGGGTCTACCTTTGTGTGAGCTGCTTTAAGCCAAAGCATCTTCTATGCTATCCTAAGCTATAAGGATTGATAACCGCAGAACTAGTCATTTCACACCAATAAGATTTCTGCCCGTCACTTGTGATAATTTACACCTTTACTAGTGGTAGAGGTAGAGGAAACAAGAAAAATTGGCCAGCTCGATCGGGTGTCATGCCCTCACTGCATAATCGGTGTTAAGTGATGAAATTTTACTGTGTCCCAGTTTCATCACAGCCAAGATTATTCACAAACGAAAACTGAATAACATTCATGTACATATTAGTTTGGAAGAAGCATATAACTGTAATAAGTATTGTCTTACTTTATTTAGGTCTTCCTAGTTGCCGCCATCCTCTCAGTGGCTGCCGCCCAATACTACGGTGGCTACAATCATGGACACGGACACGCGCAGTCCTCACAGAACGTGGTGCTGCACCAGACCCACGGCCACACTGCCCACCGCGCTCCCGCTCTGTTGGTGCAACACCAACCCATCTACCACGCCGGACACTATAACAACCATCAGGACTACCACGTATGTGAAGGACTATCGAACAAAGTTTGTAGTATTGACACGATGCTTTTCACATAGTCTGAATCTTGCCATTTTAACTGTCACAGGCGCCCGCCCACTACGCGTTCGAGTACTCCGTAGCGGACTCGCACACCGGCGACATCAAGTCCCAGCACGAGAGCCGCGAGGGTGACGCGGTGCACGGCTCCTACAGCCTGCACGAGGCCGACGGCACCGTCAGGGTCGTCGACTACACCGCTGACGCGCACCACGGGTGAATAAACTGCACAATAAGTAATAAAGCCGATAGAAAACAATATTAGACTCAATAATAATACATGCTTCTCTTCCAGTTTCAACGCTGTTGTTCATCGTCAAGGTCACGCCACACACGCCGCCCCCGCACACGCACACGCCCACGGACATCATTGATCACCCCCTAGTTATTGGCTATAATTTATAAAAATAAGTTAAACGTTGTACATAGGACTTAATTAAGAAATATATATAAAAGAACTGAAAAACCCTTACATTCTATTTTATTTCTTCAATACTCCTAAATCAACACTGTGTCATTAAGATATTTCAATTGTAGTTTAAGATATTGTTAATGACACTCGGTTGACTTCTGAAATAAAATTTTATGATGATTTTGACAAAGATTGTTTGTGAATTTATAGAAATAATAAATAAAATAATAGATAACCTTTTCCTCCTTATAAATTAAAGGTTGAAGATTATCTCAAAAAGAATACATTGAAAATTATCTCAAAAAGAATATATTGAATATTCTTTTTGAGATAATCTTCAATGTACATATGTATTATTAATTTGTACGATACTAAAATTTGTCATTTTATTCTTGTCCTGTAAACCTGAGTGATTGTTGAGAGATGAGACTATGAGTCAAATTTATAACAGTCAATTAATTTAATAAATAATTGTTAACTTTGTTTTAAAAATTAAGAAAAAAAACTGAGTTACGAAAATGTAATTCCGATATGTATGCAACAAAAGAATTTTTACTATTGGCAGCCTTAGAAAATTTTAAGGCTATATTATTTTACCCCCGAGTTCTTTAATCAAAAAGTACTCGGGGATAAAATAAGGTGGGAGTAAAAGAAGGTGTCGTGACAAAAGTTGAGAAGAGGAGGCTCAGATGGTTTGGGCACATAGATAGGATGGACCAAAGACGACTAGCAAAAGAAATTTACGTTGCGAATGTGAATGGAAGGATTGGTAGAGATCTTTCTCACGGAAAACATACCTTGACTAAATTTCTGAAGATTTTAAGAAAGGGCAGGTCAAGAGTACCCTTAACTGGCGGGCTTGCATGAGGGGAATAATTAGTGTGAAGAAAGCAAGGAAAGTAATCGCAGCAGATGGATATCTGTGGTTCCTGCATACCCCTACGGGAAACAGGCGTGACTATATGTATATATGTACTTTAATCAAAACCTATTTAAAAAACCAGGAAATTGAGGAAGAATTTATATGAATAAATAAAACTCTCTTTTTTCTTTACTCATCTAGGCTATGACCATGGCCTTGAGATATCCTATGTCATGGATCCCACTTCTAAGACATAAAATATATATTATAAATAAAAATGAATTTCTGTAAGCCATGCAAATATTTATTCTTATGTGGAAATCGAAACACGATCGTTGTCTCTTAAAACCAGTTTTTCACCACTACGCTATTTGAGTCATCAACTACTTAGGTTGACTAGTAGAGAGTAATTTGAAATTGAGTTCTAGTTCTAGTTCGTTAAATTGAGGTCTATACCTATGAATATAAAATTTCACAAATTACATAAAGGTAACTATTACATATGACCAAGTTAAAGTAAATCTAAAAGCTACAAAAAAATCTATGGTCATTTATAATAATCCTTTTTTTTATTTGTCTCGATTAGTGGTAAGGATTATTTGCGTTCAAATCGCGCTCCAACTCTCCCAATGCAATGGAGAATTCCGTGGTTTTCAGATCCATGGTGTTCGGTATTTCAGCCTAAATTCTTTCGAAATCGATTCTTTTAGGTTCGATAAACATAATTCTATGGTATTTAAGAAACTGTGTGTCAGGTTGCTGCTATCTCAATAGAGCTTATGCTCAGAAACTATTACAAAAAACAATCAGATTTTAAAAGAAACTATTTTTTGGAAGACAATTATATTCAATCCCCTTGGTGTTGCACATGTAGTCATGCGTGCTAACTATGTACGTCGCTTCTTTAATCTATATCATATATAAAAAGACAAAATAAGTGGTATATAGCAATAATTATGATATGATTAGTTTAATTAATAATTTGAAGCGCTTAATAGGTTTTACTACAACAAGCGGATATCCAATGTTTACTTGATATATTTAATCAATATTATGAGTTGATGCAAAAACACTGGTATGTGCTATTTGAACCATGCAAGTATTACATTATGGATTATGAATTTTCATCTTATTCAAAAGTTTTAGTGCTTGTGCATATAAAAACATAGAATAGGGCCACGCCAATTCTTCCCATAGATAGGTTATAGGGAAATTTTGTACAAGTAGAAAATATTGGTACAAGTTTCAGTTGACAGACAGCAGCATTTGCCTGAATAAAGAAAACCAATTGTGGATTTTCAATCCACCCGCCAAGCATGGGAATTGCGACAATACCCTCATATCTGATAGAGGCTCAATAACCTCCATCACAAATGAGAGATAAAATAACCATACGTAGTCGGTCAATATAATCTTAACAGTCGACCGCAGGTTAATACAATTAAAAGACTGTAACTGCTATTTTGACTGGTTAATTGATTGATTAGGGTATAAAATACATATTTCATCATTGAATTGTAATTTTACCCTAATTCCTGTGAATTCCTCTTGTTATAAAAATATAAGAAATAAAATATGCGTTACAACATAACAAATAAAATTAATTCATAGATAAAGCAAATTTTATTTTCATTTACATTTTATATATCTATTATACTTATACCCTTTATGACAGTCGGTTTATAGACAAATATTTTTTTTTTTTTATATCGATGTAAATCATTCCAAGAGCAGCATTTGTCAAATGTGTAATTTTGAAAAATTGCCAAAGAAGGGAAAGATAGATCATATTTTTTTTAATCTATTTAATTAAGTATGTATATACATATACTCGCATATATGTATGTATGTGTACATTGCCTAGTAAATTAAATGTATTAAGTATTTATAATCCCAAGGTCTTAACAACTTAATGACGAGATCAACTTACGACATAAGTCCGTTGTCACTTTCATTGTGAATTCTGATCATATATATTTTGCCTTTCATCGTATTTGTTAACTATAAAAGTCGAGAAACTTTTTAGTACGCTATCAGTTACCACTGAGCATTATACAAATAAACATTAATAATGTCTTTAAAGGTAAGTATTTTTTTACTGCCCATATATGTCCCACTGATGGCACGAGCGTCGCTTTCTAGAGAATGTACGATCTAACTGACTCAGTTGAGAAACTATCGTGTTCGAATTCAATGGTTTCGGGTTCGATTCCCACATCGGGGATATTTGTACCCTACAAATATTTATTCCGAGTGTGAGTGCCTCGCTATTATGCTTCGAAAAAGTGTTATTGGCTAATATCTAAACTTCTAAATTTAATGGTATTATACATAAGTTAAAATAAAAAAAAAGAATGTTTGTGTTTTTGTTCTCTGTGCGTTCGCGCATCATTATTCCGATGGCAATAAATATTTGTTTAGTCGTTATTGACACTGAAAGTTTTTTACCATTGTATCATAGTGTCAACACCTATCCATGCATTAACACACTATGAAGATTGTTTTCCATAGAAACGTTTGTTATATAGATATTTGTTCGTAGCAAGAATTGTAAACCCTCCACTGAAAACTTCAATGTAATCCGAGACGTACCGGGTACAACTGCTAGTATATTTATACATAACTATATATTTTATTAATTTATTTCAGATTTTCGTTATCGCTACTTTGCTGTCGGTGGCTGCCGCTCAGTACTACTCCAGCAGCGGTTACGGCAACGGTCACGGACACGCACAGTCTTCGCAGAACGTGGTGCTGCACCAGACCCACGGCCACACTGCCCACCACGCTCCCGCTCTGTTGGTGCAACACCAACCCATCTACCACGCCGGACACTACAACAACCACCAGGATTATTATGTACGTAACCTACTTGAAAACGATTTTATTTCAGCCCATCTATGTAAATCTTACTGTTGAGCACGGATTCTGCCCTTTTCTTGTGGAACCGAATCTAACCCACCACTTCTACCCAAGGCAGATTGGCGGCGCACCCTAACTCTGAACTACTCTAAATATATGCCGTACATGTATTTATTTTCATGCGGAAATAGAACCCATGACCTTTTGATGTGACTTTTATGAAACAGAAATCGATTACTTTTCCATTGTATGGTACAATGGAAAAGTTCGGTCGTTATATAAAGTCGTTAGTAATTAATTATTCCTAAGTATATAATACGTTCATTTTACATCTATTGCCCACACAGGCGCCCGCCCACTACTCGTTCGAGTACTCCGTAGCGGACTCGCACACCGGCGACATCAAGTCCCAGCACGAGAGCCGCGAGGGTGACGCGGTGCACGGCTCCTACAGTCTGCACGAGGCCGACGGCACCGTCAGGACTGTCGACTACACCGCTGACGCGCACCACGGGTGAGGATAGAAATCATTCATTTACTCCATACATCTTTGGTAGTCATAACTTATTTATATTAACATTTCATTGCAGATTCAACGCTGTCGTTCACCGTCAGGGTCATGCCACCCACGCTGTTCCCGCTGGTCATCATTATTAATTCTAACAAAAAATAAGTCAATAGAGATATTTAATATGTTGTAAATACTGTTATCTATTTTCATAAATTAAGATATTATAATGTATGATGATTTTCTTTTTGTCATTCAGTATTATTCCAATCATTATTTTTATGGAAAAGGTATGCAAACGAGTTGCTTATCAGCAGGGGTTAAGTAGACCCTTAACACAAGCGGTAAGCAACACAACCGCCCGTTGGCATTTGAATACTAATTGCACTGCGAATATGTTGTCTATCTTAGGATAAGGACATGAATAATGGCAGGCAAAGAAGATAATAGTAGGAAAATAAAAAAGGAAATAAAGAAAGGCGAAAAGAATTGCACCTCCGAATCCCTCACTTACTTTACAAAGTTTGCTAAAATCCTTTTCTTTCCATAGCTGTGAGCGACTATGTAAAAATGATCAGACAAACTCATTCTCAATGTGTATGTATATAATCTTCAGATATGTCAGTGAAAGACTTACGCTAAAAGCCAGGGTGCTAATTAAATTTATTATTTTATCTTATACATATACACAAGTCATCGAACTTAGCATTAAGACAACAACACCGCGATAAAGTTAAATCCAAGTGTAACGGTAGTGACATCTTTATTTAGCTGTACAATTGACGTAAACACTGTATATTAATTACAGGAAAATATTTTTTTGTTCTATCTGGCACGATTAAATAGATTAATTGTAGGCGTAGAATATAAAAAGGTGGAACTGCATCTTAACTTCTCATTGCTCAACGAAACCACGACAAATGAACAAACAAAAAAGCTCTGACAACTAAATGATATTTTACTGTCAGAACATTACTTTTATAGTGTCAGTCCACATTTAGTAAGATAGGGAAAGTTCTTTATTCAAAATTATGTCTAAATTATTTAACCGGAGTTACTCATTTTGACTTCTAATTAATCTGAAACCCGGCTCTACTACGATAAATGTACTCATCCTTGCCACACCACACCACCAAGACGCAACAATATCGTTTCGCATGTTGTTATTTATATAAAATTGCCCCATTAGACATTAAATAGTTGGATGGAGTATGCGGAAATCTATTATGGAATGGAATGGAGAGTCAAATTTACTTTGCTATGATCGGCAGGCACAAATCAGAAAAATAATAACGAGTTTATTAAATGTTATCACTAATAAATTATTAAGGTATAACTTCTATTGAAATTTTAAACGAATTTTTATTTACATAAAATATTTATTTATATAAGTTTATATTCTAATAGTGGTGATGTTTCGGAACAATGTGATGAGTGCTGTACTTCACATCGGCATGGAACCTGGAAAATATTGATATAATTTAATTTTATCTGTAAATTTTTCGTTTTTGAATGTTTGCTTGGCATTTACACTTGATTTTATTTAAAATTTATGGTCAACTAAACTTTCTAAATATTTTTACAGTTATATTTTACTAAATATAGGCAAAATGCTTCCTAATTTATATATATGCCCATACAATTGGATGTCCTTACCCGCTGTGGTCATCAGCGTGATATTCAACGTGTCTGATGGAACCGTCAGGCTGGTGGAAGGAGTAACCACCCTTCACGACGTCACCGTCGCGGTGCTCGTGCTGTGATTTCTTGTCTCCCGTGTGATGGTCCTCAACTTTATACTCGAATTCGTACTTGGGATGAGTCTAAGAAATAAAATATATGTAAATAAATTTGGCTTATATAATAAAATCGCAGAGATAGTTAATGTTTCAAATTGAATCATGCATACATAGTAATCATGATGTCCATGACCTTGATCATGACCATGGTCGTGACCATGATGAACAACATGGTGATGTCCGTCATGTCGGGAAATGTGATTCGATGAAAATGCGTCATCGTAACCGCGCACTTGTGCAATGACTCCAACTAGTAAAACAATAGTCGAAACCTGTAACAGACGTGAAAGAAATTATTGATGATCATTTTAAGTTTGTAAAATTATTTTTTTTTTATTTATTTATATATTCACGCCTATCCTCCGCAGGGATTGGCAGAGACCACAGAGCTCTATCTGCTACCATTTGATGGCAGCGAAACGGCTCTCCATTGATCGCTTCTCGCCCTCGTGAAAATCAGGACGTGACGGGTGGCGGATCACGTCGCCGTCATTTGTAAAAAAAAATTATTTCCATATATATATAATAAAATTATCCGCTTTTTCATATAACGGATGATAAAAAACAGATATGGCAAAAATAACCATCCCGAATCAGAAAAAATAATTCCAACAGGAACATGAGAAATAATAATGTACATTTATATAAATATTTATCCTGATACGGGATTTGAACCTGTGATTCTTAGGACAGAAAGTGAACACTGCACTATTGCATCATTTGGATTATGCAAAGGAATATATACCTTGGACACCATTTTGTAGTACAATTGTAAAACTTGTATTTCTTGTTATAAATCACAACACAACTGATAAATATCGTTAGATTTCGTATCTTTTATATTGATATCTGCGGTGGTTATTTGACATTATTTCTTAGTTTTCGCAACATATTAATTTCTTTTATAGCTTTTTTCTCACCGGTCACGTATAACTATTGCAACTTTAATAATCCGGAACGCAATTTGTTAAAAATTATTATAGCTAGTTAATATACACAATATATGTATTGTTTATAAATTATTTTTAAAAAGTAAAGCTAATGAAAACTTCTTTTAGCAATAATAACATCTGGTTTGTGAATCGTTAAAGGTTTTATTTGTCATCGAAATATCATGTCATTGCTAGTACATTATTACTACATGATACTTTTAATTACTTAGCAACTTACTTTTAATTAATTACAGAGCACTTTTAATTAAGAATGTTGTAATTTATTGTTTTATTAACATAGAGCAAAAACCTTTTATGAAATGGACTTTTTAATTTACTGATCTTTATAATTACAATGAAAAGAAAGTATATTGCTTGTTGTTGAAATTATAAAAAAATCATTTCGTGCAACTATTTTTTACATAATTATGATCTTGAATAGAACCGTAATAGTCTCTCTTTGGGAGAGGCCAATACCTCTACCGGATATTGGATTATCCCAAAATGAAAGGTGTTATTGTAATCCTTGGGTAGATATTTTTGTCCATCTACTGGTATTTTCTACCATTGTAGCATGCATGTAACATTTTTTAAAATGTATACGAATTGATAAAATGATGAATGATGACGGACGATTTTCCCATGATCATCATATCAGCTTGATAGACGTTGTCTTGTGTATGAAATATTGAAATGGTTGAGGAGACAAGGTATATTTACTTTCTTACATCCCAGTGATATATTATGTGCCTTTGCTATGATGTAAATGAATAGTCCGTGAGAAAATTCTAACGTTAAGATATTCATTAGTTTGTCATATATGTAATGTGTCTCGTAATGTACCCATTATTATTTTATATCTTTGTTATTAACGTTGTTGTAAATAACTGGTAATGTACCCATTTTAATTTATAAGTATGTTATTAACTTTGCTTGTGGTAATTTAGGAACGCACTATTCATATATTTTAACGCCTTTTTATTAATGAACAGATTATGTCTGGTAAAAGAGAATTATGATTTGTTAATTTTAAGTGTTAATCGTAAAAAAATACGTAGATTTTTATACATACGTCAATATCAATATCATCATCATGAATACAGCCATAATGCCATAACAGTCTACGGCTGGATGTTGGCTTGCGTTTTGAATAGTTTTACGATTCTGGATTTAAGCCCTTTTGAGCCCATCTTGTAAGTTTTTATAGCCATCTTTTCACGTTATGTTGTATAAAACAGTGGCTATTATACCAAAATTATCCATAGATAATTTTGGTATAATGGCCACTGTTTTGCAGTCAAATTTAAAGTATCGATACACGCATTTATTTCATATCACTCCACTTGTATGCCTTAATCGAACTATATTTTATAATATACCAAAAAAATCATAAAATAAAAGCACAACGTCACTTAAGTATGTACAGGAAAAATCTCCATTGGCTTCTCTCATAAGTATGCTGTCGTAATCCCTACGCCTGGCAGGCGGATTGGCTCGCAGGATGTTTTTTTTTTTACTTAGGGAGACGCTGCTTCCCATCCACTAGTATTTATAAAATCACGTTGTCGGCTAATACGAGACCCAGTTGAACAAATGTGGTGGCCCTGTTATATGCTCAGAACAGCGCACCAAATATGAAATGTATACTTTAGGCGACTTTAAGTTCTTTAAAGAGCAAGTTTGTGTTGTTGGCATAAGAAGTATAAGGAGTAAAATAAAATTATCACCCTGCCTGAAAAGGTAGCAATGAAAAAAGAAGTCGCCATGTCTGTAAAAGTATACTACTGTACTTTTTCTTGTAGTTTTAAATTAAACGTAAAATTTCATTATTTACATTAGCCTAGAAAATAATATACTTGCTTCCAGCTATTTCTGTATTTCTAAATTAACATGTATCATAATTTTAATATATTTATTAATTATACACTGGTACACATATTAGAAATAATTATTTAAACAATTTGTTAACCATTATTACGGGCTTACAAAATTATTGTTTAAAACGTGACATAATTAATTTTTATCCATTGCTGAACACGACAAACATAGATATAATAATTTTGATTGTTAATAAAACTTTTGATGGAAAATTTAAGCTCGCTAAGTTTCTCATATGTTTTTACTTTTAAGCAGTTTTCGAAGAGGTACAAAATTTATAAATAATTAATGAAGACATGTGTGGATGACGGTTATATGTCAAACACATGTGTATGAAATTAAAGTGGATTCATATGCAATATAATAGAGCAAATGGATACAAATAATATGAACTACAAAAAAAATAGTTTTTTTAAAAAGACTAAACTGAGTTCTGAAAATAGTTTTAAAGAAAACTATATGGTATTTATTCTTAATGAACACAAAAAGGCTGTGAGTGTAATACCTTTAAAAAATTTTCATTTGTTTTATTTTAATGGTAAACACGAGTGGAGCAATTTTAGTACGGATTTTTTTTATGGAAAAGGTAGGTAAACAAGCAAGTGAGTAATCTGATAGTAATCACCGCCGGCAATGAACATCTGCAACACCTAGGACCCTGTAGATTCTTTACCTGTCCGAGGTAAAGATTTGATTATAGGGTTGGGAAGTAGAATTTAATAGGAAAGGAAGGAGGAGAAGAAGAAAGTAAAATAAGGGAAAATGAGAGAGAGGTTTCGGAACCCTGCACAAACCGTTTAAAACACTTAACGATTGTTTAATCTGTTTTTTTAAATTAATGAAATAAAGTGGATGAAAACGAGAAAAATGTGTATGAAAAGACCGATAATGGTAAGACATAAATAAAAATACATTTATATTTTATTAAAACCCATTTTATTAAGTTAAAATGTAATAGAATCAGTCGTTTAATAATGATGGTGCATGGGTACAATGTGGTGAGTACTGTGCTTCATATCAGCGTGGAACCTGAAACAGTGAAAAGAAGACCATAAGACTCGTGTCTAGAGTTTCTATTGAAGATTAACTTATTTCACTCACATTATTTTTCTTTTTAAAATAAAATCTAAGACATGTTCCTTTTTAATAATTCTCTTAAGAAGACTAGGTATGTTTTGATATTATTTGAATTCTTGTTAACCATTTCAACTAAGCTAATAACGATTGTGCTAGGAAAACATTATTTATATTAATAGTCCAGTAGAAGGCACTATGAACTAGATCAGGGATTCCCAAACTATTTTGGGTAAGAGACCCCTTTTCCAGAATATATTAAAACCTTATAACTAAAACCAATACTATTACATAGTCAAATTATCGTCCTTTAAAAATCCTATCAAATATGTACCAAACAAAATATGTACCAATTTAAAAACTTTAGCAGTTGGTGGTGAGTTTCGACCCCAAGAGGTCATGACCACTTTGGTAATCGCTGATCTATGTAATAAGTACAGTGCTTATCAATTAACTTCTTGCTGCTCTTTGGATTTATTATAAATTATAGAATATTACAATATCTAGAAAATTATATCCTCACCCGCTGTGATCGTCAGCATGATATTCAACGTGTCTGACGGAACCGTCGGGCTCATGCAGGGAGTATCCGCCTTTCACGACGTCACCGTCGCGGTGCTCGTGCTGAGACTTTATGTCACCCGTGTGATGGTCCTCCACTTTGTACTCGTATTCATATTTAGGATGGGTCTGAAGAAACAAAAACATAAAATGGATCAACTGTTCTATTTGGTCATTTCATATTTGGTTAACATTCTACCTTGGTCTAATTGTTTTAAAAATATATTTTGGTATACATACGTGGTAATCATGATGTCCATGATCATGTCCATGCCCATGGTGAACAATATGGTGATGACCATCATGGCGTGATATGTGATTTGATGAAAATGCGTCGCCATAACCATGGGCTTGCGCGATAACACCAACAATGAATACGATGCATTGGATCTAAAAACATCAATGGAATTAATAAACATATGAATTAATTAACTATAGCAAAGCCCTTTCAAAGCATTGTTCGTCAAAGTTTGCGGGTTTTGTTGCTTGTATTTTTGTAATACAATATAAAAATATTTTTATAACATATACATGTATTATTATTGTATATATTGATTCCGAGTGTAAATGAAATGTATCAAATAAGGTCATTATCGGCTCAATTATAAAGTTACTACTTTCAGAGTCAATGGTTGCGAGTTCTATGCATTCGATGGGTAAATATGTCTATGTATATATAGCCTAAAGGTATTTATTTCAAGATTAAATTTCCTGCCAATTCACCGTAAACAAGCGTGATGAGTTTATGTTTATTATTCCAGAATTGGGAGGTCTCAAAACCAGAAGAGAACTCAAAAACGAGTATATGGTAAATTATGAATATATATCGATAATAAATTATACCTTAGACACCATTTTTTATTAAAAATAAAGTTGTCTATCCTGTATAAAACTTCGTGGGACACTGATAATTAATATAATAAAGTTTACCTTTTATACTGATATTTTTCTAACTTGGTACACTGGTAACATATTTGGTAACAATATATTAATGTTTTATGGCATTTTCTATTGAATACGATTGTAGCTTAATTAACCGCAACGCAATTCCATTGACACAACGGTCTAACACATCAAGTTATATGTTTTCAAACAATCAATCTGGTTATGGTCAACTTTATTTTTAAAAATAATTTTTCAGAATTATGATTTTAAACCAAGAATTTGTTAAAAAAGGAATTAATAAATCAATGTAATGTATTTTTTAATCAGTAAATAACACAACAGCTAATAAATAACTGATGATACGATGAACTCTGTTTCATCATTTATATAATACTTACACGTTGGAATTTGGTTATAAAAGTTCCGTTTGGGTTATTACAACCAGTGAATGGAAAACTAACTTTTGAGATGAGAATAAATAATAAAATATTAGTAAAAGATGAAAATAATAAATAAGATTGAACTTAAAATCCTTAACTTAAAAACTATTTACTTTAAAACATGGACTTAAGCGGTCTTTAAAATATGAATTTTAAAAAAAATACTAAAATATAGGAAATTCATATGAAACAGACTGACTGAATTTAGTTTTTAAAATAGACTAGTAATGTTTTAAGATCCCTAGAATTCTTGCTAATCAAACCAACGTATGATTCTTGTGCTAGGAAATGGTTAACACCAATAGTCCGATGGAAGATACAAACATACAATGTAACAGATCGATAGAGATCGATCGATCGATAGAGCACTACCAACTAAGTTATTGCTGCTTTCATTCATGCTGTATCAAAGGCAGAAACAATCTATAACAAAGTATATAGTATTAAGTTAGGTAATACTGGAAACGAATCAAAAGTGACCTTGTCTATTTTGTTATTTTTTTGTATAAAAGACTTTATTACTATGTGACATGTATCAGTTCCTTTGTATTTCCACAGTGGTTCAAACTTGTTACATTGCACCATGTTCTTTAAGGTAATTCAAAATAATATTTGTCAGTAATTCTTTTCTCCTTTGTATTCGTAGAAAAAGAAACAGATATTTCATTTTTACATAGAAAAGAAGTGAAAACGAAAATCATGATTAAAATCAATTTTTCCAATTGTATTAAACTACAAAAGCATATGGGTTTAATTGTTAGAGTTATTAGTATACTTTACAAAGCTGAAGACTTATATATAGAAGTACGTATGTACTTGTATAAAAGGCATCATTGTATTTTATTGATTTCTGAAAAGTTTTCAGTTTTCTTTAATCATATATATGGTATAACTTTTTTCAGGTGAATTAATTTTAACTTGTTTTTACCAAAGTATAGAGATAACAGTATTCTTTTTAAATAAGAGTGACTGCAATTATGTTTGTCTAGTTTTATATATTACAATCTACTACATTACTATATCCATAAATGACGCAGTTAAGATGATATATTCAGATTACGAGTAGATTTGCGTTATCACCATCTACTTATTTTTTCTGAGAGCCTTAATCCACCCGCTAAACAAAAGAATAACGGCAACATCTCAATTTCCTTCGTCTTCTTCTTAGAGTGCCTTTCCGATTAGCAAAGGTTGGAAGCCTCTTCCTTCGCGAAGTACAACAGTTCTGGAACGCTCGCTTTGCCGTTCTACTCCCTGATATTTAGTAGTCAAGACTTCCTTCTCCCTCTTTTGCCCGCTAGTTTTCCCATCATGCAACAATTTTTACCTCAATTTCTAAGGAGGCAAGTGTCCAGCAGGGGACTATTTTGGCTGTTGTTAGTAAATTTCAACGTCTAGTTTAATCCTGATTGTAGGTAAACATGTCTCATGGGTTTTGTTTTTCAGATATTGTCCTTAGTAAGCTTTGCTGTAGCGGTAGCTGGACAAGGCCACGGCCATGACCACGGGTTTTCATCCAATCACATCTCACGCCATGACGGTCACCATGAAACCGTTCATGTTCACGACCACGGGCACGGGCACGTCGACTATTACGTATGTACATACTTTATTTTTTATTTTGAATTTTGTTATAATCTATAAAAAATAAATACAATTATCATATATTACAGAGCCACCCTAAATATGAGTTCGAATACAAAGTGGAGGATCACCACACGGGAGACATGAAGGATCAGCATGAACATCGCGATGGTGATGTTGTGAAAGGTGGATACTCTCTGCACCAACCTGATGGTTCCATCCGACACGTTGAATACCATGCTGATGATCATAGCGGGTAAACTAAAATTAATTATTACTAAAACAGTCTAGTTTTATATATTTTGGTTTTGGTAAAAAATAATATTTATTTTTACTTTTTCCAGATTCCATGCTGACGTCAAGTACAGTACTCATCACATAGTGCCAAAACATCACCATTATTAAATAATAAATTCTGTTATTTTGTTATATAAATAAATATTGAAGTTACAGTATTTTTTACTTTCATTTATATACTTTATATACGAAATTTGTATCAAAAATATAGTTTACATTGAAAATAAAACTATATAACCTATAAATCAACAAAAAATTGAGGTTGCAGGCTGAGTTCGTACAAAAATAAAAACAGTATTTGTCAATTACGCGCCACAAAAATAGGTTCCATTCCCATCACACCTGGATGCCTGGTATCCACCACCGTGCGATATAGCTGCAGTTTTCTTTAGTACGAGTTACCACTTTTGATGTTCCCAAATAAGTACGACATAGGGAAGGCCATTCACAAAAGGCCGGCAAAGCATCTGAGATGACTCCGGCGTGTCATCCATACTCGTATGCTGCTCTGCTATAAAAAAAGAAAAAACTTAGTTATCATCCTAAACCATACTCAGACAAAGAACGTAACTCGGAACATGTAAGTTATCGGTCAATAAAAACAAAATATTCAATAAAAAAAGAATCGTGAGGTGTTGTTATAGTAGGAAAAAAGTAATCAATTACTTAATTAATAAATAATAAAAATAATTAATAGTCTAATGCTCACTTCTCTGCAGATGTAAAAGCTTTTATTTCAGACATTAAGTTTTCTGAAAGCACTGTAATGATATATTCATAAATGTATCACTAATGTAATAAAATCTTTTATATTATTTTTTTTTTGACATTCCTAATATTCAAATTAAAAATTTGATTTGATTTGTATTTGTATATTTGATTGACATCTTTTGGACAGAGATGTGGGTGACATAGCGGTATAAAAATTGAAATATTATATATTGAGATGTAAAATGTAAAGTGAAAAGTATGCATAATAAATTATATAAATGTACAATGAAACGCAAGAATAAATTAATAATATTTTGAAGACTTTTATTTGAAGAACCCCCGGGTGTCGCCGTAAGCAAACTGCTGGCACACTATAGTATTTTGCTGAATTCAGCCTCCAACTAACAGGTTATATGTACATACATATGTAATAGCATATGGAATTATAATATAGTGTGTACAAAAGCAAAAAGCGCTTTATTATACAATTTTTTTTCAATGACTTATTTTTTGAACAAAGATATAATTAATAACTATCACCAGTTATATGAGCTAAGTGTTTGCCAATGCAGATAAGAAAAAATTAAGAGTACTACAAATTTTCTTGATCACACTTAAGAAAATATATATAATGTTTAGATTAAATATATAATGTTTATGACGCTAGATATCAGCGTTGTTTAGTAAATTTATTCTGAACAAAGGAATAAACAATAAAGAAAACTCTCTTCGGGCATCCATAACCACGTACGAATAATATGAACAGACAATAAAATAGAAGTACAATTATATAAAATGCTTAAATATACTGTAAAAAACGAAACAGAATATATTACACGGTTAATACATACAAACATAGTTAATAGTACAAAAGCGCATATGAGTTTTATCCTGAAACCTGCATCCTTTCTTCACAGCAACTGCAAATTTTTCAGTGACGGAAATGTTACTTGTGAAGAATGTACATATATATATATATATATATATATATATATATATATATATATATATATATATATATATATATATATATATATATATATATATATATATATATATATATATATACATACATATGTATTCTTCTATATATTAATATGTAAATAAAAAACTTTGTACCTTTTTTTAAGCACGTAACACATGGATGTTCTTAGTTTTAAATTGTTGGGTAATAGCAATTGTATGGGCAGTAGGACAGAAAAATAATAACGACGATAACAGAGCGTTGAAGGCTCCTCAATCATCATGCCCAAGCGGTTGCCCTTAAATTTAAATGTAAGACATTATATTTTAAGGTTAAATATTCATGGACGGCTGTAAAAGACTGAACCCATGAAGTCAACAATTAGATTAGTTGGCACGTCTAAGTGAAGGCATATGTTCAACAATGGATGGCACTCTGATGATGATGATATATGTATTATTTATAGCAGAACAGGCAAACGAGCATGCGGGTGATCTGGTGGTAAATATGGTAAATCTATGGGCGGCGTTGATTACTTTCTATCAGGTGATAGCCTACTCGTTTGCCTACCTATCCCATAAAAAAATGATCACCGCCACCATAAACATGCAGCATACAAAAGATGCGTTGCAGTTTTTATTTATGTTTAGCATTTTTTTATTACACAATTATTTATGTTTTTTGGAACATAATGAACACACAATAATATATTCAAGGATACGTTAACTTTATTATAATTTTTTTTTTTAATTTCAACAGACATTTAAAACCAGAATCTTTCACTCCACCATAAAGGCTTTTTAATTAATCTGTTAAAATTATCATTATACGGATGAAAAACTATTTTACAACGATTACCCCAAACCAGCAGCAGTCATTGGAATACATATGTATATTTTAACATATAAAGACAAAGAAGAGACTCATAATAGATAGATACTTGTATTGTAGGGATCGGACCCACAACCGTTGAAGTAAATATCTTACCACTGCACTAATTGGAGCGTCGCTGTGCGAGTCTATAACACATTAAAAATAGACACGTATGTTAAACCGATAAACCGAAGCAAATCTTTGTTACGCATGGGTGGTAATTAATGATCTAAGACAATTTCTCATTACACTTACAAATTGTTCACTCCGATCAGCAATCATTTAAAGTGAAATCTACGCAGCCTTGGCTTAAAATAATTACTTTAGATATAAAAGACGTGAATATCATGTTTCATACATCACTTTAACTTGTATATTCGGGAAAATATTACATATTTATTGATATATACTGCTTTATAATGTACTATAAGGTAAATTTAAATAAATGTACGGAATATTTTTTTACAAAAAAAATATTATATAAAAAACATAATGTTCATATAATAATGACAATACAATAAACGCTATTTTTCTGAAAATGATTCCTTTTAGATGATTTGAAAGATATAATAATAAGAATTTAAACTGGGGTAGATTATTTTTTAAACATTAATTTTATTTCAATACAAACATTCCTACATAATTTAACGATATAATCAAAAAATATAACTGAAGACTTATACATAAATTCAGAATATTTCATCACCATTAAACTAACATTTCTTTATTTCAGATTCTATGTATCGCGGCAGTTATAGCTGCGTCGTTTACGCAAAGCCACGGACACGAACATGCTTTTTCTTCCAATTACATTTCAAGACACGACGAACATCATCATCCCGTTCACATTCATGGCCATGACCACGGACACGGACACCATCACGAACATGTCGATTACTATGTACGTATGTCATAATTAATGGAGTTATGCATTTCTGTGCGAAAATCCATTATAAAGATAGACAATCAAACTTACTTTGCTAAGATCCGCAAAGACAAATAAGAAAAAATTACTTGTGTGTTTGCAAAGAAGTGCATGTTTGGAAGTGGAACAGAAAATCACTCTCCGAGAAACAGCCGTCAACAAATCCTCCAACAATTTGTCACGGTCACTAACGTTGACAGCGTCAAACTTACAATACTACTTTTCACCACAAACATCGATTTTTGATACGAGGCATCCTCAGGTGTAGTAGACTCTACGAAAGATGAACGATGAAAAACTCACTATACAGTTGTCTTACGTAGAGCCTTTGAATCAAACATACAACCTTTGAACGAAAAATCAACCTGTAACAAACAGGGTTATTATTAACGTCTTCGCCATTCACATCCTCCAATATACTTTAGAACGATTTGTTTTTTGAAATACATTTAACGTACTTACACAAATTACATCCAGAGAAGACAAGAGATGTTTTTTGTCTTTAAAACAAATTATTGTTTCTTCCCGAACTTAAACCCTTAGCTCAGAAGTCATATACTCAACTACTGAGCCAAGCGGTCGTCTCACAAATTATATAATTATTTGTAATCTGTTAAGATATTTAACTTATTATCTTATTTCTAGACTTACCCTAAATACGAGTTTGAGTACAAAGTGGAAGATTATCACACCGGTGACATAAAGTCTCAGCACGAGCATCGTGATGGTCATGAGGTAAAAAGTGACTACACCTGGCATGATCCCCATGGTACTGTTAAAGTGGTCAAGTATCATTCACACTAAACCAACAGGTGAAGAAGCTTTTATATTAAGTTTAATAGTAGTAATTTTATATATTTATTAGCCAGTTAAATACATCTTTAATTCACAAACAAGACGATGCTGTAAATTATCCTTCCTAGATGTGCTGAAATGAAAATCGTGTCTTGGCCAATACAGTGGTGGACGCCTTCCAGCTGGATGAAGCGACAATCTGCGCAGAGCAGCTGGCAAAAACTGGATGCATAATGCCGAAGATGTGGCTATGTTGCGTATTGGGGGAGGCCTATGTGCAGTAGAGGATTCCGAACCATGCAGTAGTGGTGATTTCTAATGGCAATTGGCGCCATTGAAATTTCAACTTGAATTTTATGGCAGTATGATACTTTATGATTCCAAAATATTTACTAAGATTCTAAGTCAATATCGTTATAAGACAATCATTTTCAAGTTACTGACTTCTTTTACAGATACATACGAGGAGACAAAAACAGATGAGACGAAACTAAATGTATATAACAACTCCGTCCTCTTCTAAAAAACAATTTTGTTACTTCTATTTATTATAAGAAAAAAAAATAAAAATATGTTGTACCTAATGTTTCCTTTATTATTTCTGATATTTTATCACTTATGATTAAACTTAATCACCCATAATTAAATATTAATTACAACGTTTTGATTAGTTTCGAAAGTTAGGTTCAAGGCATCCTGCAAATGATATCTACAACTAGATTAATAAGTGGAATCCTAAAATCCGTGATATGTCGTGATATATATTATAGTTGAGATAGCACTAAGAATAAATTCACTTAATAACATAAATTGTTTAATCTATGTTGATTGTCCTTAATGAAATAAAAAATTATGTTTCCCTTTAAGGCACAGTAAAATATTTCTTCTAAATACAAATCATTCAGAAATAATTCAGATTTGTGGTCTGTCTCATAAAAAAATATATATTAAAATTAATTGTTTTATCTGTGTTATAAAACTCAAATCCTCGACTCGGAAGAACGATACGCTAAGAACTCATCATATCTAACTAACAGATCGTCACCAATTAGCTCAACATTTTAAACAAGGTATCGAGGTACTTATGATGACATATCTAGTTGTGTTTTAAAATAAATTATTCGGCCCGAATTGTATAGTTTCTATATCAAAAGATACAGCTGCAAAGTGTTCGCTATCGAAACAATGGGCTGATTACCGCATAAGGCATACGGTTTACGGGTGTTAATTTTGAATTTGGGTGCGTGCCCGTATTATTGGCAATTTATAAAAGCGCTAAAAATACAGGACATGGAAGTGTATACACGTTACTCACATAAGGTAATCCTGGAAACGGCTTAATTTATTTTAAAAAAATGTTCATATATTGAGATAGATGTTTTGTAACAAATAGTTTAGTTTATTAGGAACTAAAAATTGAATCTTCTTGAAATCTGAAAAACCTTAAAAATTCTGGGTGCTTCTTAGGAAAACAAAAAACATGCTTAAAACTGAAATGATTAACATTATTAACCACATATTTATTGCACAGTCAACAATGAGAATTATTTCATCGATCGCACTTTCATGTTCACGATAAGTTACAAGAGAGAGCAGTCTGCAAATGTCAATACTCGATTTTGGTTATCACTAAAAGGCTCTAACAACCTAGCTGAAAGCGGTAGGGTAATTTTAAAATAAAATTCACAAGCCTTTGACTATCAGGAGTATAACCTAGAAAATATATTTACATCTACATTTGTCAATCCACCTATACAGCTTGGCAAGTATTGCAAATGTTCTCAGTCCTGGTTAGAACTACGTCCAGCAGTTGCTGCAGTTAGTACTTTTTAGCTAACAGAGGCATTATCATATATTTTTTTAATTTCAGTATTATCCTATTATAAAACAAATCTAAACTTAACATATAGTAAAATCGGCGTGATAGGCAGACAGACTCCTTGATGACATATACATATTTATGTTGTCACTTCAAAGTTAATGTTAAATATAGGAATTAAATTACAAAAATGGATACACTAGCGATTCAAGTGGCGTAGTAGCGAAATATTCGTTTATCTACGGGGTATAATAAATATTGGTATGGCCTACAGATATTTATTTCCGTTGTTATCAGCTATATAATCCGTTGTTATCACGACATGTTAGTGTGAGGCTAAAGTATGGAATATTATTTTTAATGTTATAGCATAATTTGTATCACCATTGAATTTTTCGTACAATAAAATAATTAAAATCATTATTTATTATTTTTCCTTCCCTTCCCGTCAGCCTGCTTTAACCATCCAGGCGTCCCGAGCGAGTCATTTGGCGCCCTTTATCATATAATAAATTGATATGAATGAATGACAATATAATATATAATGAAAATTTATTAATTTATATTTATTTACGTACTAAATAAGGTAAGGTTTATATTTTATAGAAAGGTAAATATTATTCACCCGCATCATTAATCTGCCATAATTCACTTTTTAACCTAAGCTTTTATTAAAGCGTGACTCTTAACCCTTGTCTGTGTAGAAACATCTAATTGTCATCTTTCAACAAACAATGTACTCGTATCGCCTCTAACATATATAGTACAAATATAGTACAAATTAGGGCGCACATGGTAGGAGGTTCTCATCCTCTGGGCTGTAGCTACCCATCATCAACTTCTTCCTCTTGACCGCATACAACATCGTGCTAATCGAATCGTCGATGACGACGATCTCACTGAACGTATAGATTTTTAGCACGATATCTCATCTCTCAACATATTATTTCGTGGGATGTGCTCCAAAGAGTTTTTGGAATGATTCCTTCCGCCAAATTGCACTATCACAAAACTCACCATAAAGAAAAAAATTAACCCCATCATCTGAATAAATGACAATCCAGTACGGTTCGTTTTTCCCGAAGGTTCACTGGTACCTAGCGGCATTTTTGTATCGATATGACATTGAACATTGAACCTTAAAAAACAACCCTACTCATGTCTCAATGACCTGGAAAGCTGTTTTTATTCTGTAATATTTAAATATTAGTTGCAGATGTATTTTCTGTATAGAATATACATCTATAATAATATAAAAACATTTTTATTAAAGAAATAAATTATGTTAAGAAAATTATACCCTACTTATGTGTCGTAAGATGCAACTTGTGTAAAAAATGCCGCATTTTTGTGAGAGCGTGAAAATCCTAACGATAAAATGAAGTAAAATCGAAAAGACCTTGATTAATAATTATTGTTTCCAATATATAAGACACACGCTCTGAATATCAGCTACATACGGCACAGACGAATACAAGTGAAGTTGTTTAGAAATAAAAAAATATAGCAACATGGCGTTGAAGGTAAGCAAATTGAATTTCCACTCCTAGAATAATCAGAGAGACTAAGGAAAATAAAAGAAAGGGAAAAATGTTGGACCTCCGATTCCTTGCACTTACCGTAAGAAACGTGGTAACAGAAAATACTAAACCTTAACAATAATATTTTGTAAGAGTACTACACTTCTCTGTTAGGCGATATTTTCGTATATAATTCTATAAAAAAGATTACATTGCATTACTTTTCTTTAATTCTTTCGTCATGTATTTTGTTTTGCGCTTGTGCAAAAGGTAAATATTATAAAATAAAAAAAAAATATTTTACTGTCGCGCTTCAGGTATTATGTATCGCTGCTGTATCTTTCATGGGATTTCTACAAGTTCAAGGACATGGGCATGCATTTTCGTCCAATCACATCTCACGACATGATGGACATCACCACGAAGTTCACCATGAACACGATCACGGCCATGGACATCATGACTTCTATGTATGTAACATAAATGTTATGCAATAAAAAACCCTTCAATATGGTTAGTGTACTTACACACACAATAATACATTTTTCAGACTCACCCTAAGTATGAGTTCGAGTACAAAGTAGAGGACCACCACACGGGTGACATGAAGTCTCAGCACGAGCACCGCGACGGTGATGTCGTGAAGGGCGGATACTCCCTTCACGAGCCCGACGGCTCCGTCAGACATGTCGAATATCACGGCGATGACCACAGCGGGTAAAAATAGTTAAATTTTGATTAGTATGTTAAAGTAATATTTATTCATAAATATATGTATGTTTCCACTTAGTTTGCCTAACGTTTCAAAGGTGTCTTGGTTTTCAATCCTTTGACTTACCTTAACATTCTCTTGACGAAATGATCCTTTCTAAATCTTCAAATAGCCGACTCTAAGTTTTTCAATATCCAGTTAAAACAATTATATAAAAGTTATTATTAAATACATTTATATAATTTTAATCAATCTTGTATATTTTCAGATTCCATGCGGACGTGAAATACAGTACTCACCATCTTCATCATCATCACTAATTTTCATTTTTTTTCTATTATCAAATATTCTTGACTGGTTTTCCTATTAAGCATATATTTATAATAAAGTTGAATATTAAACATATGTTATTGAAATTAATAAATAATGTTACACAATGTGTTTTTTGTTTTAATAAAAATATAAAGAAAGTAGTGTGAGTTAGGTTTAGGATGCCGTAATTTAATTATTCGAATAATACAGTTAACCCCTAAATATTAAGTGTTATGATTTCGGTAAACCGGTTTATCAAACTATGGTGACATTCACAAATATCAACTATGCAAGGGATGTCATGTATATATTCATTCATGTCATATTCACTTTATACAAAAAGCACTATGATAAGAATAAGGTAACGTAGAAACAAGATCCAATGACTAATAGTCTTTGCACACTCATATCTGTATCGTAATGATTCAAAATAAAAATAAATATGACGGATTTTCTTAAATTAGAGTTTTAATATAACTTATGAAACTTATTATAAATATTGTTTTATATTCTGCCCAAGTTTTTAGAGAAATACAAATATTAAGGATCTAATTTTTTAAAATTAATTGAAAATTGAAAAAGTTCAAATAATTGCAATTAGAAACAATTGTTATAAAAATTAAATAAGATTATTTTTTTTTACATCATTATCTTCATATTTTTTTTCTCTAATATGAAATGAGTTAAAGGCTAAATAAAGGACTTTCAAGATCTTACAAATTTAAATAGACTGCCGGTGGTGGAATAAGATTATAGGTCGAATAATCAGTAAATGCATGCTTACTGATTATTTTGTGCCAATATTGAGAGAACATCCTGTCTACACTTCAGGCACATGGTTTCAACAAGATGGCGCTACGCCTCACACTATTAAAGAAGTGATGGAACTTCTTCGTAATTAATTTCCTAACAAAGTAATAACCTATTTCGGCTTTATTCCCTAACAAATTAATAAGCTATTTCGACGATATCTTCTGGTCACCCAAGTCGCTAGACCTCATCCTTCGCCATTGAATTTGATGGATTTTTTCCTGAGAGAATCAGCGATCGACGATCTCAGCACCAAAATAAAATATCGTCTGCGGGATGAACGGCATCCCAACGTCATTGTTTCAACGAGTGGCACAGAATACTATGGTTAGATTCAAAGAATGTGCCCGACGTGGCGGTCGAAATATAAACAAAATAATTTAAAAAAACTTACTTCTCTTCTTCGTAAAGGTTATGGAGTTTATTATATTTCGTGTATATGTATATTAGTTTATTGCTACAAATTCTACCACCAGACACCCTATATCTCCAAGACCGATTCACTATGCTTATATAGCCCTAAAGTCTTTATGGATGACAAAGAGGTTTGAATGAATATGTCAGTCTCCTGCCACTACAAATTTATTATTATTATTATATAAACATGTATTGTATGTTGTATTTTATATTCTGTTAAAATTGTTTCCAAGGTCTTGCAATGGCAAAGTACAACTTCTACAAGTATTTATTATTTTAAATCCTATTTAAAATAATAAATACTTGTAGCTTACAAAGGGTTTATATATGCAAAGGTTGATTTACTTATATGAAGTGTGAAGCAAAATAACCATAAAAAATAGGCAGAACTGGTGCATCGTTTGGAAAACAAAAATAAAACGATCTTACGGCCCATTACAATAGCGAGGTGACTGCACCGAAGTCTGCCGTCGATGCCCGATATTATGTAAATTAATTATTTCACTGATTTCACTGCGCTTGAGCTGATCTCAGCGAATACAGTGTAATGCTTGTTACTACACTATTATTAATTAATTAATTTATGAAATAACGAAATACTTCCAATGTGATAGAGTAGTCATTTGTACTTCATTCATAGCGTGATTCTTGTGATATTCGTATCCAAAATTAAGTTAGTCTTATTAGCAACACTATCATAGATGTCAGTTTTTTTTGAAAATTTAAGATTCGGTTAGTTTTAAAAATACGACTTTTTTAATTTAAATGTAGTCTAAGCTTTATAATCGGTTATATTTTTCCAGCACAATTACTTTATTCATCGTGCGAGTCTGGATACATTTTTCTATGAAGGCAAGATCTTACTTACTACGTCTTGTGATTTTTCAAACTTATTTCATCATTATCATCATCAAAACAACCGTGAGAATAAAATTCTTGACTTTATTGGCCTCCCGCGCTTGGAAGCTAAATTGGGGATCGCTAAATGGTTTTTTACTAAGATATACATTGCTCCCGCTTGTGACACATAAATAAGAATGCTCTTAGTTATTACAAATATAGAAATGTAACACTTTACATTTTCTCTATTATGTTTGTTGGTATAAAATTGGCAGCTCCAAATAATCTATGTAAAAAGACCACTCATTGATCTGTTGTGAATTTCAACATCAATATAATAAACAATGCACTGTAGGTCATAGGCTTTCACCAAGATACGCAACTTAGCCCGATCTTAGGTGAAATGCATTCAGTGACAGTCAATCGCATCTGGTTGGGGCGGGGGTCCCATAATCATAAAAATTCCACCAAGATTCGGTCTCCACTCCTGCGCTCGTCTACGCCACCAGTCGTCAATCGTCTGAAAAATATGAGTAGCCCTTTTGCACTTCTTTATGCACTTCTAAGTCAAAGATTTATCTCGATGTCCTTGGTTCTGTAGTAATACATTAATAAATGTATCACTAATGCAATAAAACTTTGTTTTATTTCTTTTTAAATTCGGTTTTTGAAATTAAAAAGAAATAGTATTCTATTAAAACAAAATAATTTTTATAAAATAGTCACCCGTTCGGCACATATATAAAATATAAATTAAAAAGTGAAAAATATAATAAAGTAATAATAATGAATATGATATAAATGTAAAAAGAAATAAAAAGAATAAAATAGTATAATTTTGAAGAATTTTATTATAAGATCAGCAGGCACGCCATAGTTTTTCGGCGGATAATATACAGAAAACTATTAATGACTTCAAAAGTAAGGTTCATTTCCACATATTTTGGTTTGTCGTAGTAAACTTTCACGAAAATTACAACACATCATAATAGCATACCATTTTAACCATAACTGATTTGATATAAAATCAATATAGCCTTGGGTGGAAACTTTTCTAACTGATATAAAAGGCATACGTTTTGTCTAAAACTCACACGCTACGCAGCTAAGTCAAAATACAGTACTCAATAATAAATCAACAAATAAAACAAAATGGTATTCAAGGTAAAGAATTCTTATTTTCATTATCCTTTTTTAGCTTCAAATATTTTTTTTTGCTTTTTGTCAATCCCGTAATGTTATAACAACAGTTCTTCTGTTGCATATATTATATGTATATTTATATATTCTTATAAAGAATTAAAAACTATATATAATTGTTAAAAAAATCTGACTTCTTATTTTATTTAACTTACAATAAAATGTATGAAATAATACTTTATTATGATAAAATTGAAGTAATTATACAACAAAAATAATACCATGTTTTGTTCCATTTTAGGTATTTTGTTTCACCATTGTGGCTTTTACAATGTTGGTGCAATTGCAAGGATACGAACACGCTTTTTCATCGAACCACATCTCACGTCACGACGGACATCACCATGAAGTTCATCATGGACACGATCACGGGCATGGATATCATGATTACCATGTATATACTTTCGCTCTAAATTGTTTTTTAATTCGCAATTTTATAATACATCAATGATGTTTTCAAGTTTTTTTTTTTCATTATCTAAATATATGTTTTTCATTATCTAAATATAATATTTTTCAGACTCACCCCAAGTATGAGTTCGAGTACAAAGTGGAGGACCACCACACGGGTGACATGAAATCTCAGCACGAGCACCGCGACGGTGACGTCGTGAAGGGCGGATACTCCCTGCACGAGCCCGACGGCTCCGTCAGACATGTCGAATACCATGGAGATGACCACAGCGGGTGAGATTTTAACTTTCTCTGTTTATACATTTAGCGTTATACACATGTACATATAATCTGTTTACAAACCGTCAAGAGTAGAAAAGTTGCTTAACTGAGGCATGTAATAAAGTATGAGACAAATAAAGAAAAATTACAAATTTTTGCAAGTAATGATGTGAAAAGTCATGAGCTAAAGACGGGTTGGTCGCAAACGGGGCTCTTGTATCGTATCAGGGAGTGCTGATGAACCGATTCGTCTCACTAAAGACAGTAATAGTTGTGCTCATTGGTTGCCAATCTTGGCCAGTTGGAAAGATACTGAAAGACTTTATACGTATCACTAGAAAATAATCCGAATAAAAACACTTTACCATCATATAAAATTTTATTTTATTAACATTATTTCAATTTTTCAGATTCCACGCTGATGTAAAGTACAGTACCCATCATCATCATCACCATCATTAATTATACTAAATTTTTTTATAACTGTTATATTCTTTACTGTTCTTAAATATTACGTAAAAAGTATAATTTGTACTTTTATGTTCTATCATAATTGTAAATCTTATTTTGAATACTATTTCAATAAAATAAAATTTAAATATCATATACAGTTGTTTTGTTTGTCAGAAACCAAGACGTTATTTATTTATTATATAAAAAACATATTAACGATACAGGTGAAGTTGTTCACTTGCGTATAAGCATTTGTTTAAAATTGTGGCGAGAAACAAATGTTTTAATTTGCCATTTCAAAATTATTTCATTCTATTGATTCAAAGATGTTAAAAATCAAATAGGCTACCACCTATTTGATTTTTACAGCTTTATCAAATACTGGGCCCGTGAGCTCGGGGGCCTGTGGGCCGCTCGGGGGCTCGCGGGTCGCGGGGGAGGTTCCCAAAATTTTTCGTTCGAGGTGCACTTACAGGTTTAGAATTTTAAATTGGTACACTGATACTAGGTAGATAGGAACGAAAAATTAAAACATCCACATTAAAAAGCTGCATTTTACATATTATATTGACACAGAATCACATTTGTTATAAAAATAAATAGGAAATAAAATGAGAAGACAATTTTCACTTTATATCGAATTACATACATTTCCATCATTACATTATTAATATTTTACTCAAAGAGTGGCGAAGCTACTGCTGTGTCCTTAACTTTGGAGATGGCCATAAATTAAAGTAAATTCTGTCAGTTGAGCCACTCTTGACTCTTCTTCCATAAAAAATATAATAATAAAGATGTAACATGAGAATATCCCATCAAATATATGTTTAAATAATGTACATTTTACCATTTTATAAATTTAAATTTTCAATTACTATCTTAAAAATGGTAAAATTTAATCATTTGTTCAGACGCCGCGACTTCGCATTGAAACAACGTTATCAGTGAACTATTTGATGCTAATAGGCATGAAAGATTTTTTTTTGTTACGCAATTACTCAAATTGTAAGCAAAATAATACAATTAAAGTTAATAAAAAACCTGAAGTCTCAAAGCGAGTCTCAGCGGAACACAAAAAGTTCACAAATTCAAATATAAATGTAAAACAAAATTAATTTTAATTTTTTATTTAGCCTTTTTTAGCAATTAGTTTGAATATTTTTATTTATTATGATTGTTTCTGTTTTTTTAGTCTATGTTTAATATTGTCCTTGTTACCTGTAATTGTTGTTACACTTATTTTCTTTTCTCTACGTATTAGTGCTCAAGCTAACGATTAAAAAGTGATCTATAAAATAATAATAAAAATTATTATAATATATTCATAACATAGTAAAATTTTCAATATTATCTTTGTAATATTTATTAATAGAATTTTACAGTTGTGTAGTACCTGATTTACAACTGATTTGATTTAAACCCTAATTTAACACACTGTTTTTTTAGTTTTATTTAATGATTTCTTTCTTCTTATACAAAAAGTTCTTATACATATAAACTGCAGCTGCATAATTTTTAAAGACAATGAGTTTTTCCACAACCAGTGGTAGTAAATAGAATATCAATGGCAAGCAAAGAAAAATATACTTAATATCCATAAAATTCTAAAGATTTCAATTCATTTCTGCATTTGCAAAAAAGAATTTTAATAATTATAGGTTAGCATTAGGGTCTCGTCATAAAAGAATTTTTTTTATTTAATATGAAATTAATGTTCATACTTTTGAACATTAATTTCATGACATAAATTTCTAGTAGAATATAAATTAACCCACCACACTTTTCTTGTTCTTCTTCTTTTTTTACTTTTCGCGGGTTTGTTGTTCAAAGGTTATCAGCCAACTCAAACTAACTTCTTGTTATTTTTGGTAGAATAATTTATGTTTGTCTGATGTGGCTCGAATTTGTCTACATGGTGAGGACCGACGTCAGCGAGTGTTACACGAAGACCAAAGAACGCTATGCCGATGTGTGTTTTAAAGAAATGTTTTGAACGGGCGTAACCTCTCGCTATCGTATCGAGATAGATTCATTGAAAATGGCTCACTAAATGCGCAAAGGTACATAACAGAAATCATTTGTCAACATGCACAACCTGCACTGACTGTAATTGGTGAAGATGCCATTTACATGGATGATAATGCTCGGGCCCACTGTTCTACAGACGTAGATGCTTATACGCAAGAGGTCAGTATTCGCCGTATAGACCTGTCAGCGTGGAGCTCCGACCTTAACCCCTTTGAGCACGTAGGGACGTCCTAAATATGCAGTACGATCTGACCTACGCAGGTCAAAGAGCTTAAACGTGTGATTTCGGCTGAGGGGGACCACATTCCACGGGACACGATCAAAAACCTGGTGAAAAGGATGCCAAGATGCGACATTACATACCGTAATTGCTTTAAGGGGAGGTCATACTCGTTAGTAATTTTTTTTTACTAAAGTACTATAAAAATACTCGTAGCCTTAATTTCACTATACCCATAAAAATATATATAGCGGTCACCTATTGTTTAGGACTCTCAATTCTCTGTTCAACAATATAAATAATTTTAAAAATGTTTATATACTAAAACATATAAACTATTTTCTTCCTTTCTTTCTAATAACATCATTAGTTACAGAATTGTCGGTAAAAGGCAAACTTTTCCCATGTATATTTAGATTATCTTTTTTAGATCATCCTTATCCTGTTTATATAAAGTTATTTTTTAATTGTGGTTTCTTGTGTTAACTACAATACGAGACATTCACACCCACAGGGGTGTGGGTTCGAGCCTCGGGGATCAACCCCACCGCTCGCCCAACAACTTAAAGGGGCTACCGCCGCACGGTCCAAGATGTCGCTGATTTTAGCGGTTTTTGGGCGTCCTTTAACGACTTCTCGTCGTCGAGATGTGGTTGAACCTGATCAAACAGGAGTTTACATAAATCGTTCTTGACCTAAAATATTCTAAATATATATAGGGCCATTGATGACAACATAATAGGATAACGGAAATTAGAGTTATAATTAAAATATATTTATTATATTTGACAACATTTCATAACCAATATATTTTTTTATTACAGCACTCAAAGAAGTGTAATAGTTATTTACTTTAATTAATGATGGTGGTGATGGTGATGGGTACTGTACTTTACATCCGCGTGAAATCTGAAAGATAAAATAAATAGTTTTAGCATTGTATTTTCTATATACTCGCATACAATCTTAGGAATTATCATACTTTTAATAAACGATGACACCCGTAAATAACATTAAATATATACACATTATTACTATAGAAAGAACTATTATTATTATTACTATATAAATATATTTTGATTTAAAACTATTGCAAAACTCAATATTATAACAGAATTGAATAGTAACCCGAAATAATACAAATTTTATACAAAAATTAGCTACGCCTCTTTTAATTTTTTTTTTTGAGTTTTCTTTAATCATCATTTATTCATTCTCTCAGTCAACACCATTAACATTTCACTGTTGAACATTTGCCTCCGTTAAAACTAAGAGGTCTTGCCATTATCCTCAGGCTTGGCAGACGGTTTAAGGATCCTTAATTAATATTTATTACTTAAATTGACTCTACTGTCCATCAACAGAATTAATTGTTTTATAAGTTAAATAAAATTACTAATTATGATATTTTTTATATATTCACGCCTATCCCCCGCAGGGGTTGGCAGAGACCACAGAGCTCCATCCGCTGCCATTCATCGCAGCGAAACGGCTCGTCATTGGTCGCTTTTCGCCCTCGTGAGAATCAGGACGTGACGGGTGGCGAACCACGTCGCCGTCATTTTCGACAAATTAGGTATATTAAATTCGTCTTTAGTGAATCCCACGAGCCGCAAGGGAGGATGGAGGTCAGCCCCAGCAGAGCCCTGCATGCTGAGGTAAGGCACCATAGTCCCCGGGGGAGCCCGACCCCGGGACGATCGGCACGTTTAAGAATTTTGAATCATAATTACTAATTATGAAGGGAAAGAATTAAATGTTTCTCACCCGCTGTGGTCATCGCCATGATACTCGACATGTCTGACAGAGCCGTCAGGCTCGTGTAGGGAGTATCCGCCCTTCACGACGTCACCGTCGCGGTGTTCGTGCTGAGACTTCATGTCACCCGTGTGATGGTCCTCTACTTTGTACTCGAACTCATACTTGGGGTGAGTCTGGAATTAAAAATAAATAAAATAAAAACCGTTTACTCATTCAGTAAGATTCTATGACGTAGGTGCCATTACAAATAACAAAGGAAACACCCAAACTCTACATACATAGGAATAATTACACGTAGGTCATACAAATATTTATCCTCGTGTAGAAATCGAAGCCTTGACCCTTCTTAGATATCGAGCACTTCATCACTGCACTATTTGGGTCTTGGGGTTAGTAAAGTTGTTAAATATCATTTTTTTGTTTATAATAACTTCAACATGATTAAAAAAAGTGCATACATAGTAATCGTGATGTCCGTGACCGTGGTCATCATGTCCATGATGGACTTCGTGGTGATGTCCGTCGTGACGTGAGATGTGATTTGAAGAAAATGCTTGCCCATGTCCTTTGACTTGAACCAATACTATAAATGCTACAGCAGCGACACACAAATCCTGAAATATTACAATGATAGATTACGACATTGATGTTAACATATAGAAAATGTTACTTTTGTAGTATTTCCATAAAATAGCTTACAATAATTATTATATTTTTTGTCACTTTATTGAGTTATTTTATGAGAAATATTTATATATTTTTTATGAAATAGACAAACTAGTAAACAATCGCGAGATGTAAAAAATCTGAAGTTATTTTATTTAAAGTCCATAAATATTTTACCTTAACCGCCATTTTGTACTAATTGTTAAAACAATGCTCGTATGTATGGTAGCTACGTATCGTGTGAATGCTAGAAAAAATGTGCGCGTTTTATATTGATAACAATAAATTTTATCCAAGGCTATTTTATTTCATGTCAAAGAAGTAATCGCTCAATTATAATACATACTTTCATAAACTTTGTGAGAAAGTTTTCTAGGTTGTTAATATGTACACACACACCTCATATTAGATATTTATTACAAAAAAAAATGTTTGGATGCGCTGTATTTTTCAATTCAATTTTTCTATAATTTTATAAGAAGCAATAACAATTGTTTGGGATTGAGCTTACAATTACAAGCTCCAAAATCAGATGAAATCTGATGACAAGATCAAGTAATTTAATTCTGTGATTTTTTACCTACATGGTATGATGAAAATGATGTTTTTATACTTCGTGATTTCACTTAAATTCAAAATTGATTTCTATAATAAAAAAAAATTATAATTTGTTTTTTCATAAAATATTTATTAGGTATGTTAGTTATAATTAGATTGTAGTTTGTGTGCATAAAAATAGATAAACCATATTCCTTATGACGGAATATTTGAGTACTGTATGCATATATGTATGTATATATAGCAGTCGACTGGCTTAGGCTTTTGATGAACATAGTATTATTCTTTATACTTTAATTTAGTATATAAGGTACATTGTTTCGGATATTTTTGCGCGATATTTGTGTTTTGTATTAGATACAAATACTAAGCAAGTATATTTTATCTAATAGAAAGCACAAATCATTCCTACACATAAAAAATATTTTTGTATATTCTTTTGTTCTTATAGTTGATTCTATTATAATATTAGGTGTACAAATAAGTTTCCGCGGTTTGTCAAAAGATGGCCCCACCAGAAGGTTATGGAGAAATTGTCAGATGTAAAACGTAATATCCCAAGTTTAGTCATCTGGCAACACCATAACCTTAAAGTACTAGTGATTCCGTATCAGCATCACGTAATTTTTTTCGTGCAAAAATGTCAAGTTTTATTCCGAATAAGCATCATTTGCGGGAACTTTTGATTTACATCTTTAATGTGAAAAAATCTGCAGCTGAGGCGCATCGATTGCTTCTAGAAGCATATGGTGAAGCTGCTTTAAGTGAGAGAAGTTGTCAGGAATGGTTTCAAAAGTTTAAGAACGGTGAGTTTGACGTTAAAGACAAAGAACGCAGTGGAAGGCCGAAAGTGTACGAAGACATGGAATTAGAAGTACTATTGGAGGAAGATTCGTCCCAAACGCAAAAAGAACTTGCACTTACTCTACAAGTGACTCAACAAGCAATTTCACATCGTTTAAAATCGTTAGGAATGATTCAAAAACAAGGAAATTGGGTTCCATATGAACTAAAGCCGAGAGACGTTGAACGCCGATTATGCATGAGTGAAATGCTGCTTGCCAGGAATAAAAAAAAGAGTTTTTTGCATCGTATAGTCACTGGTGACGAAAAATGGATTCACTACGATAATCCAAAGAAGAGAAAGTCATGGGTTAAGCCCGGCGAACCATCAACATCGACAGCTAAGCCGAATATTCATGGAAAAAAACTCATGCTGTGTATTTGGTGGGATCAGCTTGGTGTCGTGTATTATGAATTGCTGAAACCAAGCGAAACCATTACTGGAGCTCTCTACCGAACACAATTGATGAGATTGAGTCGGGCACTTAAGGAAAAACGCGCCCATTACTACTCCAGACACGACAAAATTATTCTTTTACACGATAATGCTCGTCCACATGTTGCGGCGCCGGTAAAAACATACTTGGAAACACTCAACTGGGAAGTTTTACCCCACCCGCCGTATTCACCAGACTTAGCCCCTTCTGATTATCACCTGTTCCGGTCGATGGCACATGGTCTGTCTGAGCAGCGCTTCACATCATATGAAGACACCAAAAATTGGGTAGATTTGTGGATAGCGTCAAAAGATGAAGAGTTTTTTCGACGGGGTATCCGAATGTTGCCAGAAAGATGGGGAAAAGTAGTGGCAAATGATGGAAAATACTTTGAATAAAACGTAATGTACTTTTCCTTTACAATAAATTCCTAATTTTTTATAAAAAACCGCGGAAACTTATTTGTACACCTAATAATTGATTCATCATAGAAAATTAAATAAAAAAGTTATAAAGAATGATGAAAACTGATATGAAACAGTGAAAACTAAAATGAACTAAGATGACAATATAAATATTACGTGCTATAACACACTTGACATGTGTCAAAACTTTCACGAAATATTACAAAACTTTAAAATTTGTAAGTTGGCGTAAAATTCTACCGAATAATAATTTGATATGAAATCGATGTAACCTTGGTTACTAACCATTGATTTTAATATAAAAGACTCGATAAAGTATTTTGTTCCACAGTTAATTTACTTAGAACAAGTGAAGCGGTTTAGAAAGGAGAACAGAACAGAGAATAAAATGATTCAAAAGGTTAAAATGGGTATACATACATATATTCTTCATTGCATCCAATTATTTAAAATATATATAAATATAATTATAAGTTACATTAAGTTTTTAATGAAATAGATATGCAAATGAGCAAGCGAATCACCTGATATATAATCACTACCGCCTGTTGACACTTCCAATACGGAGGCTTTGCCTATAGTGCAATGGAAGGTTATATGGCATGGCGAAAAAGAAAGTAAAAGACGAAGAAAAAAGTTAAAACTACGGATCCCCGTACTCATTATGAAACATGGTAACAATTTAAAAATGCTACGAAGGTGAAAGAATATGAATGTGTGATTCTTCCAACTAGATTGAAGCTTCCCATTCATACCGTAGCATGGGTTACCTATAATATTGGCATACTTAAGTAATTGGGATATTTATTTAAGATAAAATATAAGCCGTGGTATGGTCCTAAACGATTTTTCTCCACAGCCCATATATGTCCGGGTCACCGCATTTCTGGAGAAATGGATATTAACCCATTTCGCTTGTCTATTGCGGATTCGCGCGATAACCAGACTCGGAATAAATATATGTAGGCCTATGGCCTACTTATATGTATCTCGAAGCGGATATCGAATCCGTAATCAGCCTTAGGCGTCAGCTGCGCCACTAAGCCACATGGTTGGCAAAGATTATAATGTTACCGAATATAATGAGGTGATAAATACTAAACATATTAACAATTCATTATAATAAATATTTTGAATTTTCTATTTCAGATTCTATGTATAGCTGCATTTGCTATCACAGTATTTGCACAAGTTTATGGGCATGAGCATGCATTTTCATCGAATCATATTTACCGTCATGACGGGCATCACGAACCAGTGCAGAGTCATCACCACGGTCACGGACACATTGACTATTATGTATGTATTTTGAATATAATTTTTTTTCTGACTTTATGAAATTTAGCATTTTTATTATTGAATTTTTCTATACCAATAAATTAATATTTTATAAATTGAATGACAAAACAACAAAGTTCTGTTTACGGAATCGCCAATCGTACGATCCCGAAACAGTTTATATTGTTACTTTTCAAGTACATAAAGTACTTGAAAAGTTCAATGATGAACAGTTCAATTATCCGATATTCATTATACAAAGTATCCTTCCCGTGAATTTGTTATAATGTAAAAGAGTTTTATATTATAAGTAATCTAGTTATCAAATTTCACTTCAAATGACTCCAGTTAAGCAATACATGTTTGTTCAAACTACTAAGGTATATAGTTATTAATATATCTGACAGATGGCGCTTTATCTTTGTGTGTTTGTTTCTTTTCGCTTTATCTTTGTGTGTGTGCTGTTTCGCGGTAAAAATGTGTTTTTAGCAAAGGTAAGTATTTTTGTGAGTTTTGCATTACACGATCACTTCAACCTCAATATCACTAACAAATTAGTGTGGGATCTTTAGGACTTGGTCAATGTTGGAGTCTGTTAAGACCAGACATGAGAATAAGAAGTAATTCTAGAACATATGATAGTTAAAATGATATTCATTATAAATAACAATAATTAACACTTTCTTCAGACTCACCCCAAGTATGAGTTCAAGTACAAAGTGGAGGACCACCACACGGGTGACATGAAGTCTCAGCACGAGCACCGCGACGGTGACGTCGTGAAGGGTGGATACACCCTGCACGAGCCCGATGGCTCTGTCAGGCATGTTGAATATCATGCTGACGATCACAGCGGGTAAGATATTTTTACTTATATTTTATTAACAAAGCCAGGAGATAAGTAAAATTTACATATGAATATTGCCAGTCTATGTATAATATTATGATATTCATACCCCTATCCACAAGCATATAAGCAAGAAAGGTATTGAGCGGGTTATGCTTGAAGTTTCTTCCGTGAATTTAAATTAAAACAAAGAATTCCGTTCGCGAATCAGTCGTCGACATAGCTCGTCGAGTTAGCAAAAAAGAGACTGGTGAGTTTATCACAGAACCGAAAAGGAGATTTTAAAGAAGACGAGTGGTGGAATAAAGACCGCGTCATGACAAACGTAGTGTGTGACTCCAGACTGGATGCTTCAAGGCGAAAATACAGATATGCGGTAATGTTTTAGGAAGGCCTTTATTCAGGAATATACTACCACCTGCAATTGGTGATGATATGAAGAAAGGAATCATATTTATACGATCTAGTAAAAATTAAATTACTCTAGCGTTTTCTCCCTAAGTATGAAATGTTAGAACTAAAATGGCTTATCCCCAATCTGATAAGATTGAGGATAAGCCATTTTAGAAATCTATTCTATATATATATACATATATATACATACATATATATACATATATATATATATATATATATATATATATATATATATATATATATATATATATATATATATATATATATATATATATATATATATATATATATATATATATATATATATATATATATATATATATATATATATATATATATATATATATATATATATATATATATGGTACATATTCACCACCGCTCATAGACACTTTCGTGGATACGTATGCATATCTCTTGAATATCCCATTGTTGTAATATTATTTTAAAAGTATTTTATTTTAGTCATGTCTCGCGTATATAATATTTTTTTTTTCTTTAAATAAAAGAAAATTTCATTGAACAATAATTAAAGTTCTAATCTTTTTTCCAGCTTCCATTCTGATGTGAAATACAGCACACATCACCAACACCACCATCACGATCACCATTAATTAATTTTTATTTGTAGTTTTTTCACCATGAACTGAAATAAAAGTATTATGTAAAATTAATCGTTATATCATTTTTAAACTTTACTACTAACGTTTCAGAAACAATATTTTTGCTCTTCATTATTATAATGGGTACACTTATAATATTATAATGGGTTTCCGGTGGCACAATTAGGACTCCAGTCTTAAGTACTACTTACAAACAAAGAATAATCGACCTATAACTTGATATAAATATGATCGAATATTCCTCGTTTTCAAATAGTAAAATTGAAAGCCTTATTCTGCCACCGAACTTTACATCAATTCAATTCATACATCAATTCATTACATCAAATCAGTATTCAAAATACGAAAATACTTTTGCCCCGACCTATTATGAGGCAACTATAATAAACAAATATCACTGGATGTGTAGCAGCGTCTACATGAGTAATAGTTATTTTATATTTAACTTATTTTATTTTTTTATAGTGTCCCTCTTAATATTTTTCTCTCCACTATTGTTTTTCGCCTCTGTGACGTTGTTGCGGTTTAGCGTTTGACTGCCACGGCCTTCTACCGCCCTACTCTAGCCAAAACCGGTCAGTACACATTATGATGCGGTCAATCAGTATACTGTAAAGTTTATCCATCACTATCAGTTAATAATTGTACCTCGATCAGCGTCTACTTATTACCACTAAACTATTTTTGTTAGCTAGTTGTTATTATATTTTTCGTTATATGTATGTATTTTTAAACTTTTCTAAAATTTTACACATATTAATTAATAAGAATATTTCACAAGTTTATTTTTGCGTTCTATTGTAACCACTGAAAATCGTGCATAAAAAAATTGAAAATGGAGAAAATGATAACATGATGCCATATTCAACTACTATGGGAGTATGGGGGTAAACCTGTTGAAGTGGGCGTTCTTATCGTTTCATTCGTCGAGCCGCCGGTGCTGATTGGTTCCAGCGAAATATCGATCTCCATTGTGACCACAATTTGCCGAGCATCAAACAATATTTTAAAAACTTCTCGAAGATTCTCTCGTCGAGAGACGAATAATCGGTCAATTATTCCCTTGACCTGAACGCGGTAAGTCCCGGTAAGACGAAGCCCGCGTAAAGTTTTATACGATCCTGGCGATAGTTTAACGAAACAGCGTTAATTTTATTGTTTAAATAAAAATTAATTTGTAAGATATAATGAATTATGTACAGTGTGTACATCCTTTATGATAGAGTTCTTCACAAGGGATCTGTATGCTATACAGATATATCATAGAATGAAAATAGGAAGATTATTTCTCTCCCCTATAATATTCTCTATTATAACATGAACAACCGTCAGGAATTGTATATTAACATCAGTTCATTATCAACAAGTCATTGTCTTAAATAAAAAAACTAAACCATAACATAAAACAAATAAGAATAATCATTGATATTTCTGTTCATTTTATATATAAAAATGAGTTAAGTAATCGTCAAAACAATAAAGCTTCTGGGCGGTACAATTAGAATGCCCTGACATCATGGAATGCGGCTTCTTTTCCAGTAACCTGGGACAGCTCAACAGACATCAATTACAAAACTCCTAACTCTCTCGTTCAATCGTTGAAGATTGTCACTTGTATTATAATAAATTTTAACTTTATATTATATTTTAATTAATTAACATGTTGTAAAATTAGTTTGCAATAAATTATTTGAGAAAGTTTATTTATTTTTTAACTATTGCTGCAGCCATTCATAATTAATTCATAAACAATATATATGTAACATACATACATATCGTCACGCCTATCTCCCGTAGGTGTTAGATGAGACCACAGATCCATTCGCTACGATCCTGGCACACCCTTCTCCACACTCATACATCTTTTCATCCATCCTTCCTCTCGTATTCATCGTAGCGCAACGGCTCTCCGTTAGTCGCTTTTCGCCCTTGTGGGGGTGAAAAGCGACTAACGGACTATCAGAATGTGACGGGGGGTGATCGACGTTACCGTCATTTTTTAACAAATTAAGTATATTAAAATTCGTCATAATGAATCTCACGAGCCGCAAGGGAGGATAGAGATCAAGCACCCGCAAGCTGAGGTAAGGCACTATAGTACCCGGGGAAGCCCGATCCTGGGACGGTCGGCACGCTTGCGACTAAGCTCGCCACTAGTCACGCATCCCTTGGCACGGCAGACCATGGATTGGCGGAGAGGAAGGGAAAAGGATAGATAAGAAAGGAAAGGGCAAGGGAAAGAGAGGTAGATTTAGACATGATGATAAGGATATGATACTACCGCAACGGAAGACAAGCAGTGATACGGTAGTAGTTCAGGAGGCCGAGGTCGCGTGCATCAATACCATAACTACTGGACAGGCAGCTAGGCAAAGATACTCCCTGACCGGCATATATGGCAATAATTATTAAAAATAGTAACAATGACTCGGATCATGGTCACTTGACTATACCTGCCCGGATGTATACGCATTATTATAAAACAACCCTCAGCAACCAGTTTTACTAACTTCAATTTTAGCCTCAGCCATTTTTGGCCGACTAAGAGAAAGTTGTCTTATTTGGGCTAAATTTTTAAATATAAGCGAGACTGAGATATTGGCACCGATTAATGAAGGTTTTGTGCAGAAACTGGTCCTTACTATAATAAATATTTATGTTGCTAATTTTATCTGTGTTATGTCATTATATTTGGAACAAAATGTCATTGACGTTAATTCACGAATTCAATTAATTTCCTGCATATTATTTTTATGATTCTTCCTAGTTTTTTCTTATCCTAGGTCAATGTTAGCATTCCGATATAAATATCTATATTTTAACAACGTTTTAGAAGTGAAAACTTCTTTACCACCACTGCTTCGAAACTCGACTTGAGGTCCTTGTCACTTAAAAGAGACAAACACGTACATCTAATAATATCATAAGATTTAATCTGCAAGAAAATCTGTAGGTTTCGCTTCTACCGCGTGTGAACTGGACACATGTTTTTTTTTTGTTTATTTCGTGTACTATCAAATTTTATTCGTACTACTTATGTTGCTGCTTTACGTAATTATAAACAACCGCTATATATTTTACTGTATGACTATAACCTTCATTCGGCCTCTACATATCCTGTTGATATCGGCCCTTTTTTATTTAATCATTAAGGAGTTCGAATTCCTTATTTGTTTATAGCTAGGATTCCACATTTCATTGTCATCAAAACCACCTAATAATCCACTGCTAACCGTTGGCTCCGCTCGCTATAACTATTTCAATTACATATCGTGCTTTTTTTATGGTATAGCTGATGTGTCACTTGATGAAAAGCAATCAACGCCGCCCATAGACATTTGCAACGCTATAGGCAGCGCGGAAGCGTTGCCAACCTTTAAGGAAAGTGTCATTATGGGAATGGGAATAGGAGGGGGTGGGATAGAAGGAGGGGGAGAGTATCGGACCTCCGGAACGCGACTGCTCACCGTACGAAACGCGGTAGCTAAGCTACCACTCAGACGCCGGTTTTCTGCGGGAGTGTAGTACTTCCCCGAGCGAGCCGGCCCGTTCATGCTACAAAAAATATTATGGCATTATTGACAAAGTATTCGTCTGCAGCGTGGGTCTACCACTATCAGACACTAATTTACAACTACCTTAGTTAAATCGTTTACTTGCCCAATAATTTCTATTTTTTATTAACAATAATATCCATTTATTATTAATACTTACAAAAAAGCATCCATGTTGTGCATAGCTAGGATCGTGAGGTTCCTTTCCTTAGCTGCCTAAATTCGTCGTTGGTTTGGTTAATTTTACCCTTATTAATCATAATATTTTTATTGTGATAGTATTGTTATAAAGAGAGAAATATAAATAAAGGAAGTAATTATATTAGTTTATTGCATCGTTTTCCACAGCAGGTTGCCGGGCACTCAAACCCAGTATAAATACTAATATAGCATATTGTACATATTTAAACAAAAGCGAAAATCGAATCTGCGACCATTATTAATAGAAGATCAACAAAACTTTAAGCATTACAATACTACGACGCTCCCCTTCCCTTCAGAAAGCTTTAGTAAGAAATTAAAGATAAAAGAGGTAAAATAACAATTAATTAAAAATTTCAAATGAAAAGTGATGTTATAGTGTACTACAAAAACCTTTACCCAATTTTGTAAAACAATAGAAAAGATTAACATTAAGAATAACAAAAGTGCATAAATTTTATTTAAAATTTCATAAGTTACTTATTAATTTAAAAAAAAAATACTATAAATAAGATAGATAAAAAATTAGATGCAACAAAAAGCCCACCTATAGTATAGATTTATATAGTATAATTTTACAAATCTAGTTATAAAAACGAATGTACACAAGTCCGTCTGTTTATTTATACACCATTCATCTGATCGCCATGAAACTGGAAGTTGTGTTCACTCCCGGGAAGGTTTCTGAAATATTACATATTTCGATCGATAGGTGGCGCCCGTTACAAATAATGAAATGTTTCCCGATAAAAATGAACAAATTTCAAGAAAATGGCTTAATGTATATTAGATTCTTGAATAAAAACTCGCATCACTGCTGGAATCAGGTATTTCTATGCATGCAAATCGATGGTGGGCAGCAAAGTCCTTCCCCTCGATCTAAGCTTACCGCTACAGAACAATCATACGGCCAGTTGTGACCTACATGTGCAAAACCCAAACGCTCACGCAAAAAGACGGAAAAGCTTCGAACCGTTGCGATTCCATTGCATTGAACTGGACGCACTAATTCAGAAAGAAACGATCGTCAGGTTTCACAAGTCACAAAGGCTAAGATGGGCAGGCTACCTGGAGATACCAGTAATATATATGTATATATTACTGGTATCGTCATATGTATATATATATATATATATATATATATATATATATATATATATATATATATATATATATATATATATATATATATATGATAAGGAGTTATTGCTGGTCAATATATTATTATTTGTTATTAAAAATGGGTTAAGTTTCACTTTCTATTTCAATTCCCAAATGGCGTTATCTATTTACAACAAGCAATTATTATTGATCACAAGCAACTTTTGACATGTCGACCTTGTCGTAATTTAAATTCTCCAAGTATAAAACCGCTTACAAACATAGATAATGTATCAGTTGCAAAAGTACCGCATCACAATGTTCTCCAAAGTAAGTGAATATTTTACTACATGTAATAAATCTTCGACAATCTGAATGGTTTGGTAGAAGAGCTGACTCTTTCAGAGTCAAAGAAAACGGATTCAACTCCCATACGGGATAAATACGAGTATATGAATGACCTTCATACATGGACTGGGAAAAATAAATTAAAATTAAAATTTATTTTCTAGATTGTAGCTCTTAGCGCTGTGCTGGCAGTCGCTGCGGCGGGACTCCTGCCTCATGCTCACTACGCTCATGCTCCGGCTGCGGCTGTCTCTTCGCAAACCATCCTCCGTCACGACGAGGGCCAGGCCATCCACGCCGCCCCCGTAGCAATTCACGCCGCACCCCTCGCGTACAACGCCGCCCCCATTGCCTACAGCACCGCTCCCGCCCACATCTCCGCTGGACACGCTGTGTCCTCTCAAACCATCCTGCGTCATGACCAGCCCCGTGCCGCTGTAGCCGTCGCTCCCGTAGCCTACGCTGCGCCCACTCACTACTCCGCACCCATCATCAGCCACGCTGCCCCCGCCACCAGGCTGTACGCCACCGCTCAACACGAAGAATATGTAAGTATTTCGAAAAACCAGCATTTTCATGCCTTTTATTAACAAAGTTACAAAATTAAAATTAATAAACTTAGCTAAGAGAGTTTCACAGTATGTATACAATTTTGTTTTTATTCTTTTAGGCGCACCCCAAATACGACTTCGCGTACTCCGTGGCCGACGGACACACCGGCGACAACAAGTCCCAGCACGAGAGCCGCGACGGTGATGCCGTTCACGGTGAATACTCTCTTCACGAAGCTGATGGTTCCATTCGTACCGTACAATACTCCGCCGACGACCACAACGGATTCAACGCTATAGTCAGCCACTCCGCCCCCGGACACCACGCTGCCCCCGCACCCGCACACATCCTCGCTCATCACTGATTATTTTAAAAGCTCTAGTCATCAGAACGCTCCTATCGTACTGAATAAATTATGTAAATTAATTTTAAATAAATTTAAAGTTTTAAATTTATGCACTGAGTTCAATTATTAATGATAACCCAAACTGGAACAATGGCGAAATTTTGCTTTTTGAGCTTGTCATGCTTTCAATTCTCACATCGCAAATATACTCCTTTGCAAAAAAATACACCACAGTCATTGGCTTTTCTATGAAAAAAATAACTAATTTTGTTTGTTAGTTATTTTATACAGCGACCCAAAATAACCTACGAACAAATTTTTTTATTAGCTTTTCTATGGATAATATTAATATTTTTAGTCTGCCCTTAACTTAGATAACTAGAAATTAATTTTTTCTTTTCTGATTTTTTTTTAACACTTAAATCCTAGAATCGGTCTTTTAGTCAATGTTTTATTGGATTTCATTCAGTCATTGGATTTCTGTTTAGAAATCCGTGTGAAAATGGACATTTTTATGAGTATAGTGAAATTAAGGCTACAAGTATTTTTATAGTACTTTCATAAAAAAAAAACATTAAAAAATCAATAACGGAATGTAATCATCTTAGCATGCTTTCCACTGGACTTTGACTCAGTCGAGATCATACGTTTAAGTTCCCAAATGTTTTGTGGAAGTGGCTGGATGTGTCCAAAATAATCTGTCGTCTTAAACAGGCGAGGCGAAGAAAGGAGAGGCGCCTTTTTAAGATGACCCAGACGTCCACAATGGGGATAAGGTCGGGGCTCCGCGCTGGTCAGTACAAACGACTAATAGCGACCTCTTGCATATAAGCATCTAGGTCGTCTAAAACGATGGGCGCAAGCATTAGCATCCATTTAAATGGCTCTTCTTCACCAATTACCGTCAGTGCGGGTTGTGCATGTTGACAAGTGATTTCTCTTATGTACCTTTGCGCATTTAGTGAGCCATTTTCAATAATTACTATTTCGATACGATAGCTGGAAGTTACGCCCGCCCAAAACATTGTTTTGGGCGGGCTTAGGTAGTAACCATAAAGGGTGATTTCTTCAAAATTCATGTCAGCATAACGGTCTTTTTAACATTCGGCGATGTCGGTCCTCACCATGAAGACAAATTCGAACCTCATCGGAGTAGAGCAAGCTACTCCAGTTACCTATTATCCTATAGTATCCTATAGATAGGCAATTCGTAGCGAACCTCAATCGAGCAATCCGGTGCTTACGGAGTATCGTGGGGGCCTGTGCTGGTCGTCGACTGCGAATATCAGCAGCTAAAAGCTAGGTAGCGTAGTCAATAGCCTAACTTGTGCTCCTCGTACCTCTTCAAGTTTTCTTTTGAAGTCTATGTAACTGCATTTGCGGTTCGTTAGCACCTGAGTCATTAAAAAAGCGGTCGTCTCGTGGTTGTGTACAACGTTTTCTCCCAGAACTTTGCCTTCTCTGAACAGAACCTGTCTCTTGGTGTCGAGTCCAGGTTCTTTGGATGATTCAACATCTCACTTTAAGGGCTATGAGACGTAATATAGGCTACACCCTCCTTCCAGCAGCGCTATGAACTTACTAGCTCTTATTGCTTTTACTGACATTACAAAAAAAAAGTTTCGAATTGTTTATATATTCACGCCTATCACCCGCAGGGGTTGGCAGAGACCACGAGCTCCATCCGCTGCCATTCATCGCAGCGAAACGGCTCGTCATTGGTCGCTTTGCACCCTCGTGAGAATCAGGACGTGACGCGTGGCGAACCACGTCGCTGTCATTTTCGACAAAGTAGGTATATTAAATTCGTCTTTAGTGAATTCCACGAGCTGCATGGGAGGATGGAGGTCAGCCCCAGCAGAACCCTGCATGCTGAGGTAAGGCACCATAGTCCCCGGGGGAGCCCGACCCCGGGACGATCGGCACGCTTACGACTAGGCTTGCCCCTAGCCACGCATCCATTGGCACGGCAGACCGTGGATTGGCGGAGATGAAGGGAAAGGATAGAGAAGAAAGGAAGGGGCAGGAAAAGAAATGTGGATTGGGGGTTTCGAATTTGGAATTAATGTTTTTTTCATACCTAGAAAAAAAGAGTATTAAGTACCAGTAACATAGTTTAAGTATTAAAACCTAAAAAATAATGTAAAAAAATCAAAACCGCCCGCCCGTTTTTTTTGCAAAGGAGTGTATATACGGCTTGCAAAAAAACTACTTTAAAAAAATACTTAATAATCAATTAGTAATTATTCCACTCGTTTATTTACGTGGATTTCCGATTGTGAAAATATATCTTACAAAATTTCCAGTTTATTGACGTTTTAGTATCATCGATGTGTAGTAAAAATACAACTTTACCATGTGCTCATTGAATTAATTTATCTTTATATAACTTTGGCAGTGACGAAATGCAAAAGTAAAGCCAGCGGCCTTACTAGCCTATGCTTAATAGAGGCCTATGTCCAAGGGTGGGCAGAATTAAATGGTTGGTGATTGATGACGCAATATGTCACATACTTTATTTAAAACATTTGTAAAAGCTATGCTACTATTATACTTATTTGACTATTATACTTATATATAAACGGTGTAAATATTGGACTTTGCTTGATTTGAAGGTAGCGAACTAACAATAAAAGTTCCCTTAAACCAAATAATAAAAAAACGTTAATATCTAACGCATATGTACCAGTAATAATATATAAATGTGTTTGGCCCGAAAAAAACCTTGAGTATTGCTGGTTTAGATTGACAATAATTATTAATTTTTACCACCTCAGAAGATTATTTTATTTTCCAGAAGAAAACTAACAGTACAGTAGAATTCCTATTAATCAGTAACCTAAACGCGCATTTTTCATAAAATATGATGAAAAATAGATCAGGATAATAGTAAAATGGAAGAAACACGGCGTTTTACTATGTTAAGACTTTTGTTTTTTTTGCTAGAATGTCATCAGTATAGAAATAAACTACTTACAATTCCTTGACATTTGATTTGTCCACAGTGGTATTAGCGACGGAAACAATTATTAAAGTTAAGCAATGTTCTTCCATTTATTTTTAATCTATTTGAACCTGATATATGAGTTAACCAATAGCATAATATGTAATTAGAAAAATCAAGTTCCCCCATGTTTTAAATGTCAAAGGTAAATCGTAATAAAAAAAATTGTCTCAGTTAAACCGATTTATAAACTGATATGAGTAAAACAATAATTATTGTATAGTCATATTAATAGTATAAATTTCTGTAGACCTTCCAAAAAACATTTGTTCTGTTACTTTCTCAGTGTTTTCTTTTTATTGGATTAGGAGATTTACCCCTAATCCAATAAAAAGACAACATTGAGAAAGCCGAGCAAGCGTGTCACCTGATGGAAAGTATGAACGCTGCGCGTAGAAGACATCCACAACACCACAGGCATTGAAAAAGCTTAAAAAATGTTAATTCAAGCCCTTACAAATCTGTAAGAAATTATTAGATTTTAATTAAGTTAAATTTATGAATGTGGTATGGCTGACACATTTTTTTCAAACACAACCTATATTTCAACGTCAACGGTAGTTCAAACAAGACTGAAGTTTTAATTTTACACAAATTACATTATTAAAATGATTTTAAGTAAACCAACATTATTGTTATGTATATTGGCAGATCCAAGAGATGGCGTCACAATACATTTTAAACTAAGTATGTGTATTGCATAAAATAATTAAATAATAATATTAATTCTAATACGCTGACATGTACGTTGTAACAAAATCAACGTTTCAGGACCTGAAGGTTTATAATAATATCTATCTCTGCTTCAGGTATAATTTTACACCGATTGATTATATATATATATAAATATATAAATATATATATATATATATATATATATATATATATATATATATATATATATATATATATATATATATAAATTATATCGATTCTTTGGCTGTAACGGCTATAAACTTTGGAATAATAGCACTCTTGACATTACAAAATCTCAAACTTTTTTTTCTCTCTTTTTTTTTAGTTTCTCTTCAAAAGTAAATTCCAGACATTTATTGAGTTCTCTGAGTTCTCAGTGGCTGAGGCCATACGCTATATTGTGAATATAAATCTAACCTTTTTTGAAGTGAGGATAACAATATATATTTTTTTCTGGACTGGGCACAAATCTCCCTATTTCTGGAGGAAAGAACGTTAATCCACTGCACTTGTCCAATGAAAATTAGCGGGGTAACCAAACTCGGAATTAACATATGAAGGCCATACATATATGTATCCCAATTCGCAGATCGAACCTGCGGCCATTGACTCCGTAGATGGCAGCCGCGCCACTGTGCCAATTGGTGGGCGTGGTTATCTAGTAACACGTGTTTTTTGCGAAACACTTTTTGCACACAACAACTCTATAGAACCAGTTGCCTTCAACGGTATATCCGAACTAATATGACATTGCAAATAACAAACTAGTACGAACGCGTACTAGAACACCACTTTCACAATATGATAGCATAGCAAATATTAGGAGACAACTAACAGCTTTAGTTTACGTTTTATAAAACACGTGAAATGTAATAAGTACGGCAAATTCTTCGCGGATAAATTTAAATTAAGTGCATAATATAATTGCTATATAACGACGTAAATGTATAATTAAGTTTAATAAGGGCCTTCGTTTATAAAATAATGCATTGAGAAGAGGTTAAATTTTATAACCGGACTTAAATTCGATATGCTTCGTGCATATGTAGGTATTAAAATAATATTTAGATTGAATAAATAGCTGTTCAGCGCGTTAAATACGTACGGTTGCAGGAATTATGTACAAATTTGCACACTTATACCTCACTGTATGCAATAAAAATATTGTTAGTCAAAAACCAAAAAAGTATTTCTAAATCTAGAACTAACAAATTAAACTTCGAGTTTCAATAAAGACTAAAAGAAGTTATCAAAAATTGTTCATAATTTTTTATTTTATTTGTTATATATACGCCTATCCCCCGCAGGCAGAGACCACAGAGCTCCATCCGCTACCATTCATCGCAGCGAAAGGGCCCTAGCCTCGCCCCTAGCCACGCATCCATTGGCACGGCAGACCGGAGAAGAAGGGAAAAGATAGAAAAGAAAAGAAAGGGCAGGAAAGGAAATGCGGATTGGGGGGGTTACCAGACTCGGAATAAATATTTATAAATCCATACATATATTTATTCCAATGCGGGGATCGAACCCGCGACCATTGACTCCGCGGGCGGAAGGCCTCGCCACTGAGCCGATTGTTCAATACTTCAACATAAATATTATAAATAACAATTATTGATATTTTTATACAGCTCATGTATATGCTGCTGAGCATGGTACCTTAACATTTGTAAATATACATCAAACTTGTCATTTTGTTTCGAGTACACGAGAAAATATTTTTCAAACAGACTACGGATCGATATATTGGTGTATGTATGTTGTACAAGATACAGAATCAATTTGAATTGAAGGAAATTTAAAATAATATTACAATGTCGTTACAAAAAACTTAAACTATGCCTATTACTAAAATCGGAGATTTTTTAGGCACACCAAAAATTCTCCGTAAATAATAAATTATAATTGCGATAGCTAGCAAATATTTTGAAATAAAATTTTTGGTTTCAAATGATAGTATAAGTCACCAAACAACAATTTAAGATGGCGACCTTGCCCCTGCCGATATTCATTCAATATAAAAGCAGACCAATACACTGATTATGTATCAGTTGCATTCTAGACTTAAACAAAGATGTTCTCCAAAGTAAGTGTAACGAAACTTCAATGCACACAATCCATCAACATGACATCGCAATATATAAATTTTGTGAATAATTAACTACAATTCCACAATTATCGTTTCAGATTGTAGCTCTTAGCGCTGTGCTGGCAGTCGCTGCGGCGGGACTCCTGCCTCATGCTCACTACGCTCATGCTCCGGCTGCGGCGGTCTCTTCGCAAACCATCCTCCGTCACGACGAGGGCCAGGCCATCCACGCCGCCCCCGTAGCAATTCACGCCGCTCCCCTCGCCTACCACGCCGCCCCCATTGCCTACAGCGCCGCTCCCGCCCACATCTCCACCGGACATGCTGTGTCCTCTCAAACCATCCTGCGTCATGACCAGCCCCGTGCCGCTGTAGCCGTCGCTCCCGTGGCCTACGCTGCGCCCGCTCATTACTCCGCACCCATCATCAGCCACGTTGCCCCAGCTCACTACGTTGCACCCACCATCAGCCACGCTGCTCCCGCCACCAGAGTGTACGCCACCGCTCAACATGAAGAATATGTGAGTATGAGTACATGCCAAAACAAGCAATAACTTTCCCCTTTTTGCAAAGTTTTTCAATAACTTAATACTACAACTAAAATCTTAACGAACTTAGCTCAGAGAGGTTCACAGTATCTGATTTTGTGTTTGTTCTTTTAGGCGCACCCCAAATACGACTTCGCGTACTCCGTGGCCGACGGACACACCGGCGACAACAAGTCCCAGCACGAGAGCCGCGACGGTGACGCCGTGCACGGCGAGTACTCGCTCCACGAGGCCGACGGCTCCATCCGCAGAGTGCAGTACTCCGCCGACGACCACCACGGATTCAACGCCGTAGTCAGCCACTCCGCACCCGGACACCACGCCGCCCCCGCGCCCGCGCACGTCCTCGGACACTACTGATTCAAACATTGTGATAAAGCCACCTTTAACATATCAACGATAATAACTTATTTTAATTAGTTAATCATGAGTGGAATAAAAAAATATAATTGAAGTATTGAATTTCCTTTTGCATTTCCTATCTCCCTTTTTACATAATATAGACAAATTTCAATAAAAGTTTACGATTTAATCGTATTAAAATTGTATTATCTATTTAGTTATAGTTTTGTTTAAGTTCCAATGATAGGAATTCTTATAGTTGCATCCTATCCGAACTGTAGTTATTGTTGGCAGAAAACTAAATAAATGTACTCTTATTTATTCAAAATGAAAAGTTGAGAAAAGTATCATATTTAATATAATATTATAGTTTAATACACGAAGTTTATCTGTAATTAATTTGCTCTAAAATTAATTTATAATTGTGCGAGCATACGTGAAGTTCGGTTTGAGTCCACTTAAATATTATTTTAGAAATCAGATACGCTCATTAACCTCTGTTATGTCAGGAGCACTTTAAAGACGTTGCTGGACTTTGAGAGAAGCGAAAGATGTGAAAGTCATAGAAAGAAATAGGGAATGGAAAGCCTAAACGCACATGAATCCAGTGTGAGTGTATTTAACTTCTTCGGATGAAGATATAAACTGGCCTGCAACGTGATTCTACTTTATATCGAGACAATAACTTAAGAGTATATTTCGTTTTCCTAAAAGTACAAGGGCTCTGTCAAAGCTTATTGTATAAAGGATTGTATAAAATATCTATTATTTTATACAATCCTTTATACAATAAGATATAGTAGAGAGATAGATAGATTGTATAAATTAACACAATAAAGGTTAGAAATTATTTCAAAGCAAAACTAGGAATAACTGGGAGGATATACACATGTGATCGCGGGGCAGATCAGTTGGAAAATGCAGTTAGTTTCCCACACCGGTAATGCTTCTGTCTTTTAACTATACTCGTATTTGATGTCGCGATCATCACGATCGCAAGAACTTCTTTCATCCGTTTGAAGGATGCATTGCGTAAGGCAAATAAATACCTGAAGCGTTAAGAGAGCCCTTATAAACTCGTTCCTTAAAAAAAATTGTATTTTTCGTTTTCCTAAAAGTGCAAGGGCTCTATCAAAGCTCATTGGATAAAGAATTGTATAAAATATCTATTAATTAACACAATTCAGGTTAGAATGCAAAGCAAAACTAGGAATAACTGGGAGGATATATATATACACATGTCACCGCGGGGCAGATCAGTTGGCGAATGCAGCTAAGTTTCTCACACCGGTAATGCTTCTGCCTTTTAACTATACTATTATTATTAGTATTTGATATCGCTATCACGATCGCAAGAACAAGAAATTACGTTATTGGCGTCAAAAAGTTTCCCTTGTGAATTTAATTTGAAGAAAAAAACTTTTATTGCATGAGAGATTTTAGAAAAGGTTGTTTTGGAAAAGTTTATTTGTAACATGTTATTTTTAAAAAAGTAAAAATAAAACTACTGAAATTATGAGTGTCACAGTTAGTAGGCGGGGAAACTACAAAAGATAACTGATGGAAAAAGACAAACTCAAAGTAGCAAATTAACCTTTTATATTATGTAAGTAAATAATATAATTGCCCGCTTTCAAATAACTGATTTTTTCTACGATTATATTTGTCCTCAATTTGTTTATACATTTCATATATATATAGTCCATATTTGGTATAAGATTAAGACTAAATGTAGACAATTAGGACAACGATCAGGACGGAGATGGCATATAAAGGAATACTCACCCACCATGCTTGTGTACTTGCTACTTTGTCGTCTACATGCTTGCTTGGGTTATGAGCCACTGTGTATTCGTTCATTTATATATTAATTTTTAAGCACGAATTGGATTTGCGATTCCTATTCGATTGATCCTAAGTAGTAACTTCGCCAAGGGGACAATAAGCATTAAATTGACTTTCGTTATTTAATTCTGTATACTTGGAGTTACTTTGTTGTAGGTACTTGATTTTAAAGTATTTAATATATATTGAAATTTCCGTATTACATAAAAATCGTCAACCTTCAACAGCTGAACAAAATGTATTACCAAAAATAAGTCCCCTTCTTAGTTGAGAAAATGTTCCTATAATCACCATAGTGGAACACATAGATCCAGGTGGCGGATACTACGGTAGGTGAACGGGGTTACGAGACTTGACAGAATACGCAACGACTACCTTTGCGATAGTTTCAGAGCACGCAATATTGCCGATCAGTTCAAAGAAGTTAGACTGCGATAGTTTGGGCACATAAAGCAAAAGGACTTCCAGATAAAATGGGAACCAAAATGATAATACTGGGACCTCCCAGACCCACACAGACGAGAAAGGCCGAAGTTGAAGAGGACAGATGTGACCAACAAAGATATGGTATCGTGTGATGTTTTACCGGACGTCGCGTCAAATAGAGCGAAGTGGATGGAATAAACGAGGAAGATCGCACAATCATATTCCACAATGGAGGTAGATCCCATAATCATAAATTAATAACTTTCCAGTAGAGAGAGGGAGTCGCCATAGAGAATAGGAAGATTAAATAATTAAGGATGCAGCTCCCCTAATGTTGCAAAACGTCATCGGCTTGTGGAAAATTATCCATATTTATTTTTTTATAAAAATAGTCAAAGTTCTCTGTGCAACATTACCCAATAGATCAGCTTGTCTATCATTATACCACACTGTTGCAAAGTGTGTGGAAATCTAAAGTGACTTCTGTCTGGTAGTTTCGCTAATGTGTTTCTTTCGGTGTGCTAAGTGTGTTGACTTTTCCCGTTCCCTATTCCCCTTACCATGATTCGCATCTTACTCTAAGGTATACAATCTATCTATAGTGCTCTTGGTATTGTAAAAATCAATGGGGGGCAGACATTACTTAATATCAGACAGCACGCTTGCTCGTTTCCTCAACTATTTCTTAAAAAAGATGTGTTTTTTAAAAAAATAATATGTAGTACATACCTGTTTCTATGTATTTTGCCTTTTTTATAGATATTTTCACGATAACATGGACTGTTCAATTAAGCCTTCTTAACAAATAAATTGGTATAAAATAATATTTTTGTACACTAAATTATTTGTAATATATCAATTTATTTTTTGTAGGTATTGTTCAAATATTAAAATAAACCAAAAAGAAATTTTTGGATGTCTTTACAGTTGCTGGTCATATAATCATACCCGTACTCAGGCCTAATGTCAAAAGACAACATTGTTTTGATTACTGTTTATATTAATACTCAATAATGTAACAAATGTATAATTGTAATCCAAGCAAAATGTATCAAAGTAAGCTTTTATTATCAAATATTATTTCAACAAAAGTATTCATTTCCAAAGAGTAATAATAGTTTCAGATGACGAAACGCCACCCAACAACAATTTAAGATAGCGACCTTGCCCCTGCCGATATTCATTCAATATAAAAGTCGACCAACGCAGTGATTATGTATCACTTGCATTCTGGACTTAAACAAAAATGTTTTCCAAAGTAAGTGTAACGGAACGTCAATGCACACTATCCATCACGATGACATCACAACATATAAATTTTGTGAATAATTAACTACAGTTCAACAATTATCGTTTCAGATTGTAGCTCTTAGCGCTGTGCTGGCAGTCGCTGCGGCGGGACTCCTGCCTCATGCTCACTACGCTCATGCTCCGGCTGCGGCGGTCTCTTCGCAAACAATCCTCCGTCATGACGAGGGCCAGGCCATCCACACCGCCCCCGTAGCAATTCACGCCGCTCCCCTCGCCTACCACGCCGCCCCCATTGCCTACAGCGCCGCTCCCGCCCAGATCTCTGCTGGACACGCTGTATCCTCTCAAACCATCCTGCGCCATGACCAGCCCCATGCCGCTGTAGCCGTCGCTCCCGTGGCCTACGCTGCGCCCGCTCATTACTCCGCACCCATCATCAGCCACGCTGCCCCTGCTCACTACGCTGCACCCATTATCAGCCACGCTGCTCCCGCAACCAGGGTGTACGCCACCGCTCAACATGAAGAATATGTGAGTACAAGTTTATGCTAAAACCAGCAATAACTTCCCCTTTTTTGCAGTTTTTCCGTAATACTTTTAGGCGCACCCCAAATACGACTTCGCGTACTCCGTGGCCGACGGACACACCGGCGACAATAAGTCCCAGCACGAGAGCCGCGACGGTGACGCCGTGCATGGCGAGTACTCGCTCCATGAGGCCGACGGCTCCATCCGCAGAGTGCAGTACTCCGCCGACGACCACCACGGATTCAACGCCGTAGTCAGCCACTCCGCCCCCGGACACCACGCCGCCCCCGCGCCCGCGCACGTCCTCGGACACTACTGATTCAAACATTGTGATAAAGCAACCTTTAACATATCAACGATAATAACTTATTTTAATTAGTTAATCATGAGTGGAATAAAAAAAATATAATTGAAGTATTGAATTTCCTTTTGCATTTCCTATCTCCCTTTTTACATAATAGACACAAATTTCAATAAAATTTTACGATTTAATCGTATTAAAATTGTATTATCTATTTAGTTATATATAGTTTGTTGTAGTTATTTTTGGCAGAAAACTAAATAAATGTACTCTCCTATTTATTCAAAATGAAAAGTTTACTATCATATTTAATATTATATTATAGTTTAATACACGAAGTTTATCTGTAATTTATTTGCTCTAAAATTCATATATAATTGTGCGAGTATATCGTAATCGTTTTGAGTCCACTTAAATAATATTTTAGAAATCACATACGCTCATTAACATCTGTTATGTTATGGGCACCTTAGATACGTTGCTGAACTTTGGGAGAAGTGTAGGATGTGAAAGTCATAGAAAGAAATATTGAATGGGAGTAAAGCCTAAACACACATGAATCCAGTGTGTATTTAACTTCTTCGGATGAAGGCACAAACTGGCCTGCAGTGTGATTCTACTTTATAACGAGATAATAACTTTGGAATATATTTCGTTTTCCTAAAAGTACAAGGGTTTTATCAAAGCTCATTGGATAAAGGATTGTATAAAATATCTATTAATTATCTATATATCTATAGTCGTTTTTGATATCGCTACCACGATCGCAAGAACTTCTTTTATCTATTTGAAGGATGTACCTCAAGCGGTAATAGAGTCCTCTTAAAATCTATGCAATATTTTCTTTATTATTATTTTCGTATTTAAGACAATTGAGTTTATACAAATACATTGCAAAAAGAAATTACGTTATTGGCGTCAAAAAGTTTCCCTTGTGAAGACTTTTATGACTTTTATTGCATGAGAGATTTCAGAAAAGGTAAAGAAATCAAGTAAACTCATATATGTACATGTAACATATGTTATTTCTAAAAAAATAAAACTACTGAAACTACTGAAATTATGAGTGTCACAGTAGGCGGGGAAGCTACAAAAGATAACTGATGGAAAAAGACAAACTCAAAGTGGCAAATTACCCTTTTATATTATGTTAATTTATCATATAATTGCCCGCTTTCAAATAATTGATTTTATTCCACTATTTGTCCTCAATTTTTTACATCTCATATATATATGTAGTACAACACCAAATTTGTAAAAGGATAAGACTAAATATAGACAAATGATCACTACGGAGATGGCACATGCAGAAGAAGAAGAATTTATACATATATTTTACTGATGAAAATGAGACATCCCATTTTTGAAAAGAATACTCACCCACCATGGTTGTGTACTTGCCTCTTCATCGTCTACATGCTTGCTTGGGTTATTGAGTCACTGTGTATTTGTTCATTTATATATCTATTTTGATGCACGAATTGAGTCTGCGAACCTTATTCGATTGATCCTAAGTAGTAACTTCACCGAGGGGACAATAAGGATTAAATTGACTTTCATAATATAATTCCGTATACTTGATGTTACTTTGTTGTAGGAAACTAATTGATTTTGTAGTATTTAATATATCTTGAAATTTCCATATTACATAAATATCGTCAACCTTTCACAGCTGACTACAATGTATCACCGAAAATAAGTCTCCTTCTTAGTTAAGAAAATGTTCCTGTAGTAACCACAGTGGAACACACAGATCCAGGTGGCAACGCAACGAGTACCTTTGCAGTAGTCTTAGAGTACGCGATATTGCCTATAAGTTCTAAGAAGCTAGACTGCGATAGTTTGGGCACATAAATCGAAAAGATTTCCAGCTAAAATGGGAAACAAAATGATCACACTAGGACCTCCCAGACCCACGCAGACGAGGAAGGCCGAAGTTGAAGAGGAGGGTTGTGATCAATAAAAATATGATATCGTGCGATGTTTCCCTGGACGTCATGTCAAATAGAGTGAAGTAAATGGAATGAACGAGGAAGATCCCACAATCATAGGGAATTAATAATTGCCCAGTAGAGAAAGAGACGGAGTCGCCACAGTGAATAGGAATATTAAAGAAACTAGGGATGTAGCTCCCCTTATGTTGCCAAACGTCATCGGCTTGTGAAAATTTATCCATATTTATTTTCATATAATAATAGTCAAAGTTTTCTGTGCAGCATTACCCAATAGGTCGGCTTGTATATCAATATACCAGACTCTTGCAAAGTGTGTAGTATTCTAAAGTGACTTCTGTCTGGTAGCTTCGCTAATGCGTTTCTTTCGGTGTTTGCTAAGTGTGTTGAATTGTCCCGTTCCATATTCCCTAACCATGATTCGCATCTTACGCTAAGGTATGAAATCTATCTGTAGTGCTCTTAGTTTTGCAAAAATCAATGAGCAGCAGACGTAACTTAATATAAGACAGCAAGCTTGCTAGTTTCCCCAACTCTTCCGATAAAAATTATGTTTTTCAAAAAAATAGGCAAAACAGTAAACAGTTTCTATATATTTTGCCCTTTTTATACATATTTTCACGATAACATGGTATGTCTTGCTGTTCAACTTTTAATAAATAAATTATTATAAAATAAGATTTTTGTGCACTAAATTATTTGTACTATATCAATTTATTTTGTGTAGGTATTATTCAAATGTTACAATAAACCAAAGAGAATTTATTAATTTGATTACTATTATTATATAAATAATCAATAATATAACAAATGTATAATTGTAATCCAAGAAAAAATTATCAAGGTAAGCTTTTATTATCAAATATTATTTCGACAAAAGTATTAATTTTCAAAGAGTAATAATAGTTTCAGATGTCGAAAAGCCACCCAACAACAATTTAAGATGGCGACCTTGCCCCTGCCGTTATTCATTCCATATAAAAGCCGACCAACACACTGATTATGTATCAGTTGCATTCTAGACTTAAACAAAAATGTTCTCCAAAGTAAGTGTAACGGAACTTCAATACACACTATCCAACACCATGACATCGCAACGTATAAATTTTGTGAATAATTAACTACAATTCAACAATTATCGTTTCAGATTGTAGCTCTTAGCGCTGTGCTGGCAGTCGCTGCGGCGGGACTCCTGCCTCATGCTCACTACGCTCATGCTCCGGCTGCGGCGGTCTCTTCGCAAACCATCCTCCGTCACGACGAGGGCCAGGCCATCCACGCCGCCCCCGTAGCAATTCACGCCGCTCCCCTCGCCTACCACGCCGCCCCCATTGCCTACAGCGCCGCTCCCGCCCACATCTCCACCGGACATGCTGTGTCCTCTCAAACCATCCTGCGTCATGATCAGCCTCATGCCGCTGTAGCCGTCGCTCCCGTGGCCTATGCTGCGCCCGCTCATTACTCCGCACCCATCATCAGCCACGCTGCCCCAGCTCACTACGCTTCACCCATCATCAGCCACTCTGCTCCCGCCACCAGGGTGTACGCCACCGCTCAACATGAAGAATATGTGAGTACAAGTATATGCCAAAACCTGCAATAACTTCCCCTTTTTTGCAAAGTTTTTCACTAAGTTAATTCTAAAACTAAAATCTTAACTAACTTAGCTAGGAGAGTTTCACAGTATCTGATTTTGTGTTTGTCCTTTTAGGCGCACCCCAAATACGACTTCGCTTACTCCGTGGCCGACGGACACACCGGCGACAACAAGTCCCAGCACGAGAGCCGCGACGGTGACGCCGTACACGGCGAGTACTCGCTCCACGAGGCCGACGGCTCCATCCGCAGAGTGCAGTACTCCGCCGACGACCACCACGGATTCAACGCCGTAGTCAGCCACTCCGCCCCCGGACACCACGCCGCCCCCGCGCCCGCGCACGTCCTCGGACACTACTGATTCAAACATTGTGATAAAGCCACCTTTAACATATCAACGATAATAACTTATTTTAATTAGTTAATCATGAGTGGAATAAAAAAATATAATTGAAGTATTGAATTTCCTTTTGAACATCCTGCCGGTCTCTTTACATAATATATACAAAGTACAATAAAATACCGTTTTTACTTAAAAAATATAAGCAGCAGCTTTGTTGCATTAGTTACCTGCTCAGTTGTATGCGCTAAATATAATTAGATTTGAGTTGAAGTTTCAGTTGAAACTATTCAACAATTCTTATAGTATAATTTAAGTTGAATGTCAGCTATTGTTTTAGTTCTGAAGTATAGTTATTTTTTCGCAAAATAATAGATAAATATGTTCTCTTATTCATTCATAATAAAATTTTATTATCATATTTAATATCAATTTAATGCAGGGTGTCAACAAGCAGAATTAGGTTTTCAAACTTAAATAATAAAAAATCTACAAAGGATATTAATAAAATTCTTGCTTTATAGTGTTTGCAGAATGCAAATTGAAATTAGTTATTCAAATGAAATCCACATTTGATTATTTCATCATGCGTACATAACTGGTCTTATTTGCAAACACCTAATTGTCTCAGCGACGAATTCACAGCTTTCGGAGTCAATGATCGCGGATTCCCGCATCGGGATAAATATGCTTACAGCCTAATGATATTTTTTCAGGGTATGCCAATGCGCCTTGAATGGGCGTGGTGGTATAACGTCCATTTATTCATAATGTAGCGCCGTACCCAGGAGTAGGAACGGCGTATAAAACGTTTTAATTGAACACACTGAAATCTGAATATTTATTTATATAATAATTTAATATAGATATAAAATTCATCTGTCATTATGCATATCATCAGCATTGAATCAGAACTTGTTTTATTGTATTCCTTAAGCGGAGACTGCTGGCTGACTGACTGGCTCTACCACTATTGTATTTAGTTAATGAAAACTGAAATGTTAACGATGCAAAATCGTATAATCCATTCTGTAATACTACAAAGAAACATATACAGAACTCTATTTGAATATGTATTTGTTTATGAGATAATAGCAATTGCCAAGGACGTGGTTACGGATAGGCACCGGTGCCTATCGCTTAGACATTTAAAAAAAATTAATTAACATATTTTTTTATAGCAAAACAGGCAACCGAGCAATGCGGGTAACGTGATGTTATAATTTTATTGTGGGTGCTATTTGTTCCGCGCACGGAATTTCTTACCACTCTATTTCTTCTCTTGGGGTGAGCAATGTTTTTACTTTGATTTTCGTGCTTTGTGATTCCCGGCACAGAACAGAGACACTCTATTTTTTCCTGTATCTATGGACTATTTGACCAACCAACTATTTGTAGATTGGCAGTAGCGTCTACATCAGAATAAAAGTAATCTTTGATCTCCAGTCCGCACATCTAACGTGAGGATTACATGAGGAATACCCCTCAATTTCGAGGGACGCTAATGTCCAGCAGTGGATTGTTACAGCTGTATTGGTGTTAATAATGCTGTCATTTTTTAGTGTGTGTGTTTTCGTTTACGTCCCTAAAAACACGAAACGCTCTTTCTCGAAAAGGATTAAGTTCTCTCAAAAAGGATGAACTAATGACCAGCAATACATACATTGACAAAAATGATGATGATGATGATGATGATTTGACAATTGTACATTTATTCATTCCTTTTTAAACATTTGTTCCTCACAGTAAGTATTATAATTTTGCTATTTAAATCAATTTCATGAGCGGCAAAGCCCAATTGGTTAGGGAATGCATTTACGATCTATGATCATGGGTTCAACTCCACCTATCTATTAGTTATACTATTGTCTGGAACCATATGTTCTCAACCCAATCAATTTTCGGTTTAGTCGGAGTGGTTTACAAGAATTCTAGTTAACTTAACCATATTAATAATGTTCATTAAAATAAAATTATTTTTTTTGAGAATGCCCTAACCATTTTAGTAATCTTAAATGTCACATTTGCTAACATATCTTATACTTCATTATTTATTGTTAAAAGAGCACGATATATGTTAGTAACAACTCCTAGGCAATTAATAAAATCCGCTCTTTTATGACCTCTAACTTCCGGTATGCAATGGACTCCTTTTACTTTTTTACTAGTCGATTAAATGAAGGAAATATGCGTAATAATTGTGTTTTGCGAAATTTTTGAAATAATATTACACATAATTTAATGTCGGAAAGGATATTAAAAAAAATAATAGTGAAATTGAGTTCCTTTCTCTATGAACTTACAAACTCTAAAATCAGCTGGGTCAAGACTTATAGGTGTTTATAGGCTTACGTATTAAATTATAATAAACGTTTGTTACAATAAAATATGTATAATTTATTTATTTTAAAAATATATGTTATTAAATTAATATGTAATTAATTTTAAATTATATTTTTTTTATTTATATATTCACGTCTATCCCCCGCAGGGGTTGGCAGAGACCACAGAGCTCCATTTTAAATTAAAAATATAATTTAATATGTAATTAAATTACCAAAATTAAAAATAAATAAATAAATTAATCTATAACACAGAAACAACCAATTTAAAATGAAGATTGCAGATATCATTCATTGTAGTTTTATGTATGTATATATACAATACCAGTAATATTTAATTTACATCGATGTTGCAATTTAATTTTGAGACAAATAGAACTATCAATACTTAGTGTCTATTATAAGATTATAGTAATTGTTTCGCATCATATAAGATGGATCAGAAATACAAAACACGTCTGTATGTCACGGCGTTTAATCGCGTAAAGAACAATAGGGATCCGGGTTAGCAACATACAAATAATAAGTGTGAAAGTATTACATACATCACATTTCCCACCTACTTTCATAGTATAAAAAGAGACAACACAAAGAAAAGTTCAGATACTTGACGGAAGCTCTTCTTTATAATATGATGATACAATATGATAAAACCACAGAAATAAATTAACCGCATTATTCTTTTTCGGAACCCAAATACATGTCTTTTAAGATGTTATTAATCCACCGAACAACAATTTCAATTGACCTTCTATCTGCCAAAAAATGATCGTTATAAAAGCGGTTCGACGATCCGCATAGATATCAGTTGCAGACGAGAAGTTCAACTAAAATGTTCTCAAAAGTAAGTTGCGTTCATTTTTATGATATGAAATTTATTAGTATAATCATAACTACATAATTTTATTAATAGCAACCGAATGATTGAATGACAAATTAATTGGCTCAGTGGAGAGAAGTCAGCAGTAGCAACCACTTTTGGCTTCAGAGATTTTGGGTTCAATTACCGCATCAAGATAAATATATGAACTTATGACTACATGTATTTATTCCAAGTCTGAAAAGCCTACTAGTCCGCTTCGGACAAGTGAGATGGGTTTGTGTCCAATCCTCCAGAGATGGAGAGGCACATTTTCAGCAATATTTACATATGGACTGTATAAAAAACACTAAACAATTTATGGATATTACAGATATTAGCTTTGAGCGCCATATTGGCAGTGTCTGCGGCGGGACTTCTACCTCAGGCTCATTACTCACCAGCCGCTGCTGTGTCCTCACAAAGCATTGTCCGCCACGATGAGAGCCAGGCCATCCACGCCGCCCCCGTTGCAATTCACGCCGCTCCCCTCGCCTACAACGCCGCCCCCATTGCCTACAGCACCGCTCCCGCCCACATCTCCGCTGGACATGCTGTGTCCTCTCAAACCATCCTGCGTCATGACCAGCCCCGTGCCGCTGTAGCTGTCACGCCCGTATCCTACGCTGCGCCCGCTCACTACTCCGCACCCATCATCGGCCACGCTGCCCCAGCTCACTATGCTGCACCCATCATCAGCCACGCTGCTCCCGCCACCAGAGTGTACGCCACCGCTCAACATGAAGAATATGTGAGTACGAGTATATGCCAAAACCAGCAATAACTTTATCAGTTTTTTAATACTGCTACTAAAATATTAACTAACTTAGCTCAGAGAGTTTCACAGTATCTGACACTATGTTTGTTTTTTTAGGCGCACCCCAAATACGACTTCGCGTACTCCGTGGCCGACGGACACACCGGCGACAACAAGTCCCAGCACGAGAGCCGCGACGGTGACGCCGTGCACGGCGAGTACTCGCTCCACGAGGCCGACGGCTCCATCCGCAGAGTGCAGTACTCCGCCGACGACCACCACGGATTCAACGCCGTAGTCAGCCACTCCGCCCCCGGACACCACGCCGCCCCCGCGCCCGCGAACGTCCTCGGACACTACTGATTCCTACAAAATTTCTAGTCATTTTATAGTAATGAATTTGTGTCCGTTGAATGGAATAAAATAATTTATTATAAAAAGTATTTACATTACCTACAAACGTGTAACAAAGACAATTTATTTTGAACTTACCTTTTCGAAGAAAAAAGAAAGAAAGCATCCTTAGTGGAAAATAAAGTATCAAGATTTATATAATTTGGTTCGATACTTAAAAGGGTTCAATTTTTTCCAGCGCTTGAGTGTTTTATGGAGCATCATTATAGTAAAATGTCATATCAAAGAGTTACCAAAAATTAGGATATGTATTTTTAATAAGTGTCCAAGTTAACAGTTTAATGTTCAAAAAAATATTGCGAAAACATTACAAACAAAAATTTACCTTTTATTTTTTAGTTTTGACAGTTCTTTAATATCGTACTTTTTTTAGAGATATTTTAAGATATGTGAAAGATATCTTAAACTTGACTTCCGTACGTCAATGGCAGGAACCTAACGGGCTTATTTTTTATTTATTTATTGACCATCAATAGGAATTACTTTCATTATACATTATTCTGAATAATTCTAAAATTATACTTAAATGTAATCCCAATTAGAGATGGACACAACTATAACATAAAGTGAAAGCAGACAAATCAACTATTATACAGACTTAAATGTTAGATTTACTTACGGATTCAATTATCGCAGGTTCAATGTGACATCGAAATAAATATATGTATGGCTTACAGATATTTATTCTGAGTCTGGATCCCCGAAACTCAGAATTCGTAAGAAGACACTAAGGCCTTAGTCAAACGTGATGAGTTATTTATTAATGGAGTCAGGCGTTACTTTGCGAAAATCCATCACTATGTTGACAGTCAAAAGTTTTACTTAACTAAGATCCGCGACAAGCAAACAATAACAAAAAATTAATAATGTGTGTTTTCCTGCTGAATGAAGTGTATTTATTTGAAACTTAAACCAAAAACTTGCCGAAAAACGGCCAGCAACTCTCCACCCACCAACCATTATATTATACATAACACCAAACACACACTACCACTTTTCCACCTTGTAAACACACACGTGTTTCGCCCCAACACTAGGCATCTTCAGGTATAGTAGACTCTACGAAGGTCAACCGAAAAGTCACTTTTGGGTTGTCTTTCGTAGAGTCTACTATATAGAGCAGGAAAACACACATTATTAATTTTCTGTTATTCTTTGCTTGTCGCGGATCTTAGCTAAGTAAAACTTTTGACTGTCTACATGATGAGTTAATGTCCATTCCTCCAGAAATAGTAAGGTCCGTGCTCAGCAGTACGACATATGTACATATTATATACATGCATGGGCTGTGAAAAAAAGCAAACAAAAACGAACATTGTAAAAATTTCTACATCGTCTCGTAATTTATTTGTGCGTTGTACTTCATCTTATAGTCGGCCAAGCTGTAATGTTTCTATAATAATGCATTTATTGACCAAAACCGCATCGTAGTAGATCGCCACTCATCCAGATGGTGGGGATGAAACTTTTCTTTACGGCGGGTTGTGCGTTTGTGGAATTCGGCAGCGGGAATTATTCCAAACAATTCCTCAGAGCACGCCCCATGGTAAAAGGGGTAAAAAATGCTGAGAGATGAGACATTCCTCCGCTGCGCTAGAGGATGAAGCCGATTGGTGAGATATTGGTCATCGACGATTCGGATTGCACGACTTTTCGGTCAAGTGTAAAAAGTTGATACTGAGAAGCCCGTTGGATTATTGATGTGAACCATTTCTTATTATAGGTTATTAGCATAGTTTAAATTGTATAACAATATAAATTCTATAAAATTCTTCTTTAAAAAAAAAGTGAGGCAAGGTAACTTAACTATGAAATTAGTTAAATGTTTTTTGTGGACAGACATTATTAATCTTAAATTTCTCTTTTATATATGATACGTAATATATTATACATACGTAATATATTATACAAGGTTGCCTACTTATATACATTCAATGTAATTTTTTGGATATATGTAGCACAATTGAAAACCTAATTCATATTCCAAAATCCTAACAAAAGATTATATTTCAAAAAGGTTAAACTATCATATAAAATAATATTTAGTTTTAAAACAAATAGAAAATAAAGAATGAATTATTAATGATTACTAATATTTATACTGACGATCTAATTTGCTCAGAGGCAAAACAACACATGGAATAACAATATGCATGGGAATAAATATATGTATTTATTCCATACTGGTACTGGTATTTATTCCAAGTCTGGGATGTCTCGCTTACTCTCCTTGAATAAGCGTAGTGAATTAATCTTCAATCTTTCAAAATTCATTCGGACATCAGGAGCTATAATTTTTTCTCATCTCCTTTTAATAAAAAATCAAATCAAAATTATATATATCTACATACATACATCTCTTATGATATTATGAAAAACTAAATAAAATTTATAGGAAAGAAATAACATTATTCGATAAGAATAATCTTAAACTTGAAAATATGCCATTGACCAACTGACAGCAGTCGTGACCGTCAATACCACTTCCTTTCTCTTTACATTTTTGGTTCAAAATATAACAATGAACCATGAATTAAAAGATAAGTACACAGTTCAAAAATAATGAACGAGGTTAAATATGAAGACTGTCTAACGATTGTTTGAAACAAATAAAAAAAAAACGTATTTTCATGATTCACAAAAAAAATGTGACGTACGGCTTATGGCGACACACTGGATCTTTAGGGGGTTTTATCTTCGATAAAAATGAAATTCTTCCAAATAAAATTAATTTATTTTTCTATTCGCTGTACATTTGTGTCTTATTTATACTTTATTCACACTTTATCAATTTACTATATTTATATGCCGGAAAGGTGACATATCTATCGGAAGACGTCAGTGGAACTAATTTTTTTTTTGTTATTATAAAACAATTAATTTCTTTTTTTTTAAATTTTAGAATTATGAATTTAAAAAGAAGAATATAATATTTTTAGGAGGTTTTAATATATTCAAATAAAAAGTTTTATTACATTAGTGATACATTTATCAATGTACAGTACTACAGTACAATGTACCACTGTATGTAAATAACATAAGTACTGTACAATGTACAGTACTTATGTTATTTGATTCAACATTGTTCATCATTAAGATGTTAATAATTATCAGCAAAGCATAATTTTGCATATACATGTATATGTATGTACGTGCTATTTATTTTTAATTTTTGAACTTTATGACGGATTTTTACGAAATATATTTTTTCGAAACTGTTTGATAAATTTTTAGGAAAGAAACCTTTTTTTACAAGGCTAATAATTCTATTTTATTTAAAAAATTATTATCTAATCTTAATGAAAATATTTGGTTCATGAATTAATTAAAGTAACTGTACAATGTTTAAATAGCATTATATCGGTATTTAGAATCTAAAATTTAAAAAAAAAATATCCAACGTACCGCTTACGATTAACGTAATAGTTTCTAATTTATATACACCAACTCAAATGACAGAAGTATAACTGGATTGCTCAAACTAAATTTGACAAATGTGAATAAAATTATTGATCACATGCACCTTAAGTTGTAAGAACTTGTTGACCCGTGGACCTTGAGTCAGTCAAACTTGAAGCACTATAAAAGTCGCCCATTGTTTAAAAACTGTATCAGTTGTGTCCCATTACTCAATTCAACATGTACTCCAAAGTAAGTACAAGCGATATAAAAAATAATATAACAATAGCTTATCCTATCATGGCAAACTTTCACCATCATTTACAACCGAAAGAATTTCATTTCTGGACATGAGTTTTTCCTATATTGGAAGGATTTGCCCACAGTGATTATTTTGAGCAGACGCCATATTTAAATATTATTCAATCCTTTTATCGGATTGAATAACATTGAAATATTTCCGAACCTAATCGTTAAATAACTGAATATTTTTTTAAATTATTTCATTAATATTTGAATAATATTAAAGTTGCCAAATAGGACGACTTAAGTTGCGAAGCTATCGCTTGCGTAGTTAATTGTTGCGGTTTGATTCCAGAATCGAGATAAAAATGTGTATGGCCTACATGTTTATTTTATTATGTATTTATCTGCCTTGGACAAGCGTGGTGGATTAAAGCCCAATCTCCAGAAATAGGGAGACCAGTGCACAGCAGTGGGATATAATATAAACTGCGCAAATACCCTTTTTTGCAAATAAAATAAATAATAACATATACTATATTTATTTTCAGATAGTAATATTGAGCGCCATGCTGGCGGTATCTGCCGCGGGTCTTCTTCCTCACGCCCACTATTCTTCCGCTGCCGCCGTCTCCTCACAGAGCATCGTCCGCCACGACCAGCCACAAGCCATTCACGCTGCCCCTGTTGCCATTCACGCAGCACCCCTTGCCTACCACGCCGCCCCTATTGCCTACAACACCGCTCCCGCTCACCACTCTTCCGGACACGCTGTGTCCTCCCAGACCATTCTGCGTCATGACCAACCTCGCGCTGCAGTTGCCTACGCCGCCCCTGCTCACTACTCCGCTCCCATTATCACCCACGCTGCGCCTGTTCACTACTCTGCCCCCATCATCAGCCACGCTGCCCCCGCCACTAGGCTGATCGCCACCGCCCAGCACGAAGAATACGTAAGTTAATAAAAAAAGACAAATATCTGGTTCAATTCAATTTAAATTGAAATTCTATTATTAACAACAGACTGCTGCAGTCTACGGCTGAACATAGGCCACCCAATCCTGTCCCCTCTCAAGACGCACCGATCAAGTGCGTCTTGAGATATCTTCAACTTTACACATTTAGTTTTTGCTAGCCAACCAGCGCAATCCTTACTTCATCTGGTCGAGAAGTACCTCGTAATATATTCCAGCATTCGTTTAGTACAACGGTATGCCTCTTCACTCTGCTCACACGCAAAGTTTTGTCAATGATTTTGGTTTTTTTTCTCAAATTTCTTCATTCCAAACAATATTAATGAACTCCGAACATAGATAAGGGTATTCATATGTAAAATTTAATTAAATAAAAATAATTGTATTATATTTGTTACTATAGACCCACCAAAATGTAATTTCATATGTATTATTACTTTAGGCTCACCCCAAATACGACTTCGCGTACTCCGTGGCCGACGGACACACCGGCGACAACAAGTCCCAGCACGAGAGCCGCGACGGTGATGCCGTGCACGGCGAGTACTCGCTCCACGAAGCTGATGGTTCCATTCGTACCGTACAATACTCCGCCGACGACCACAACGGATTCAACGCTGTGGTCAGCCACTCTGCCCCCGGACACCACGCCGCTCCTGCAGCAGGACATATCCTCGCTCACCACTAATTAAAAGTATTATTTATTTACTAGACTCGTAAGGAAATAACTATTATGTGACGTGAACGTGAATAAAAACAAATGGGCATATACTGATGATGTAAATGAAATAAAAAGATTAAATTATATAAAATACTATATTTTTTTTTTAGCACAGTGTTTATAAAGCGAAGGTGACGATTGTTACCACGTTCAATAAATAAAATTACTTCTCTAAAATTTTTCTAATTAGTTCCAATAACTAGAACAAGAAAAAAAATAATTTTATAGTGGTAGAGGTACGCTGCAGACGAATACTTTGTCAAATATGGCATAATATTTATCTGTAGCATGAATGGGCCGTCTCGCCCGGGGAAGTACCACACTCCCTCATAAAACCGGCGCCTGAGTGGTAGCGTAGGTACCTACCGCGCTTCGTACGGTAAGCGGCCGAGTTTCGGAGGCCGAAACCCTCTAATAATGACACTTTCCTTAATGGTCGGCAACGCTTATGCAGTGCCTATGGCGCTGCGGAAGTCTATGGATGGCGTTGATTGCTTTCCATTAGGTGACACGCGTGCTCGTTTGCCTTCCTATCCCATAAAAAAAATATTTTATTTGAATGTAGTCATTATAGTAATACAAGCATTTTCATCCATTAATTGTAGAACGTTTTTATTAACTATATCACCTTTAAAGACAAATGTCTTATATGTATTGTTCCTAGGAACACTATATTGTTCCAAACATTTTAACACATTTATAATTTTACATCACATCAAGTGCATAACTTTTGAAATAAATCGATTGAAAGTTTGAACAAAATTATATTATAAAAAAAAATGTTAAAAGGTTACAAATACAAAGTTAATACAAATACAGTACAAAGTTTTTATTATATATTATTACCATTTTCTATAACAACATTGCAGTCTACATATTACTCTACTTTTTTTACTGTAAAAGTTACATACCTACATGTGATTTTACTTACTAACAAACAACAGTAAAGAACGAATGACAAGGACTTGTTATTTATCAATGGATTATGATTGCGTTTAAGATCTAATTAGTATTGTTAATCAGAATTCTAGTAGTATCAAAACATTGCTATTATTCTAAAAAATGGTGCCCGACTAGCCTAAAGTCATCCGAGTAGCATAATATCAGTAACGGAAAGTCAAGGGAACAGAAGTAAAGGGAACAGAGTTATTAGTAACGAATTCATATTTCCGCAATCGACGCCACGCTTTTTAGGATGCTATCACTTTTACCTACTGTATGAATTCTTTCTCGTTTCTTGTAACATATATTTTCCCTAAGCACTTTATTGTTTACTAATCAATATTATATTGATTAAATTTGTGAAAATCCAATAAATATAGTAAGATTAATTTAAATTATAGCAAGTTCAAGGTTAAAATCTAAGTAAAATAGCTCTATCTAAGTAAAAAAACGAATGGTTTTAAAGTCAAGTGTTTAATAGTTCTCAGACTGATATGACCAGTCGTCACCTCAGTTTACAAACATACAAACAAGAGCCATTTCGATGACAAATTTCTTCACTTTGAATTATATCAATCGGCCTGCCTTCAAATAAAGTCCTCTCAATAGCTCTCTGAATGAATTCTACTATTTTTCTTTTGATTATATATTATTTAATAGTATAAAATAAAAACGAAAAAATAAACGAAAGAGGAGTTCTTAAGTTTGTGTGAGAGCGTTGTTCAGCATTCCGTTTTAATATAATTGAGAATTCTTGGTGAGCGTTTAACCTTAAAAGGGTATTTTACCTTTCATATGTCCAAAGTTAAGTAATATGAAAGTACCTTAATAGCCTTTTTAAATCTATTAGTACAAGCTCATAACAAGCTGCTTTATTTAATCCGATCCATAGCTGTTGTCACCTAGATAATGCTGGAAACGTAGAAAGAACGATAATCATAACGAGGTGTATTTATTTACTCAAAATAGTTATCAAGTTAATATTCATATTAAGTATCCAAAAGAAAAAATGGTACCAGAGTAATAAAGAGTTTTAAATATTGGTATAATACATATGTCTTAGGAACGCTTTAAGCGTTTTTGCCAAAGAAATTTATAACGCGTTTGACAAATTTTATCGGTGGTGAATAGACTCATTCTGAGAGTATTAATAGCTTCACTAAACTCTCATTGCCTCTCCTATTGTACTCCCTTATCTTACTTCCCTTGCACCTCCCATAATCCAACATCTCTGTAATGACCTTGCAGATACCACGCATGAAAGCATGGAAGATATGGTCAGGGTTACACACCTAAAATGATCCGCTTCCTCGTTTGACTACCTACCTATCATAAAAAGAAAAAATAAAGTCATTTATTGTATATTTATGGGTTACACTCAGGTGAGAATATCAGTATTATAGGGTATGTTAATTCATTGGTTTCAATAGACAATTCTTTCATACTTCATTTATCCACATAAAACTTTTTGCACAAATTTTACCTTATTTCAGTACATAAGTTTAGCAATTCAGAATGAGGACGTGAATAATATCGTACTTAACACATTACACATACTAACTATATTACATAAGGTAAAGAATATATATATATATATATATATATATATATATATATATATATATATATATATATATATATATATATATAATACATATACATATATATTGTTTTAGATTAATTCTTGAACAAAATTTTGTAACATCAAACCAAATGACTGTAATCGTTCATCGGAAAGCTGACCTACTCATTTGTAGATTACAACACCTGTTTCAGAAAGCACCGGACTGGACGTACATCGTCATAGATTTATTTCTGGGTTTAAGTCGTGTCGGACCCAAATAGCATTCAATAAAAATGCAATAATACCGGTTGCAAGGTAACAAAACGTTTAAGTTCGGAACAAATTATTTATGTAAATCATTTTGTTTTGACAAGTTTAACATATAAGAATATTAAATTTTTACGTTATAAATAGAATACTTATGATAACCTATCATACTGTGGGACAGAGATTTTTCAATGTCAAATTACCAATCAAAATTTATGAATACATAAAAGTATGTATAACAAAAGATTTATGAAAATAATTGTAGTAAAAATAAAATCAGAAACGGTAATAAATATGTATAATAAATAACTTATTACGTTATTGATCCCTAAATTATTAAATAAATGATCTGTATTCATCAATAGTTTAAAAACTAAAAACTCATTAAATGGCATTTTATAATTTACCCATGAATATAAAAAATATATCTACCGTTTTAAAATATATTTTCAAATATATAAGGTATATTTTAAAATGTTTTTTTTTTTATATTTTTATAATATCTGTTTCTTTTATTATAAGCAAATGCAAAATAATGATACGGAACATGTAAAAAAGTGCTTCGTTTTCTAACAGTTATACATAGTTAATATGTAATAGTTTCTGTCTAGTCTACAACGTATTATTATTTGGAATAGATTATGATTCTATTATATAATTTCTGTTTATTCTGTTTATTTTCACAATACTTATTACTATATTACGTAGAAACAAATAATTACGAGTTATTTTTTATAATTTATAATGAATTATGTTAACTAAAGTATCTTTCTTACAGTAAACCTTGTGTTGATTAAAATTCATTTACTATAAAAGCAATATTTTGCCTAAAATTGTATCAGTATTTGTATATCAGCCAAGAAAACATGTTTACCAAAGTAAATTTGTAGAGTGAAAACAAAATTATTATATAGGCGAATTGTTCTTACGCTTGTTACAAATATTTAAGAAATAAATATGTCAACAGATCTTCGTCTTGTGCGCCGCGATGGCGATGGCCTCAGCTGGTCTCCTAGCTGAGCCTCATTACTCATCCGCCGCAGCTGTTTCTTCACAAAGCATCATACGCCACGACCAGCAAGCGATTCATGCTGCCCCTGTTGCGATTCATGCTACCCCTGTTGCGATTCACTCTGCTCCTGTTGCAATCCATGCTGCCCCAGTAGCGATTCATGCAGCCCCTGTCTCTTATCATGCTGCTCCAGCTCACATCTCAACCGGTCATGCCGTGTTATCTCAAAGCATTCTACAACATGCTCAGCCACAAATATCATTGGCAACAGCCCCCGTGACTTACACTGCCGCACCAGCGCACTATGCGGCTTCTCATATTAACTACGCTTCACCGATCTCTTACCACACCTCTCCCGCCATCTCCACTAGTCACGCAGTATCTTCGCAAAGCATCTTACGTCACGACCAATCCTCAAGTTACGCTGCTGCGCCAGCTCTTTATGCGTCAAACCATATCAACTACGCCGCGTACAGGCCCGCTGCTCATTATTCTGGTCATGCCGTCTCTTCTCAATCCCTCCTCCGTCATAATCTAGGACACTCTGCCGTTGTTGTTGCTCCCGTAAACTATGCTGCTACATCCGCTCATTACACTGCCCCCATCGCCTATCATTCTACTCCCATTCATCAAACAAGTGATCACGCTATTTCCTCTCAAACCATTCTCCGACACAACCAACCCCATGGTGCTATAGCTGTATCTCCAGTGTCGTACGCAGCTGCACCCGTGTACCACGCTACTGCTACCCATTACGCCGCTCCTGCACATGGTGTAGCACACCACGTTGAACAATATGTAAGTCAATATTAGCAGTTCAATATTAATACAAACAGATTAAACAGAAAAATCACTAATAAAAGACTTTTTATTTGTGATTCTTCTGCTACTATGAGATGGTACTGTCAACGTCACCATGTAGCAACGATTGTTATAGAGATTGTTGTATGATCATCGGTCTCTATGGTATCGTCACTCACAGCCTCAAAACATGAATATAACCAGAGCAACACCAGGTAAAACTTATAAATGTACTAATTTAAAGCAATTCTGTTATAGAACTATTACATTTTGACGTGACAATATTTTCTTTCTATATGCATATTTTTCTTTGTATACTTAATATCATAGTTCTTTATTCAATTACTATTCTCTAAACAGGCGCACGCCAAATACGACTTCGCGTACTCCGTGGCCGACGGACACACCGGCGACAACAAGTCCCAGCACGAGAGCCGCGACGGTGACGCCGTGCACGGCGAGTACTCGCTCCACGAGGCCGACGGCTCCATCCGCAGAGTGCAGTACTCCGCCGACGACCACCACGGATTCAACGCCGTAGTCAGCCACTCCGCCCCCGGACACCACGCCGCCCCCGCGCCCGCGCACGTCCTCGCTCATCACTGATTTTAAAACGCTATTTCATTCTAGTCATAATTTAAAAGTTGAACTAGACTTTAAATAATTGATATTATGATACTAAAAATATAAAAATAAGAATTTATTTTATTTTAATGAAATTTTTTTTTCACTTGTCCTACATTAAAATTGTCTATTTTAAATGCGCTATCGTATCACACAAATTAACTATAACATTCAGACTTTGACTTAATACCCGTAAGCCATACAATTATTCCGTTATCAAGATTGAAGTTGTAACGCTTGACCAGTGGCGTAGTTAGGTAGGGGTCCATAACCCCGTAGTTACGGAAAGAACCGGACCCTCACCCCCTCTTTCTAGATAGCTTGAACCTATATTGGCCCTCAAACTTATAGGTAGGGATAAGAGTTAGATACAGTGAGTTATAAACACATGACAATATAAAATAAATATTATATGGATAAAATTAACAAACGGAAAACAAAAATGATTAATGGAGTCAGGCGTTAGTTACTTTGCGGAAATCTATTACTATGTGAACAGTTAAAACTTTTACTTAGCTAAGATCCGCGACAAGCAAACAACAATTGAAAATTAATAATGCGTGTTTTCCTGCTGGATGAAGTGGATTTACAGGGAACTTAAACTAAATCTTACGGAAACCACACCAACCACTATATACAACACCAAACACACTACCACTTTTCCACCTTGTAAACGACACGTGTTTCGCCGCAACACGAGGCATCTTCAGGTATAGTAGACTCTACGGAAGACAACTGTTAAGTTTTAACTGTCCACATAGGAAAACAAAAAAAAATTTTTCAGCTACGAACATACTCAACAAAATTACCAAAAAGCGATAGTAAATAATAAATGCTTATTAAAAACGCTTGTCAGAGTTCTGTGATTGCTAATGTTCATTTAACATCATAAAAAAAATTATTGTGAGCGGAATCGATTTTTTCTAGCTTCGGGAACTGGTTGCTCCGCTCTTTTCAAAGTTTACATTAGGGCCCTCTGATCTTCGAGGCCCTGGTGCACTGCATACGTGGCCCTACGATAGCTACACCACTGCGCTTGTGTACACTTCGCCATTGCGCCAACGTAACTAAGTGTAAAAATGTGTGCAAGTGTAATAGTCTATCTAAGAGATACAAGTTAATCATTAATTGAAAATAAAATTACATTAAAATATATCAACATAATTTAGGATGATCTATTTTAAATTGTTTGAAAATGCAAATATATTTTAATTGCACTATTATGTGAAATGTTATCAAGTAATTCAAAAATATTTTTAAATATTACCTATTAAATTTTTAGTCAAAGGCTAACTTTTCTGTGTTTATTATATTTTTTTAAGTCATAGTAGACTCCTGCTATAATAGAGTAATTGTAACCGAAGTTTTCTTATTTGTACGTCACTAAGTATTATGAATTATTAATTCCGTTTTTAAACGTTATAAAACTGTAACTTGGTCGAGCCTTAACATAAATAAATGAATAAAATATTAATAAACAGCCTATTGATATTTTTTTCCTTCTATCCCTCTAAACTCGCATGACGTAAAAAGGAATTTGAAGGGACTTTACGTAGGTATAACAAATTGGATTTAAGCCATCATTTATAATATATTTTATCGCAGAAAGAGAAAAAATTCTTGCAAAATACGGGAATGATATTTTCATCAAAAAAACTCGCACTTTCCAATTAAAAAGGTTTGGAAAACTTTGTTTAAAATAAAATAAAATTAATGTTCTTTTCATTTCATGGTTTCATAATGAAATTTTATGCAATTCATTATAAATTAATTTTATTTTTTATTCAGATTATGACAGCGACTTTCACTGCAATAAACATGAAAAAAAGGAATATTAACCGTATACAGCACCCTTCCGTCATAAATTGATTAACTTATTCTTTTTAAAAAAAAAAGTTAAAATATTTTGACTTGTAAACCATAACAACTAGGTTCAAAATAATTCTATTAAGAAATATCGACATCAATAGAAGATACGACCTCACATCGTATGCCTGTTTCTTACCATCTAAGGATACTATTAACGACAATATAAGTATTTTCTCAAAATATCGGACTGATGTCAAAATACATATACATTATTCTAAGTTTATGTAAACAGTCACGGGTAGAACCAGTATTATATATTAAGCGTATGCTAAAGAATTATTTTGCTTTGGATTTTGAATTTTGCTTCCATGGCTTTGAATAGGATCTTCGCTCTATATACATTGAAAAAAAAAAAAAAGATTTCTATGATTTTTATTTTCAGTATATTTGAATTTAAAAACGAAATTCTTTTATTATTTTATTGATAATATCATTAATTAAGAAAAAGTAATGCTAAATATGCGTGTATATATGTATGTATGTATAACGATAGCATTACACATACTAAGTTGGTAGCGCAAGATGTAATTTCGATTATTTTGACAGAAATCTGTCTTAAACGTCATTTATTAACACTTTTATAATAAAATCCCGGTCAATGTTCAAGACATATGTTTTAATAAATTCAAACGTTTTTTAAAAAAAAGCTATAGAACAAAACATATACTTCCGTTCCTTATTTTTTTTTCTCAGGAGTCGAGACGGGTAGTTTATTAACATTAATATATGTATATGTATAAAAAACACTCATGAATTTATATTGAAAAGATTATTACGGATTGTTATGTATTTTCTACTTTTATTCAACGGATTCTATTAAGAGGCTCAAAATGTATAGGAACATTAACAAAAATTTACTAATAGAGTTTAAATTATTAACTTGCGGGTTACTAAAAATTTAGATAATTGATATTTGCCTGTAAACATTCCATTGTATTTTTTCACAGACCCTATACAAATGGTCCACTGCTAGGCAAGGTCTCCCCTTTTCTGGAAGATTGTACATCAACCCACCACGCTTGTCCAAGGTGGATTGGGGGCACCCAGACTAGGAATAAAAAGCTGTTGTCGGTACATACATATGTATATTTATCCTGAGGCCAAAATTGAATACGTGACCATTAAATAAAAGCGATAGCTTCACAAATGAACTAATTTGTTGTCTTGCTTTTACAATTCCTAAATACATACATAACACAATAAACTGGCTCCGATGACATGAATTAAATAAAACATGTTTAAAATTATTACGAATAAGACAGTTTCTTATGAAGAGTATTACGTAAAGTGTAATGAGATGTAAGTGTCTCACTTCTTGTCGACCTTGTATAATGTAAAATGATCTTACTATAAAAACACCTTTCGGTCGCCTAACTGTATCAGAAGTTGTAAAGGATACGAGCAAATATGTTTACCAAAGTAAGCTCCAAAAAGCTTTTAAAATTTATTATTTTTTATTTTCTTTGTTCTAAATATTACAAAAATGTACTATTTTTCAGATCTTTATCTTATGCGCCGTGATGGCGATGGCCTCAGCTGGTCTCCTAGCTGAGCCCCATTACTCATCGGCCTCATCTGTTTCTTCACAAAGCATCGTCCGCCACGATCAGCAAGCAATTCATGCTGCCCCTGTTGCGATTCATGCTGCTCCTGTTGCAATCCATGCTGCTCCTGTAGCAATCCATGCTGCCCCAGTAGCAGTTCACGAAACCCCCATCACTTACCAAGCTCCAGTTGCATACCACGCAGCTCCAGCCCATATCTCTACTGGAAATGCTGTGTCCTCACAAACAATCCTTCAACATGTTCAACCTCAAGTCTCGTATGCTGCAGCTCCCGTAACTTACGCCGCAGCGCCCGCGCACTACGCATCTTCCCACATTAACTATGCTACTCCCATCTCCTATCACGCGGCCCCCGCTCATGTCTCCGCTGGACACGCTGTTTCCTCCCAAACTATTCTGCGACACGACCAACCTCATATCTCATTAGCTGCAGCACCCACGCATTACGCAGCCTCTCATATCAACTACGCCACCCCCGTCTCTTACCACGCTGCTCCCGCTAGGATCTCCACTGGTCACGCCGTATCTTCTCAGAACATCTTACGTCATGACCAACATGCAACTTATGCAGCTGCACCAGCACTTTACGCGTCGAACCATGTCAACTACGCCGCACCTATTGCCTACAGGCCCACCGCTCATTATGCTTCTAACCATGCCGTTTCCTCTCAGTCAATCCTCCGCCATAATCAAGGCCACTCTGCCGTTGCAATTGCCCCCGTAGCCGCTCATTACACCGCCCCAATCGCCTACCATTCCGCTCCTGCTCACCAATCTAGCGGTCATGCTGTTTCCTCCCAAAACATTCTTCGTCACGATCAGGCACATGGTGCCGTAGCCGTAGCGCCAGTTACCTATTCTGCTGCCCCTGCACACTATGCCGTTGCTCCTACCCACTACGCCCACGGCCTCGCTGCATCAACTCACCATGTTGAAGAATACGTAAGTATAATTTTATACAAGTAGTCTTGTATCTCAAAGGCCAGCAACGCTATACTACTATACCTATGGTGTTATAGATGTCTATGGGCGGTGTTGATTGCTTTCCTTTAGATAACACGCTAGCTCGTTTGCGTTTAATAATAATAATTCTTTCTTGCATAATGTGAGGTATAACAAGATGAAAAAAGACGTATGAAAGCTCCATCACATTGCCACTTATGGCGTACAAATTTCTTTAATTATTACATACTATTAACAATAAATAAATCAATTATAAATTTATAATTATAAGTTTATAAAATTGATGTACTATTATTATTAAAAAGAAACTTTAACCAAAATAATATACCTACATAATTATTATGTAATTTTATTTGTATTATTACTTTAGGCGCACCCCAAATACGACTTCGCGTACTCCGTGTTGTCCGTTGTCCGATAAACGTGACTAACCCTATGCCTCTTCACTCAACTCACTCGCAAAACTATGTCAATGACTTTGGTTCTTTTCTCAAATTTCATCATTCTAAAAATATTAATGAAAACTCCGAACGTAGCATTTTTCATATGTAAAATTTAATTAAAAAAATAATTGCATTATATTTGTTACTATAGACCCACCAAAATGTAATGTCATTTATATTTTTACTTTAGGCGCACCCCAAATACGACTTCGCGTACTCCGTGGCCGACGGACACACCGGCGACAACAAGTCCCAGCACGAGAGCCGCGACGGTGACGTCGTGCACGGCGAGTACTCGCTCCACGAAGCTGATGGTTCCGTGCGCACCGTGCAATACTCCGCTGACGACCACCACGGCTTCAACGCCGTAGTAAGCCACTCCACCCCTGGACACCATCCCGTATCTGCACCCACGCACGTGCTTGCCCATCACTAATTTGAAAGATCCCTCCTTCTAGTCAAATTAAAAATAAATAAATGTTTGTAAATAGATTTATTGTAAGGCAAATATAAACGCAAGAAGTTAAATGTTATATGTGTATTTACTTTTTCCTTATATCGTAACGAAAAGATCAAGATCGATCAATCACTCAATCAACAGCCCGAGGCAGTTCAATACTTGACTTAAAAGCCTTCCCTAAGAAGCGCCTCAAAACAATACTACGTATACAAAATAACAATATGTGTGTGTGTATGTATGTATGTATGTGCAACGCCACTGGGTGCCTATACCGATCCCCAGAAATACACATAAGTAATATGTCATATACGTTTTAAATATTAAATATTATAACAAAAAATAATTTAAGAAGAACATTAATTGGGTTTTAAACCCCTGTAACTTGTAATATATTAAACTAAAATATACTCCACCGATAATGTAATATTGGGTCCACAATCACATGAATTTGAATATAGTTGTAGTAATGTAAAATTTGAAATAATATTAATTTCACCTCAGGCGAAGATCGGGGTTACTGCCGAGCTTTTAAAAGCAAGCAGCCGTCCGTTGCTAAAAGAGCTATGCAGAATATTCAACTCTGTCTTGCAGAATGAGAGAACTCCTCAAGCGTGGAACTGAAGCATAGTCGTCTTATTCCACAAAAAAGGGGATAAGACGCTACTCAGGAATTATAAGCCCATCTCGCTTCTGAGCCATATCTATAAGTTGTTTTCGAGGGTCATCACCAATCATCTCGCATGGAGACTTGACGGCGTCCAACATCCGGAGCAGACTGGGTTTCGAGACGGATTCGGTACCATAGATCACATTCACACAGTGCGGCAGATTATACAGAAGACAAATGAGTATAATCAGACACTTAGCTTAGCGTTTGGGGACTATAAGAAGGCCTTTGGCTTCATTGAAATCTGGGCTGTTATGGAAGCCTTGTAGCAGTGACAGGTAGATCAATGATACATAGAGGTATTGAGATGTCTATAAAATGCCACCACGATGTCCGTTTGAATATATGGCGATCGAACAAAACAAATCCAGTTGCATCGTGAAGTGAGGCAGGGGGATGTTATATCCCCGAAACTGTTCTATTGCACTGGAAGACGTTTTGGAAACGCTAGACTGGAAAGGACGCGGCATAAACGTAAACAATGAGTACATATCACACTTGAGTTTTGCTGATTATATTGTGATTTTGGCAGAATCACTGAAAGAACTGCAAGAAATGCTCAATGAATCCTCACGACGTGTCGGGTTAGCTATAAATTTCGATAAAACCGAAGTTATCGATGGTAAAACTCTCGAAGTAGTCCAGAAGTATATCCACCTCGGGCAGGTCATGCGATTTGGTGGAGACAATTTCGAGAAAGAAAATACAGACAAATGTGTATGCACAATTGTAATTTTAACTTAAATAGATAAAAATTAAACATATTATATCTAAAAATTTAAAATAAATTAATTTTCTGCACCATGGCATCGCTTAACTGTACCCAGAATCCTTGGTATTTCTTTATTTTATAATCTCATAAATTTGTCTGAACCATTCGTCGATAGTTCTCGGAATATTTGTTTTGAGTCATCAAACGAATGGAATGAAAAAAGGTAATAAATATTGTCAATATAAATTTTATTGCTTAAAAATTAAATAAAATAATATACAACAAGATTCGATGTTAAAACATCAACGTCATATCTACAAATGTATAATACATTATAAATAAATAAGTTCAATGGCTGGTGAACATTTCCCATAAATCAGTGGTGAGCGAGGATGTGTGCGGGAGCGGGGGCGGCGTGGTGTCCGGGGGCGGAGTGGCTGACAACAGCGTTGAATCCGTTGTGGTCGTCGGCGGAGTATTGTACGGTACGAATGGAACCATCAGCTTCGTGGAGGGAGTATTCACCGTGAACGGCGTCACCGTCGCGGCTCTCGTGCTGGGACTTGTTGTCGCCGGTGTGTCCGTCAGCCACGGAGTACGCGAAGTCGTATTTGGGGTGAGCCTTTATGAAAAAACAACTTCAATTTTAAATCTTACTTAATATTAAAGATACTGCAGTTAGTAAGGATTGCACTTATGATCCAAGTTCTATTGTACAAGTGGATACCGATTTTAAGAAAGGCCAGGTCAAGAGTACCCTAAACCGACGGACTTGCATGATAATGAGAGTGGAGAAAGGAAGTATACCCAGATCGTAGCAGATGGAGATCTGTGATCTCTGCCTACGCCTACGGGAGACAGGCGTGACGACATGTATGTATATAATATCGATGTGAACCATATTTTCGTAATAGCAGCAAAATTCAATTCTTTAGTCTGTGTTTTACTTGTGCTAAGCACAAATCGTTAATGATTAAGAGAAAAAATTGAAACACGACTTAACTAATGAAATATTCAATGTATTTAAATTTTAAGCATTACTTTTGGTGGATAATACGAAAAAGAAATAATGAAGCTTGTGAACTTTTTGCCATGTGAAAATAAAGAGAATGCAATTTAAAACAGAACAAAAAAAATTAGAATTGTTCTTGATATCACAAAATAAAGAGCTTTATATGAAACTTACGTATTCTTCAACATGGTGAGCTGGTGTAGCAGCGTGGACAATGGGAGCGGCATGCACAACTGGAGCGGCGTAATGGGCAGGCGCAGCATAAGCATGACCAGTAGAAACATGGGAAGGAGCAGCATGGTACGCAATAGGAGCCGCCTGGTAGGCTACTGGGGCAGCGTGAACAATTGGTGCAGCATGGATAGCTTGAGGCTGGTCATGGCGAACAATGCTCTGAGAAGAGACTGCAGCAGCAGAAGAATAATGAGCGGCCGGTAAAAGACCAGCAGTAGACACAGCCAAGAGGGCGCTTAGGGCAATAATCTGCGAACAACATCATTTTATTAGAACAGAAGATTTATAACATACTATATAACAAAGACTAACATATTTTGGGACGTCCCGTGCCTTCTGGCCGGGGGCGATCCCCCAACGCGGCATTCCATTGGGAGTGACGATTCGCGGAGTGACGTTGAGAACAGTACAAATGGTAGATATGGGCGTGCCTTTAGAGACACCTATGTCCATCATTACTCATAAATTGAGTAAGCTCATGGTACATTTTCATTCTTTTCACTTTTTTAAATATATTATCACACGACACTTACTTTGCAGAACATTTTGATATGTTTAATGGACTTCAACTGATGCACTTCTTAATCAAATCTTGCTTTTATACTACATGCTTTTGGGTGCGACAAGGTCAACCACATATAACCTAGCTTCATAGCTTTCTCTGTAATCCAACCACACTATGACCATCATATCATAAAAAATGTTCAAGTGCATAGCAGCCTACTTTAGCGCCGATTGTTAAATTCGGTAGCAATTGTGAAAATTTTTGATGTTAATTAAACATAAGCAAGAAATCTCACATGAGAACTTTTGATCACAAGTCATTAAATGCCCCTGGCGTACTTACGGTAACACAAATAATACTTCTATTTAAAAACATATTATCCTTAAGTTAATAATAATAATAATCTTTATTTCAGACATTTTTTTTTCTGATCCATACATTTTACATTTTAACATTTTTATATTCGTGTTAGTAATTATGTACACCTTAAAAATTGTTTTATTATGAGTTAATAAATCATTTATATTAAAGCCTATTTAGCTGTTTCATAAAGCGCGAATTGAATCTAGCAACAACGGTCTTCATTATAGAGTTAGAGCTATCCCGCATTCTGTGAAGCAACGAGGCTGTTCGTTTTCGCAAAATAACCCAAAAGCCATCGGTGCGGGCTTTAACGAACATACCTGATGCACTGCAGAAACGGGGCAGCCCCAACAATACTCTGAAACGGTTGTTATATTCTAATATATACTAATATACAAAAATCTTAGTACAATAGAGAGCTAGAATTTTTGTTAAAACTATAATCTTTTTAATATATTTAATTTAATTAAATTTTTAAATTACCTTTAATTTTTTAAATTACTTTTGATAATTATAAAAAATGGTTTTGATGAATCTCCAGCGATCGTAGCTGTATCTTTATTGTTGTCTTACTTGACCTACAGTTTACGACAAAACGATAAAGTGTATCGTTTTGCCTTTGGACACAATCGCACAAATAAAAATCTATGAATTAATTGTATTGCCTTATTGGCGAGTGAAACAAAAACTCTTGAAAGATCACGTGACTGTGGTCGTCACATAAGCGAATGCAGACGTATTAAAGCTCCGGTCATCGACTTTATTACGCAAATAAGATGAATCATCCTCTTTTATTTTATAAGCGGATACCGTGTTTGGCGATAAGCTATTCAAAACAAAGTATATTATGCAAATATTTCATTTGAATGACTATTATTTTATGTAGACAATATAGACGAGAAGATTAAATTACTCTTCATTTTTATGAGGCGGGGAAACCAACGAACATTTTTGTCATCTGATGGAAATAATCAGATACATTGCAGAAGCTGTTTAATATCCTATTAAAATGTACATAAACTTAAATATTGTATATTACATAATAAATAAACAACGATGAAATCAGATGTGGGACATCCTACGTGAAGCTGACAGGACGCAATTGTATTTTAATATCGTAATTGGAATTCGGATTCTTTTGGTAGTACTTTTTCAAATTGTAAGAACTTATAATTTAATATTCAACATAGCGAATGAGATAGAAAATGTCCTGTCCTTTTTAAAAATAAGATCACATAATACTAAAATAATTGAAATTCAAGACTTCACATTATATTGATTCGGAGATGAGGGTTTAATTAAAAACGTCTCCTTTCCCTACCATGCACAAAATTCACTAAAAAAAATTTTAAACGAAAATTTATCTATCATTGTCAATTGTGAGTATACTCATTTACAGTGATTGTGGATAACCCTGTTAACAATGATATTATGTATATGAGTATTCTTACGTGTTTTAAATATTAGAAAAAAAATATGCAATCAAATCCACATGTCTATCTAACATTCAATATAAATCTAAAATCACTTAATTATTTCATTGTTACCATTCGGCGCAGTGGCCTAGTTTTAAGGTCAGGGATATCCAGCCGCATATTTGACCGGCTCATGTCCGAATACGTTACGTTACTCGTTGCATAACATAATCGTGACTATGCCTTAAGAGTCGGATTTAAATCAAAGAAGAAAAGCGATTCAATAATATTATCCAGTAAGGCAATGCGTTATGAAACAAGCAATCATGATAAAATTGATATGGATTTTAATTCACCACACACAACACAGATATATCTATTTATGTATATCATACATACGTAGTTATATCTACTATATTAATAGAATTATAAAACTTATATAACTGAGTACGTGCTAGAAACACTAATACATTTCATATAAAAATCATCACCATAATTCGGATAAAAATATTATTTAATATTCTTGGATTAGAAAGGATCTGAGCTTTAAGATATTTGTTTTTAAAATAACTTATATATAAGTTCTAAAAAAATTCCATTATATTACATATTATATATGTAAATACAGAAATATTTACTTTAAAGTGAAGTGACGTATACATAAAAAAGTATGACGTATTATTAACATTATTTCGATCACTACCCACACAAAAATGAAAAAACGCTCGCACCATCCTGCCGGGTAGCATCCCTCACTACGTTTGCTAAAATATGGTTTCTATTTTAGCACTCGTCTTCTATAGCGGTTCGGTTTTTCCACTCCATTTTTCGAACTTGATGAACAATTTTAGTGACTTTATAATTAAAAAAAAAAATAATTTTTTAAGTTTTAATAGCGGACCATTGCTGCCATATAAGTGGCATGATATTTTTACTTACATATTTACTTATCTACAGTAATGATCAATATATATATATATATATATATATATATATATATATATATATATATATATATATATATATATATATATATATATATATATATATATATATATATATATATATATATATATATATATATATATATATATATATATATATATATATATATATATATATAAATCAATTGCTGTTCGTTGGTTTCGCTAAAACTCAAGAACAGCTGGACCGATTTGGCTAATTTTGGTTTTGATTTATTTTTGGAACTCCAGGGAAGGTTTAAAAGGAATATAGTAAAAGCAACAATTTCGTTTTCCCTTAGAAACTATCCCTACCTGTCAAATATTTGATGTTCGTCCAGTCGTTCAGATATCAATTAAATTTAAATGTCGTTCAAAAATCAAATTAAATTCAAAAGCCAAGTTATTTTTTTTTCATTTTTTTATTGCTTTTGATTTCTTTTTGTTCCTGTTAAGTTTTAACCACATTTTTTACTAATGTTGAATCATTCTGCAATTACCGTTCAGTTTTTTTTTTATTGATTCTGAGGTGGTACGAAGTTTACCGGGTCAGCTAGTTACTTGATATTATTTACCCTGAATAAATTTTCACTAAAGTAAAAATATTTCCTTTTTTATGCTTGTATAAAAAATTTGAATATAGTTTCTTCTTGAATAAAAAATAGCTTGGACCTGATGGGAAAAATACTTGAATCTTCCGGACCGTTATGGGTTAATATTCATTGTTCTCGAGCCGCTTGCATCTTGTGTTTTGTACCATAAACAAATGCCTCCGGCATTGGCCTCCAAACGAAATTTAAAGCTACGATGTCAACAACATACTCGTATCTCAAATAACGGCTTATTCAATAGAGATTAGTTTTCGAAACAAAATGTTCACTACCAGCTTATTCAATTAATTTCACATTAATGTGAATTGTTTGTTTAAGCTGTACTGACAAAAACATTTTCTGCTTTAATATTTAGTTGGTTAACAATACTGACTTAATATTTTATCTTTTAATAAAAATGTTGACTATATTTTATAAACAAAATTTATCTCCTCCTTAATAGATAAACTAAAATTATCGATAGCTATGAACATATACTAATTAAATGATTGGATGAAAAGAAAAGACAAAAACATAGCATCTCTATAAATGCAAAAGAAACTAATTCTTCATTTTGAGTAGAGTGTAGTGTAGAGCAGGTGAAGAGGTAGTTGTTTTATTTACACTATAACACGTGCTAATGATAAAAAAGTAAAATCAAAAGAAAAATATTGTTTTTTGACTTATATTTATCTATGTAAGAACTTCTTAGGATATATAAGTATAATAAAATATAATATATTAAATGAAAAACATTCTAGAGCCAACAACATTTCATTGCAATCGAATGAATGGATTAGTGACGTATACAGAAGTAATCATTAAATAATATGTATAAACTATATACACTATGCTGCATTTTAAAACGACGTTGTAAATGTCTATAATAGAGTTTAAGATTGAATTTGTAAAAAATTCTGCAAACTTTCAATTTTTCATTGTTTAATGAAAAATAAATAGAATTCAAAAATGGATTAAAACTTATACAAAGAATCAAACTTGAGATTTCTGACTAAGATTTGTATATTTTTGGACCAAGTTGAGGTTTAATATAGTTCTGACTGTCATTTGAGGCAGGAGCAAAATAGATTAATGATGCTCAGTCAATGGTCACATCTGCAATATATGAACATTGAAACAAAAAAGAGATCAATAAATTATTGACGTTAGTCCAAGAGAAAACTCTTTTGTAATGAAATGGTGACGTAACAATTTCTCAATAACATTTGCAAACAATAGATTAGAATCAAATAACATTTGATATCATTGTTGAGCTGGGAATTCAATCATTCAATCTCAGTAGTGAATAGATGGGGGACTTTTATTACCTTGTGTAAGATAACTGACATATTCTGATCATCAGCGTTGTTCAGAACTCGTAACCGAAAATCAATATCTAATTAAACATAAATCAAGCTAAATAAGGATCTAATCCTTAGAGGACGGGAGGAAACCAAATAAGGATTTTCCAGCCTCGACTATTGCACTTAAGCAAGATGTTTAAAAATATACATGTAAGTTAAAATAACTTCAATTCATATTTATTACAAGTATGTATATATGTTCTTGTTTGTTCCATTTATATGCAACATATATTACATATAAAATAGTTACAGGTACTATCAGTGATATTTTTTATAACAGTATGTGCTCACGGATTGCCATCTATGACTGCGGTTTCTTCACACATTTTTGATCTAAAAAACGTACTAAATCGTTTTAATTACAATCGAGCACCTATTAATACAACTTCAAAAGTTATATGGAATCGTTTTATTAATTTGGAATCAAAGCAATATACGAGTAAGCAACAAAAAAGAAATGCAGGTAGTTTTGGAAGTATACAATACGCACCTTTAAATTTAAACTCCGAGGAACATTTACTTGAAGAAGAAAAAATAAATTCAGCAAAATTACACTTACCCCTATCGTTCAATGACCAAAATATTACCAATGAAAATATAAATAAAAATCCTGCTAAACGGAATAACTTGGAACCAAGATTAAAAAATGATATAACAAATTCAAGAATGAAAGGGTCATATATATCAGGCCACAATATTCAAGTTATAGAATCGTATCCTTCATACAACGTTCTATATAGAGGCAATATGGAATATACAACCAAAGAAAATACAAATGAGGTGGGTTTTTTTTAATAAAACAAGAGTGTAACAGTACAAAAAAGCATTTGTAAACATTTTAAAGAACTAAATAATCTGTTTTTTTGTACTTTAAAATTTTCAGAATAAATATCCATATATGTATTATCAGAAATCTGTTTGTCAATCTAAATGTACATCAAAGGAACCATTGGGGAACGAAATTGATGTTAATTCGATTTTGACAAGCTCTCAAGGATCAGAAAATGCAGTAGAACTAAAAAATCGAGAAGTTCGACTTGAAATGTCAGTATATTTCAAATATTTATGATTTAATATGAAAATTCTGCTTAAAGATAAGTTAATTTTTTACAGTCAAAATCGAGAACGAGTATTATCCGAAAAGGAGTCAGAACTTATTCAACCACAGCTTACATATGCAAGGCCTTATAGACTGCATCTGAATGTGGCGAGAGCTTACAATATTGTGCAAAAACCGAACATTAAAGCGCGACTCATCAACAAAGTACCATCCCCTTCACAAGCCCGTTTACAAAAATCGGACTTAACGCACATGATACCAACAACCGTAAAGAAAACAAAACTATTTTCTAATAGATACAATTTTTAATCATCGAATGTCATGTCTCATTATAATAGTATTAAATTATAATAGTTTATAAAATATTAATTTAATTATTGCTAAGTTGTGTCTATAAAGTGTAAAATTAAATAATAAAATATTTCTTGAAGTATTTTTTTCTAATAAACACAGGCAATTGATGTGGTTATGTAAATGGAACAGGGTAACCTCATTTCTTTCCGTAGTTGATGTACTAGGCAACTATAGGGACAAAAAGCAATAGATGAGCAGCAGCCTCTACTTGAGCAAAGGTTTAATTTTTTTTTTAATTACTCAAATAGAGTTTTCTTCAACTCGTCCGCCAATCATGATGATTTAGCAATACCCTTCAATTTTGTAAGAAGCCAAACTCCAGCAGTGAATTTTTTAAGAAGCCAAACTACGGAAGACAATCGAAAAGGTTGTCACTTTTCGGTCGTCTTCCGTAGAGTCTACTGATAGAGTATACCTGAAGATGCCTCGTATTGAGGCGAAACACGTGTCGTTTACAAGGTGGAAAGGTGGTAGTGTGTGTTTGGTGTTGTGCATAGTGGTTGGTGGGTGGAGAGTTGATGGCCGATTTTCGGTAAGTTTTTGGTTTAAGTTCCAAATAAATCCACTTCACCCAGCAGGAAAACACACATTATTAATTTTCTGTTATTGTTTTGCTTGTCGAGGATCTTAGCTAAGTAAAACTTTTGACTGTCCACATAGTGATGGATTTCCGCAAAGTAACGCCTGACTCCATTAATAACCACTGGATTATGCCGTTCCCCACGCATGATGGATACATCACATGCAAAAAGGTTGAATGTGAGGACGCTAAAATATAAATTTAAAGTATGTATTTCTTAAGTAAGAATAGTAAAATGTGTATTTCTTAAGTACGAACTTTCGAAATACATAGTTAAAATGTGTAGTTAGAACGCACAAGCTCTATTTATCAACGTTAATTATCCAACTCATGTTCCTATTTTCCAAAACCTTAATAAAGCAAATATATGTTTTTCTAAGTTCATAATTACTAGTAGGTAATGTTAGAACATACAGATTGCAAAATTCTATATTGATTTAAACGTTAAATTGGTACATAATGATAAATCACATTCATCTCAGAAGTGTTATAAATTCTATTTAGCATTTATTCAAATGTAGTTTCATTACATATTTTCTTGAATGAGCGGAACAATTCAGCAACACACGAATTAGAATGACCTACGGCTAGGTCAACCTAAGCTGGTTTGGCAACTTCCACTACTATTAATGTGATCCTACTAAGTACAAATGGATAGTATAAAATCAGATCACTTAATGAACATTCTTCATTAACAGGGTTTAGTTAACCGAAAATGTTTGGAAAAGTAAGTCACAAATTCATTTTATTTGTCTAATAATACATCACTTTAAATGTAGTACAGACATCTAAAGTGATGTATTATTAGACAAAAACAGTAGACTGTTACAGTACATTTCCATCATCATCATCCCGCTAACCAATTACTGGACTCGTCTAAGACAGGCCACGTCACTTTGTCCGATCTTTGGCTTCATATATCAAATTTATTCAGCTGTCGTCCGCAGATTGTCGTTTCTTCAGGCTAGGGGGCATTTAAAGCGAAGTTTGTCAAGACGCGGTCTTGCATGCATCCAGTCTCAGCCAGCCGTCTTGCACATGTCGTCGCTCCATCTAGCAGGGGGGCGTCCCACACTACGTTTGCCGAGACGTGGTCTCCACTTCAGCAGTCGTCTACTCAAACAGTTAATGGTGCTCCAACAAACGTTACCAGCCACTTCAGTTTGCAGCAAACTTGGGGAACTATGTCGGTGACTTTAGTTTTATAACAAATTTCGTCGTTTCGAATCATATCCATCAGCGAAACTCCGAGCGTAGTCCTCCCCATAGCTGCTTGAGCGACACTGATCTGAAGCGAAATACACTCTAAGGTGTGGATAACGAAATATTTCTTATATTTGATCTTTATTTACTTGTGCACAGATCGTAGCTTTGTGTGCTGTAATTGCGGTGTCCCAAGCTGGACTCCTGCCAGCAGCTGTTCACTATTCACCCGCCTCAGCTGTCTCCTCACAGAGTATTGTGCGCCATGACCAACCCCATGCTACAAAATTGATAGCCGCTGCTCCCGTTGCCAAATTGGCTGTAGCTACTCCCGTTGCTTACCACGCGGCTCCAGCCACATACCACGCTGCACCTGCACTTCACACCTATCATGCAACCCCCATCACTAAGGTTCTCGCTCACCATGAAGAAGAAATCGTAAGTTGAAAACATTTGTTAACGCAAACTTATTATGAATATTATTTTTGACTTTACATTTTTCATGTTTTAATTTCTACTTATTATATAATAAATTATAAGTTGATTTAGACATAACAATAAATAGACGTTTATTTCCTCAGCATTATTTCCTACAAAAATTAAAAAAGTATAAAGTAAAAAATAAAGAATTACATGATACATAAAATAAAACTGAGACTATGAGTGCATAACCTCATATAAAAATACCCTGTAACTATTATTAATACTTTAATAACAAGAACAAAGACTAAAACTTAGGTAAAGTACAAGTAAACGGCACAAATATTCATTATGTTTTGAAATAATTTATAAGACCATTGTTTCTGAAGCGATTATTTCGCCACTGCGCGCATTTGTCCGCATTTGGATCGTATAGGTGAAATAATTAATTATTTGGAATACTTATTACAAATTCGTCTGTAACCCTCTATATTTGAAATGTTAAAATTAATTGTAATATCATTATCCTTTAGGCTTACCCAAAATACGAGTTCACCTACTCAGTTGCCGATGATCATACTGGTGATAACAAGTCCCAGCAGGAGTCCCGCGACGGTGATGTTGTCAAAGGTTCCTACACCCTTCACGAGGCTGACGGTTCCATCAGGACTGTAGAGTACACCGCCGACGACCACAATGGCTTCAACGCTGTAGTGCATAACACCGCTCCCAAGGCCGCACCAGCCATCATAAAAGCCCCGGTCTACGCTGCCCCAGCCATCGTAAAAGCCCCGATCTACGCTGCCCCAGCCATCATTAAGACCCCAGTCTACGCTGCCCATACTCCCCTTTACTACAAACACTAAATGAAGGGATTTTTGACTGTTGATTATATTTGTTGATTATTAGTTTATTGCAATATATAATATTTATTGAACTATTTGTTTTGTATATTTCATCAGTTTTCTTTACTTGATACTGGTGCTCACGATTGCCACAGGTTTATTGACTAAAATGAAGTATTTCCCCAATTGAGCTTAAAGTTATTGTTTACTTTTATTAAATGAAAATTTTCATGAGTGAGCATGATTTATGTGTGTGTGTGTGACTTAGCTTGATATTAAATCATTGACATATAATGCGATACTCTTACAAAGTTTTTCGAATATGAGCAAAATGCAATTAAAAATCGTCGTCGTTACTAAAAGGTGTCTTTTAATATAAACATACATATGTGTGTGTGTGCTTCTTAGCCGATTTCGGCCACAGCAACTGCACACTGTACTACTTGTGAGACCTTACATGATTGATATAACCTATTTTAACTGTAATTGTGCGGACACAGGGGCTACATGCCTACATGCTACATGCCAGGGCTATTATTATAGTTGTAAGAAATATTTGAAAGCGGTTTGTATTTAATGCGTTCACGTTTGGAGTCCAGATCTCGCCTTCGTTGGTCTCCAAAGTTATGAATAGCATAAGATATCGTGATGAACCGATCGCCTCCACCAGACTCCTCTACCTCTACCCTTCACCGAAGGACTTTCGTGTCAGTATCCTTGTACAAAATCAATCAACTGCACAGGATCTATTATAATGCGTAAGTTCTTGCACACACACAGACGCACTCTCTCGTCTGATCCCTCTTTGCCCAATGGAACGGGGGAAATGGAACCGTTACGACTGGAGAGGAATCAGATGCAGCAATCTGACTATCGACAATAAAACCTACATTATCTTAATATATACAAATGTATATATTAAGATATACAGATGTATATATTAAGATACTGTAACTGATTTGAGTTGTTTATACTTGATGAACTTTTTTATTTTCTTTTACAAAAACTATACATTTTGTACATCTCATATTAAAAAACAATTTCAGAAAAGAAACATGGAAGGAAGTATTTCAATGAATGAACTATTTTGAAATTTTAATAATAATATTTTTATTAAAATATTATAATTTTTATATTATAATATACCCATAAATGCGTGCAATAATTACGATAACGTGAAAAGTACTAACGCTAATTATTTTAATCATTTAAAAAAGTATAATTTATTTAGTGTTCTAAATATCAAATTTTATTATAGCGCCATCATCGAAACTTTCTTAATAAAACAAGAATTCGAATTTCAACATATATTGTTGTTCGAATTTATCACAATAGATGTCTCTGCTATTATAATTATATTTTTAATTTTTCATATATTTCCAAAGATTGAAACAATTTACATTTTTTTTTATTTTGAATATATTTTTAATAATAAAAACGAAAAGGTCACAAAATGTAAATGTAAGCTTTAAATTCTAATATAATACTTTTCTCTTTCCCTTGCTGCCACTACAAAAGTTTTGCCAAAATGAAATGTAGCATTGTAATAATCTTTATTCTTTTTTTGATAAAGCGTAGTGTATTTTTTAAATTTATGTAACTTATTCTGTGAATATTATATTATAAGCAATTTATAATTTTGTACAAATTATAACATCCTTTTAAAATAATTTTAAAATTTTATATATAATAACCAAAAGTAAATGAATGAAAAAATTAATTATGGTGGAATAATTTTAAATAAAAGGCTATCTAAATAAAAGGCTATTATTAAATAAAAGGCTATATTCACATCTGTGTGTGGTTTTGCTAAGTTATTTTTACGAGATATAACTAAATACATAAATTAAAGAAAAAGAAGGACCTTAATTAGCTTCATCATTGATCATTATCAACACAGCCGTAACATTCCACAGCTGGACATTTGCTTAGCTTACAAATGTGGGGTGTTGCTGTCATCCCCAAGCTAGACGTTAGTCGGCACCATAAATTGCTTAACTCAGACTGAACAGCTTCATTTTAGAAGCTGTATTTATAATGAAATTACTACTAATAATATTTTTTATTTAGTTTGGAAACAGAGCTAGCGGCTCCGCAGCCCATGGCTGCAATTAGCGGTGCCCATGGATTTCCGCAAGAAAGATTTTACTGTATCCTAACTTAAAAGAGGATGTGAATAATGGGAAGGTAAGAAAAAATCAATAGGAATGTAAGAAGGAAATAATTGCAGGAGAAAACGGAAATAAAGGAACTGGGTTCCGCATCTCTGTACCCACTGTTCTAAGTATGGTATTAGGGTATTATTTTTTTCTTTTTAATGGTGATATTATTTAAAGGTGTCGTATATTCCCGGCTCAAATTAGCCCCTTCTAGCTAGCATGGTTCTAAATCTACAAATAATACTATTATAATCTGATAAGACCTATATAATATGACCTACATACATACTCGTACATATCGATACATATCTTCGCAACCCTTAAATTAAAATTTAGCTGTAACGCACATGTACAAGTGTTACATGAGGTGCTAATATTAGAAATCTTTACAAACGGTGAATTGTAACTGTTGGAACAATGAAACCGTCACACCTATTGAATTGTAGCGATACCGTGTAAGATAAAGTCGCGACAGAACCCACTCTCTTTAGTGAAATTTTTGTTTGCGGATTTGAAGTCGGGGGAGCTTCGGCAATTGTGACGCCATAGAATTAATAAAATAATACTATATTCTATTAATATAATATATAATAAATACTATCATTATATATTGTTTTTATACTATACTTAATAATATATTAATTTAAAATATATTAATTTATTTATTTCACATGCAATCACGTACATTATTCATATTATAAAGATGACAATCTGCTACATATTTAGTAACTTAGTAGATGAACTCCTACACGCAGTAGTGTGGCGTCGAAAAGTGTTTTCAAACTAAATTTAACTTTTTTCCATAAAATAATAAAAACTAATGTGATTTTTAATGTCCATAATAACCAAAATTATGACAAAATTTTATATATATTTTTTAAAATTTGGGAATATGGGTTCGATTTTGTTTATGCTATTATATAATATATTAAGCTATAAGCTATAAACATATTATATAAAAAATAGTTTTATTTTTGTATAAATTAACTACTTCGTCAGAGGTTGTTTTTTTATTAAATATAAGCATAGTTATAACGGTTATCTTAAAAATTAAAAATTTCAAAACTTCTAGTGCAATGTAATCGCTCAACCAGCCTGGCAAAAGTTAATCTATATTCTCCAGCAGGTGGCGTTTTTTCATTTGAGTTTCAATTTTTAATAACTCGAACTTAGCGTCACCTATGGAGCCGAAATTTTGTGACTGTTCGTTAGCACTAAACCAAATACCAATATTTTTTTCAGGCAAACGAGCAGGCGTATAACCTGACGGAAAGCAATCAACGCCGCCCATAAATAATCGCAGTGCAAACCATAGCCAGTGCAGAAGCGTTGTCGGCCTTTAAGTAAAGTGACTTTATGGGAGGGGGAAGGGTCTCTATATATTATTGGGCCGTATATATAATATCATTATTTCAGTGGCCCTAAACTCTATATATTACTATGAACTGAAACAATAAATGTAATGCTAGAAATGATTATAATGTAACAAGATATTTTCCATTGCAAGACTAGAATCTGTAATTGACCGAGGTGCAATATGTTCTTATCCCTCCTACGGAACAAAAAAATGGCCTATAAATACTGCGGTACAAACGTACATATATGTTGCTATTCTGACTTAACTTTAAAATAAAAGATAAAAACTGTACATACGTGAAAAATAAAAATCTCAATATCACTTAAACACCCGTGTCTCCCTTTTTTTGGACCGAATCATCAGAAAAATATAATTCAATACCACCTTTAAATTTTGTAGATAATAATAATGTGATAAACCACATTTCACGTTAAAATAATATGGATATACCTTGCTAAAATATATGAACCTAAGTCAAAAGCAAAGCAAAGGTCTTTGTTCATAGCTATATTATATACGACTTCTGAAACACTTTCCGAACCGATACGACATTGGAACCTTCAAAAAACAAGCCTATACATATCTAAAAGGCCGGCAACGCTTCCGCGACTCCTGCGGTGTCGCGGTTGTCCATGGGCGGCGTTGATTGCTTTCCATCAGGCGACACGCTTGCTCGTTTGCTCTCCTATCCCATAAAAAAATATAATGTATAAAGTCCAAAAATTTGTTTTTGTTCTAATAGAAATCAATAAAAATAACTTCATTTTTAATAAAATTTTACTGAAAAACCAAAACAATTTGTATCTCATTTAGCCAGATATACTATACATTCACTTAAGACTAGTCCATATTAATCTTATGGTTTCTTTACAGCAGCGCCTTAATAATAAGTTCTAATAAAATTTATATAATAGGCTCTAGAAAAGTATAAAACGGATAATAATGGTTCATACAATCAACAGTTTGCTATTACATCTTGTTAGCAACGGTTCATCCTAAACACTTTAAAATGTGTATAATGGTAACTATATAACTTTATAAGAAAATACAATATTTAAAGATTAAAAAACCAAAGTAATTCATATTAATTTTAAAATAACAGATGCTGTCTCTGATTTACTTCATTGGAGTTAGTACGGCCGTATTTATCGATCCTAGTGAAGGAGCACACAAGGACTATTATCCTGCAGAAGCCGCAAAGGGATGGCAGGTTTTTAAAATGTACCATCCAGCTAGTTCTCAGACTGCATTCAAATATGATTCTTATGTAAGTTGCGAATTTGGAATATTTTGTTTTGCTCAAATTAACTATAAAGAAATCCAGATTTAAGAATTACAATTATTTTATTCTTTTTTCATAATTTTGAAAACAACTTTATTAATGGAGTCAGGCGTTACTTTGCGGAAATTCATCACTATGTGGACAGTCAAAAGTTTTATTTAGCTAAGATCCGCGACAAACAAAACAATAACAGAAAATTAATAATGTGTGTTTTTCTGCTGCATGAAGTGGATTTATTTCGAACTTAAACGGAAGACACTTTTCGGTTGTCTTCCGTAGAGTGTACTATTCCTGAAGATGCCTCGTGTTGGGGCGAAATACGTGTCGTTGCAAGGTGAAAAGGTGGTAATGTGTGTTGTGTATAGTGGTTAGTGGGTGGAGAATTAATGGCCAATTTTCGGCAAGGTTTTGGTTTAAGTTCCAAATAAATCCACTTCATCCAGCAGAAAAACACACATTATTAATTTTCTGTTATTATTTTGCTTGTCGTGGATCTTAGCTAAGTAAAACTTTTGACTGTCTCCAACTTTACTACTAGAAACATTGAAGAAAATTGATTGGAGGCGTGTAAGGTCCTCCATCATAAAAAAAGAATATTAATCAAAAGATTAATATAGGCAATATAATGACCAATAAAATGTTTTAGATACAAATAATAAGACTTACAATACAACATTTAGACAACCCAATGAACACCATGGTTCATAGTTTGATTTTAAGAACAAATAATTGTGTTACATCTTACTCGTCTCTATTTTGAGAGTAAGTCTGGGTCTGGGTGCAAAAATATTGAAGCGTTTAATGACATCTATGACATAAGGAATCTGAAGAGATTCAAATAATTTTATTATTATTTACTATCTCGCACTTTTTTGTCTTTTCAAACAATTCATCAATAAATTTCATTAAAATACATTATATCATGCAGGTCTATCCTAAATATGAGTTCGAGTATGCTGTCTCAGACAAACTGACAGGTGATCATAAGCACCACCATGAAACACGGGATGGGCACCATGTACGTGGCGAGTACAGCCTTGTGGAGCCAGATGGCTCCCTAAGAAAGGTGCAATATGACGCAGATCAGCACAATGGGTATTTCCATATAACTATAACTATTTTCTTTAGCAATATACCTCTCCCAAGTAAAAAGATAATCAAGAATGAAAATACAAAAAAAATATTGACACAAAAATCCTATTCGAATTTATAGATATTAAAGAATAATTTTAAATTACAGATTCAACGCTGTTGTGAGTAAAAGTGTCCACAATCATGGAGACCATGCTTTTTCAATATTCGGACACACACGACATTTTCAGCCTATTGGACAGGGTATAAAAATTAATCACTTTTTCCCTAACAAAGACTATAACGCCAAACAAGTTCAAGCGGAGAAGGAAAATTCAGTAAACAAACCAGTAAGTGAAATTGTACAAGAAACACTTTTAAAAAACAACACGTCTGAAGAACAATCAACAAGTGAGGCAATAATCCCTTTGGAACTTAAAAATCTGGAAGTAGCGCCAAATAAAGAAACTGAATCATCAATAGTAAGAATGGAAACAGTCGATGGTCCAATAATAAATATTTTACCAGCAAAGACATCACACGACATTGAAGCCTCTACTGAAATAAATACAGAAAGTGTGGCAGTAGTGGCGGATTTTGAAAGAACTGAGGCCACTCCTTCGCATGATAGCACTCCGATCGATGATTACCACAAATCTCACAAAGAAGACCATGTTGCAGATTCCGAAATCGCTTCTTCATATTATTCTAGAGTTTATTACGTAGGATTTTAAGTTTTATTACACATCTATTGTTTTGTAACGTTATTAACTATTAAAGGTGATCAGAGATAGCGTATCTTGTTTTAAGTTAAATGAATAAATTATTTTAATTAACACAGAGTTTACAATAAAACGACCTCTGTTATTTATTTTAAGAAAGTGAATGGTAATGAGGGCTACATTATACAAACCATTTAAAACAATGACAAGATTCGAAACAAATTACTTGATTACCCCCGAGATGGCGTTAAAACTTAAAATATATGAAAATGAAAAATATTTGAATAACTTAATATATACAAGTTTTATAGGTAATGTAGTATACACTTTATTTATTTAAAAAGATTTAAAGTTGGTCTTATATTTTAAAAATGCCCTAATCTTTTAACAAGTCAACCAGCGCTTCAACCCAATCCATGCAATTTAAAATACTAGCAAATACAGTTTCAAAATTAACGCAAATACAGTTTCAAAATTAACTAGCTGTTAAATTTGGTCGTAAGTAACCAACGCTTACAAGGTTAGTAATAAATCTTTCTCTCGAGTACTTGAATTACAGACTACCTTTTTGCATATAGTACGTAACATATTTTGTAACGGGATTTTAAAACTTGATGCGTATATAAAATGATTAATTTTCTTATGCAAAAAATAGCAAGAGTTGCATCGTTTACAAGAACTTATATAACCATTAATTTATTTAACATTTATTTTTATTCAGCATTACACCTATGAACCTAGATCATCTATATAGATAAAGAACCAACCATCATCGAGGGTAAAACTCTCAAAGTTGTCAAGGAGTATGTCTGCCTCGGGCAGGTTATGCTATTGGGTGAAGACAACTTCGAGAAAGAAAGCAATAGAAGGATTCAGCTAAGCTAAGCCATTTAGGAAGCTCTGTCAAATCTTTTTATGGCTCAAGCTTCATAGCCAGAAGACGCCTGCTTTCAATCTCTTATGGTGCCGAAAAGTGGACCCTAACAGTTCTTCTGTTTCACAGGCTCAAAATTGCTCAGTGAGCTATCTATGGAGAGGGCAATGCTCGGAGTAACTACTACGATAGATATGATTTTTTAAATATAATAAATTTATTTTTAAAAAAATGACATATTTTACAGGACTGTAGATCCCACACTAGGATTCCCTGTTTTATGGAAACTAGACTCTTACCTTAGTTATTATTATATCGTAAGAACACAAATATCACTTTAATTTATTTATTTTGGAATAATTAGGAATAAAGAAATCCACCAGAGATCCAAAGTCTTCCAAGTTAGCAAAAAGAAGGCAATGGATAGTCACGTTAGTAGGATGCCTACTTAAAGCCCAATTAAGTATAATATTAATATTATCATTATCAATACAGTTGTAGTATTCTATTGCTGAACACTAGCCTCTTTCACAAATGGTCGTGGTACAGATGTAATTTTCACGCTTTGTAGATGAGTTGGGGATTGGTGATTACTTTTATTACAAAGGTAGACGCTGTTTTCATACTATATTATTGGGTATCATAGCCACCTTGTATGTGAATAAAAAACGTGGAGACGCTATTCTATAACAGTAACCACACAAGTATGCCATTGTAACCATTCTAACAATGTCTTGGACAGCTTAAACCACTAGCCAGAGTATATGCACGGATGCAAAATTTTAGTTTATTTCACAAGGAAATGAAAACGAGCGTTTTTGGATCCAGTGTCCCGCTTCGATCGTTGTGTGAACTGTACCACAAATACATTAAAAGAAACAACACTTTAGCCATTCTCTACGTCAGTATGGTACAGTTCACGCACCGTATTAAATCTAACATTTTAGTCTGTATAATTATTTAATTTGTCTGTTCTCATTTTATGTTAATGGTGTGTCCATCTATAATTAGGATTCGGTTTAAGTATGTTTTTAGAACTATTTAGAATAATGAATAATGAACGTAACTCCTGTTAATGGCCCATAAATAAATATGATCCATAAAAAAAGTATACCCGATATTCATTTGTTTAAAGAAATCATAGTTATTTTTAAGAACAATCTATTGTATTCGGAATCATAAGTAGTCTTCACAAGAATAGAATGTACTCCAGAAATACATAATCCTCACGCAATTTACCATTTAAAACAATACCGGTAGGGCGTATTGAGAAATGAAGTAAACTACCAGCGTTCTAGTTTATATCTTATAATCAATTCAGCGCGTTTATTAGCTTTACGTAAGGGATATAATAACAAAATTACTGTAAGTTAGTAATAGCGTAAAATAGTAGACCTTCAGTGCTATAACAATGTTATTTTTTTCCAAAAAAACATTTAAAGAAGACAGCTAAATAATAATAAAAATAATTACAACTTAAATAACGATTTAAGGAGTGTAAGGGATAGACCTGAGGTCAAGATAAGGATTATGGTCCTTTTATTAGGTGACACGCCTGTTCACATGCCGCCCTATCGCATAAAAGCAGCTGACGGTGAACAGAAGATGCTGTAGGCGTCTGAAAATATTTCTAGTCATAAATATTCACAAGCTAGTAAGGAGACCTCATCCTCCCAAAGCGGTGATTGTGGCTAAATTTTTATCTATAGTCAGAATAAATTCTTTGATAATAATTATCAAAGAATTTATTCTGACCAATAAATATATTTATATATAAATAAATGCACACCATATTATATATATTTATATTAACCATATACTCAATGGTAAAGCAACGATTCAAAGAAACAGTAATTAATTTACGATTTAGTGACCACAATGTCATAACTAATAAAATCAACAAATTTAACCTCGTTTCAAATTTTTATCAAGAAAATTATCAACAAAAAACTATGATCAAAACTAATTTTATTATTAAAAACATTAAGCAAACACTACCCACATAATTAAAACTTTGAACTAATTTATACAATAAAAGTTTTGATGTAAAGTCACATAATACTTGCTTTAGCATCATTTATTAGACTATATATAGATTTAGGTTATGAACTATATTTAAGGTATATATAGTTCATAAGATAAACAAATTTTAATTATATTTAGATTAACCTAGAAATAATTAAAAATTTGTGTATATACTCATTAGTAAAATAAACGATGCAAACAAACCGTAATTAGTTTACGATTTAGTGACCACAATATCATAACTAATAAAATCAACAAATTTAACCTCGTTTAAAATTTTTATCAAGAAAATTACCAGCAAAAAACTATGATCAAAACTGATTTTATTATTAAAATCATTTAGCAAACACTACCCACATAACTACACCTTTCAATTAATTTATACAATAAAAGTTGTTTAAAAGTTGTAAAATCACATAATATTTGCTTTAGCTTCATTTATTAGACTATATGTAAATTTGTAACTAAATTTAGAACTTATTTAAGATCATTATATATAGTTTCTTTAGGCTTAATTTTAATAGTTTCTTTAGGCAACAATCTCGTAACGCCACTTTTTTGTTACATTTCAATTAACAACACCTTCCTCTTCTAGATAATCTAAGCTCCCTTTGGTGCTCTTATAAATGAGATAACGTATTTAAAATAAAAGTGAACATTGCATAATTTTATCGTCAAATCTTCTTTTCATTTTCAAAGTTCAAATTGAACAATAACAAATAAGTGTTACAGTTTAGCCTCTTACTTAATGTTCATTTTCTTTATACTCGTATGCTGCGGCCATATCGTTTGTTGCGACACTCAATAAAATGAGCAGATTGGCAATGCGGCAATTACTGTGATCTGATCGGATATCGTCAGGAATAGACTCCCCACTACAACTCGCTTATATTTTGTTACATATATAAAAACAGTTCACTATCAAATCGGTATCAGTCACTAAAGGATTTGTTTCTAAAACAAAATGTTCTCCAAAGTAATCATAAATTTTCTTATAAACTATATAAAACTAAGTTTAATTGATTCGTATCGGCACTCAATATTTTTTATTAGTGCCATCAACAAAATTATGTTATCATATATTTTTTTACTTATTTTCAACATCTGAAAATAACGTTATTTTATTTGCAGATAATTGCATCGTGTGCTATTTTGGCAGTGTGTCAGGCCGGACTCATACATCATGCACCAGCAATTTCATCACAGAATATTGTGCGACACGAACAGAGCATTCAGCATGAAGCTTCGATCCATTATGCTGCTGCAGATGTTCATTCGGCTCCAGCGTATATCGCAGCTCCAGCAATTCATGCTGCCCCAGCGGTCCATGCCGCCCCTGTCCACATAGATCACTATGTGGATGAATATGTACGTACAAACTTTAATATGGACTCGTTAAACAAGGAAGAAAGGACTAATAGTTAAAATTGAGTTCTTGGTACCATAAGTTATAACAACGTTCTTACACTAGTAGATTTAGCGTGGACTTCTTATCAAATACGATCAAGTTACTCAGAACGTGTTTCAGATTCGTGATCAGACTCAAATATTACGGATGTGAAGAATCTCAACCAAACCAAGCTGATTCTGTTTGTGTAACTCTAATAATCTTATTATAATTTCACCGTAATTACGTCATTCATCACCCTCAGAAGGAAAAAAACTAGTAGAGTGAAATTAAATTGTATTTATGCAAAGATGTGACCTGACCTTTTGATTGGGTATCAGTGAATAGCGCATTTAATTTTTTAGCCAAAAATAGACTCTCCAATTCACAGTCAGGTGTACTATCCACCAAAACCGTAATTTTTTTTATATAAACACGCGGCTAAGAATAGCAACTGGGGTGGAACATGTCGTAATTCACAAGAGATAGTACTTAGTTTTGATTTCCAGCTGTAGGTCGTGATCTATTTAAGCCTATTTGCATGAAATAGAATAATCACGTAACCTTTTTAAAAATATTAAAATAGTACAATGGTTGTGTAACAAATTAGGTATTAAATTATGAATTATAATTGCTGATAGTTGTTCATATCTTAAAAAATATCATTAAAAGTGCCCAATAGTCATCATCAACATCATATTCTGCTTACGGCAGTGCACTATCAGACATAGGCCTTCCCTAAGATGCATACCCTAGCTTATCTTCGACTACACACATCCAATATCTGCCGGCAATCTTGCATAGATCGTCGCTCCATCTGGTTTCTCAACTCCAACACTCACCTTCTCGACAGCTATCAGTTCTCTGACAAACATGACAAGCCCGTTGCATGCTAATAATAAAATAAAATCTTTACAGGCTCATCCTAAATATGGTTACTCGTACTCAGTAGAAGACCCCCACACTGGTGATCACAAATCGCAGCATGAAGAGCGTGACGGTGATGTCGTCAAAGGCGAATATTCGCTTTTACAGCCTGATGGTTCATTCCGTAAAGTCACTTATACTGCGGATCACCACAACGGGTACGATACAGGCGAAAGTTATTCATATTTTTTTTAATTACATGACCTGACATAGGTTATTCTCTCCAAATTTGAATAAATTTCTTTGTGATCGTTTTGTAGATTTTTTAAGTTTTTGGGAATGTGTTAACGAAGTAAAAAATGAAAAAGTAACGTACTTCCGTAAACGTATTCTCATCATTATTATGGTTATGAGATGATACTATAAACCTATAGAAAAAATCACATTCAGCTTTCCCAAAATTTATCAATTTTTCCGCCAACTCTCCAATTTGTTCCCAAAAACCTTATTTAAATAATTACGAACTTAAAAATAGCCAAATCGGTTTAGCTGTTCTTTAGTGATGTGCTTACCAACCAACGGAATTTAATTTTTATTTATATATTTTTATTTATATAGTTAATTGTTATGTATGTACATAGTAAATAATTGTCACAAAAGCATACAAGATTGTGAATGGACGTAGAATAGATGTAGTTTTCTTTGTTTTACAGATTCAACGCTGTTGTGCACAACACCCCACCAGTCATCCACCATCATTAGTTACGATGTCCCACGCCTGTGATATTATTAGATTTAGTATTTCCTGTCTTTTTAAGATTGTTGACGCCCTGATAATACTTTTAAGATCTCTATTCTATTTAAAATACCAAAATATAATAAAATATTTTTCTATACTTTTTAGTTTACTCATTTCTTACCTTTTATTATAATTTTGAAATAATTTCGCTCGCAAGAAAAGAATAATATCCATATTAATTGTAATATAATTGATTTTAGTCTTATATTTAAATTCAATTTTAGTAGTAATTAAACGCTTTGCACTCACACTCGGATAATAGATATCATTACAAACACACAAACGACTCTCTCTTACTCGTAATAAATAATTTTATGTCATACCAATATATATTACGATGCGGAAATTGTACATGCAAACTAGCTCCAAAAGCAAATACCTCACTATTGCCCTATTTAAACATTATATTAATATTTTCTTTTAATCACTACGTTATTAATTATTATATGATATATGTATATCAATATTAAGTTCTTTATTATTGATTTAGATTTCATTTAACTGATTATATATCTCTTATATTATGTAATATTATATTAAAGTTATTTACATTTAATGACATTACTATTAATTAGTTACGTTAGAAATTGTTTCCTTATACATATAATATACTATATGATTTCTTATTGTAATTAATAACGTACTTATTTTCGTAAAGATATGGCTTAGTGGCGAAGCTACTGCTTTTTGAGTAAATGACTGCTATATTCCCGCAGATAAATATATATATATATATATATATATATATATATATATATATATATATATATATATATATATATATATATATATATATATATATATATATATATATATATTAGGTGTACAAATAAGTTTCCGCAGTTTTTTATAAAAAATTAGGAATTTATTGTAAAGGAAAAGTACATTACGTTTTATTCAAAGTATTTTCCATCATTTGCCACTACTTTTCCCCATCTTTCTGGCAACATTCGGATACCCCGTCGAAAAAACTCTTCATCTTTTGACGCTATCCACAAATCTACCCAATTTTTGGTGTCTTCATATGATGTGAAGCGCTGCTCAGACAGACCATGTGCCATCGACCGGAACAGGTGATAATCAGAAGGGGCTAAGTCTGGTGAATACGGCGGGTGGGGTAAAACTTCCCAGTTGAGTGTTTCCAAGTATGTTTTTACCGGCGCCGCAACATGTGGACGAGCATTATCGTGTAAAAGAATAATTTTGTCGTGTCTGGAGTAGTAATGGGCGCGTTTTTCCTTAAGTGCCCGACTCAATCTCATCAATTGTGTTCGGTAGAGAGCTCCAGTAATGGTTTCGACAATATATATAGATAATGGTAATACACGACACCAAGCTGATCCCACCAAATACACAGCATGAGTTTTTTTCCATGAATATTCGGCTTAGCTGTCGATGTTGATGGTTCGCCGGGCTTAACCCATGACTTTCTCTTCTTTGGATTATCGTAGTGAATCCATTTTTCGTCACCAGTGACTATACGATGCAAAAAACTCTTTTTTTATTCCTGGCAAGCAGCATTTCACTCATGCATAATCGGCGTCAACGTCTCTCGGCTTTAGTTCATATGGAACCCAATTTCCTTGTTTTTGAATCATTCCTAACGATTTTAAACGATGTGAAACTGCTTGTTGAGTCACTTGTAGAGTAAGTGCAAGTTCTTTTTGCGTTTGGGACGAATCTTCCTCCAATAGTACTTCTAATTCCATGTCTTCGTACACTTTCGGCCTTCCACTGCGTTCTTTGTCTTTAACGTCAAACTCACCGTTCTTAAACTTTTGAAACCATTCCTGACAACTTCTCTCACTTAAAGCAGCTTCACCATATGCTTCTAGAAGCAATCGATGCGCCTCAGCTGCAGATTTTTTCACATTAAAGAAGTAAATCAAAAGTTCCCGCAAATGATGCTTATTCGGAATAAAACTTGACATTTTTGCACGAAAAAAATTACGTGATGCTGATACGGAATCACTAGTACTTTAAGGTTATGGTGTTGCCAGATGACTAAACTTGGGATATTACGTTTTACATCTGACAATTTCTCCATAACCTTCTGGTGGGGCCATCTTTTGACAAACCGCGGAAACTTATTTGTACACCTATATATATATATATATATATATATATATATATATATATATATATATATATATATATATATATATATATATATATATATATATATATATATATATATATATATATATATATTTATATATATATTTCATTTATTTATATATATTTATATAAATATAAACATCGGGTCTTTATTGCGAGTTTAAGTGCTTTGTCAATTAATTCTATTCCCCCAGTAATGGAATATATGTTGGCCGTATAAATACTGTTAAGAAATGTACATACCATTTGCAATATGATAAAGATGAGCGTTCGGTTTTGAAATGTTCAGACAACAATCGACCATTTTCGACTGATTGCAATCAAGAAGAAACAAAACGTTGCGTGGAAAATATCAGTCCTCACATGTTAATTACAATACAAATGTAACAGCAGAGAAACGTGGGAAGATTCGTATCGCATCTAAATTAAAATGGGCCATATCAATCAACAAAGCAGCTGATGTAAATATAAGTGAAAGTTATATCGATAGGAATTAACTTTAGTAACCACTTTGTAAGGGATATGGTCTAGACTAGAATTTATAAAGCCGTAATTAATATTCTAACATTAAGCAATCTAAGTGCAACTATAATTTCCTGTATAACCAAACGATTTTGATACATACATAATATAACTATAAATGAAAAATGGAATTATATTTTAATCAGAAACATGATATTTGCATAATGAACATACATATATGAATACTACTGATAAATGAACTGGACTTTAACACGAATTTATTTAATACGTATTTTATTTAATACGTTTAACCAAAATCTTGATCCTATACAATAATTTCTAAGAATGCAGAGCAGACATTACGCTTTTGAATTTTGAATTCTACCTTTTTTCTTACGCTCAAATTAACATACATACATCCATATCGTCACGCCTGTCTCCCGTAGGGGTAGACAAATACCACAAATCTCCATCTGCTACAATCTCGGCATACTTTCTTTGCTTCCTCCACACTCATTATTCTCCTCATGCAAGCCCGCCGGTTAAGGGTACTCTTGATCTGGCCCTTCTTAAAAACTTCAGCAATGAAACTCAAATTTAATTATAATTAAATGTACATAACCGAAAGTTTTCCTGGTTATCTCTTCTCAAATATAGTATTCATACACAATCACTATTCATAGCCATGATTATGAATAGTTTTTATGGGACACTTACGGAGATTCTTTAGCCATTTCTTTCCCGCCCAGAATAATTTCCCTACTAAATAATGGCAGAAATTTTGTTTCGATGAATGTAATTTTATTACGACAAGAAATAAAAAATTGAATGTTAAAGCTTCAGTAAGGAACCGCAAATACTTTCCAAGTAAAACAAAGCAAGTTATTTCTTAAAAATGTTTTCACCCTCTCCTGAAAAACGTACCAAAATGCGTTCAGTCTTAAACAATATTATAATTATCAGTACGATCGTAACATTCCAATACTGGCCATTGAACCTTCAAAATTAGGGTGTGCACACTTGAGCAAATTGGTGATAACCGATTAGTTTTTAGTACTCAGATGAATACATATACTACCTATATCAATTTATGCCTGGGAAAATAGATAAAACGACATTTTCTAATTCAAATATCAAACAAATTTTTAACTGACGTGGCATAGTTATTAAAAATTGCATTAAATCTTGTCGAGTAAAATTTCAAGAATTTTATGCATGTTTGTCTGAATGGGAATAAAGAGAAAACGATGGTGTGGCATCATCTGTAATGAATCACTGTAACCTTCGAATTCAAGACGAGTCCATGTAAATACATGCCTGCAATTACAGTTTGGTAATATGCTACCTTGTATCTGTTATAAGTTAAACCTGATCTTCCATTGAATAATTCTTCTTCATTAAAATATCAAAATATGGAATTCTTTCCATTGTAATAAGTACAGTTATAAGTTAATTAAAAAGGGAATTGATAAAATATGAAATGAAGTGAACACATTAACGCTGATTGCATAAGCATCTATGTATTATACATAGTATCACAATTTTTTTGCATGTATTGCAACCGACGAAATCTTAAATAGTAACAAAAACATAGGTAGTTATTACAAGTACTTATTATCGATTTATTCCTGTAGATGAAGGCGAAACCAGTGGAATAAAGGAGAATAAAATTAACACTGTATTTAAAAATATCCATATATACAATTTAACTAAAAATATATTATATATAAATACTCTATAACAATCTACTAATGAAAATTGACTTTCCTTAAAATTGATAGGGTGTTGCAGTAATCCCCTATTTCGGAATCGCACATTAGTTTTTATTCGTAAGTGACGCTAATCTACTGGCATTTGCTTTCAAAGTCGCGTCGTATGATACACATGGATTGAAATATGGTGGCTATATTTATACCGAAGTTTACAAAACACATACAGATAAAGATTTATAGCTCACTACAATAATAAGGGTAACATTTACCCAAACTGCATGACTTTTCCAGCGTTTCTTTTAATCTCCATCATCATCAGCATGTGGCGATCCACTGCTGAGTATAGGCCTCACCCAAGAAGCACCACCTCGCCCCATTTTCGGCCATTCTATGAAGGCCCGATCTAGGCGATCAAGGCGGTAGCCGCAACTAAAACAAAAAAAAAATCATTTGTGAAATAGAGAAATAGATTTATTTCACTAAAATGTTCAAATAAAATATAATATTATAAAATGTTAAAATAACGCCAAATTATGTATTATTTGAGAAATTTGATTGTTAAAAGCATGCGGATAATGCTTTTAACAATCAAATTTCTCTCGCTTTTTCTAAATATGCTTTTCTTAAATTTCAAAAATCGATGTTCTATTAAAAAACTAAGAGTCACAAATCATTTTATTTTTAATAAATATTAAGTCGTGTATTGATTCAGTGTCCAACAAACCAGACATGTAATACAATAACACGGCGGTTTAGATAACGTTTACATAAAATGTGAACAGTTATCACCTATAGCACATGGTATAGTGAATCGTGTCGACCATTATTTGTATACATATGGTCTACAAGAAGTAGTCATGGATAAATCAGTAAGTTGTATTTTAATACTAAATATTCCGTAACATACATAGGTATGTTTCGCTAAATAATTAAAATAATTTTTGCACCGAAAATAATGGTTTTGAGTTTAAGATCCAAAAAATAAAAATATTATTTATATAAATAAATGTCTATTCCTTTTTTTATTGTAATCATCTATTTCATTTATTTAATTGACAAATAATCATAGTCACATAAATTTGTAAATAATAACAATTTAGTAGGTAATGTATTTAAGTTATTAAATTTCATACATAAAAAATGATATGAGGTTAAGCATCATGCGCCCAAAGCACCTAAAATGAAAACGGTAGCAGAGTTTTTTTTTAAGTGTCGGTCTTCTAGAAGAGTTTATTTCTGGCCCGGAAATATCGGCCCATTTATATAGCATGTGCAAATTTAAAAAAAAGTGTAATTTTGAACGATTTTCCTACAAAAAATAGTAATTATAGTAATATAAAAATACAAAAATAGTAATAATAGTAATATAAAAATACAAAAATAGTCATAATAGTAATTCCTTGTAAAAATAGTAATTAGAGCGTGTCTCTACTATTCTTATTCTTCTAAGAGCCACCAATTCAGCACAACTTTCCTCCTCCTTCGCGAGGTGCAGCAGTTCTGGTGTACTCGCTATCCCGGTCCACTCCCTGACATTACGTAGCCAAGACTTTCTTTTTCGACCAACTTTTCTTTTACCCGCGATTTTTCCCATCATGATCAGTTGCAGCTACTTGTAGTTGTCATGTTTCATGATATGACCCAGGTAAGCAACTTTTCTACCTTTGATGGTGTGCTAAAGTTCACGTTTTTGCTTGACTTGTTGGAGAACCTCGTCATTGGCCACCCTTTGAGCCCAGCTAATAGCGAGCATTCACCTATATGCCCACATTCCAAGCCTCACATCCGTATAGTCGAACGTATCCGTATAGAAGAACGGGCCAGATGTCTCTACAGTTAAATCTATAAGTCATTGTATAGAATAAAACCCAACTATTAGGATTTCTAGGACAATATCTACAACGAGTGAACAAAAAGAAAGCATATTAAACCAGTTTAAAGACGCTACTACTAGAGGTTTTCATTTATCAGTTAATACAATTTAAAAAATATTGACCTTAGGAAGACGGAGACATAAAACACAATCTCCTTTTTTGTTACTAGGCACTTGAGGAATTTATGGGTAACGGACATTACGATCTGCACAATGTCTATGAACCGCGGCACGTCAAGTTTATGACTCAAACGTTTCCTTTCATTAACATGAACCATACAGATAACAAAACGCCAGTTTCATCAAATCTATAGGGAAAAATATTTTCAATTAATGTTAATAACGATCTAATAATATCTACAGAACGTGCATCAAAATGTTTTTTTTTTGTAGGCACAACTGAAACTTTTATCGGTGGAAGGATTCAGTTCGCCTTTAGAAAGCTCCGAAAACTCTTATCGTCAACCATATCTTAAAGCTTAAAGTCGAAAGTCTTTGACACTGTGCATCCTAGTCTCTTACGGCGCCGAAGCGTAGACGATATTTAATTTTTATTTTAAAAAATTATGACGAACCTTATATTTCATTAATATACTTACATACATACATATAGTTATAACGAGTGTAAGAGTAATACTTATAAAGAGTTCAGTGGTGAAGCTATCGTTTTGCGAAGTCAATAGTCGTAGGTACGATCCGATAAATATATGTATGAATGGCCTACACGTATTTATTTCAAATCTGGGCGCCCTGTTAATCTGTCTAGGTCAACGATTGACGTTCGCGTGATGCGTTAATATCCCATCCCTCCCGAAGTAGGAAGTTCCTCGCCCAACGATGGGACATGCTCGTACATACATATATATTCTGTGAAAAAATCAAACTTACTATTATTACGTATAAAAACATATTAATTAACTCTTAATGAAATAAAACAAATTAAAATTAACTTATCTCTACATCAATGAAAAACAAACAATAAAAATTTTCTTAGTGTGTCACAAGTCACGCGCATTGCATAAGAGTTTAGTAGAGCACTTCTTGTAACCTAGAGCGCTACTTTCTTACTGGCCCGTGCAGCTCATACTCTTGTACACTGGACCACTATAATAATGTTTTATTTATGTAACCGGTATATTACAACTGGATGCGCATTTTATGTAGGACAATTGCCAGATGAAAACAATTAACAATTATTTTTGAATGTGTATTTAACGAACGTATTTTAATATCTTGTTTTTGATTATTAGGAAACTTGTTACGTTTTTCATATAAAACATGTTACCCATCAACTGCCTGCATCAGTTGGCTGCTGAAAATAGGCCTCTCCCTACATCCACCTTGATCTTCCAGCTTTACGCTGCCAACCGCCTTGCAAAGATCGTGGCTTCATCGAGTCCTACTCTAACTATGCAAAATCTCAAACTTATTCGTGCACGCACTGTGCTTGTAACGGATACAATGATTTTTCTACGTATTAATATATGTATGTACATATGTATAGATAATCATGAACTGCATCTTATTTAGCATTTATGAAACCGTCGAAAATATTAATCATTTTGATGGAGGGAAATTAAATTTATGGTTTCCAAAAACAGCTTTACGTTAACCTTGGAGGGATCCCAAAAAGTGTGAGTTGTGATGTAATGCATAAGGTGGTCGTGTGCAGCGGTATCGTGTGTCAGGCCGGTTTTGTCGGCTCGGATGTCATGCGGCCGGACCGCTTCCTCCCAACTATAAAATGTACCAACCATCTGGACTTCTTATCAATCGAGCCCTACACCTCACATCAACATGTACTTCAGAGTAAGAGCTGTAATAAAAAATAAATTAATACAGTGAAATATAATTCACATTTCTTACACAGGACCTATACGGTTGCCAACTAGCGTCCCCACCAAGGTGGCCTTGATGGATTCCAATAGTGTAAACAGCAGTACTACCAAATTTCGTTAGCAAATCACAACCGACTACCCACCATGGTGATCTCTGCAGGACGCTGGTTATCAATCGAGTAAACCCACAGTTAAAAGATACTGTACCCACAACTCCATAAATGTTTTTCGAAAATTTTCAGATTATAGTCGTGAGCATTCTCGTAACGGTGTGCCATGCCGGACTCATCGATAATGAGAATCACGGACAGGCTGTGTCATCGCAGAGCATCGTACGTCACGAACAACCAACACATGGAATAGCCGCTCCTCTGGTTCAACACGCAACCCCTCTACTCCAGCAACACTCTGTTATCTTGCCGTCCGCCCACAATGTCCATTCCACTCCTATTGTCCAACATATTGCCCCAGCCATCCACACACCTGTTTCCATTGGTCGCGCTGAACATGTTGAAGAAAGTGTAAGTTTTAAACATTTATTTTTAATATTGTAATTAATGCAAAGAACAATTACGTGTGCTGGAATAAAGACCGCGACGTGGCAAAGGTTAGAACGATTTGTATAGGGTAACTGACAGAAACTGGATTCGTGAAGCTCAAAATCGAAGAAAGCGTATTGTCTAGGGAGTGACTAATATCAAGCAATGGATTGTCACATATTAATGATAATGATAAATAAATAATAACAAATCCTTATTATATAAATCCCGACTCTATATATATATATCTATAAATCGTACTCTTGACTTGGCATTTCAAAACAAAACAAAAATACAATATAACAATAGAAGCTATATTGGTATTTAAACTTCAGCCTCATTCATCCTTATAAGTTTGATAAGAAAAAATATTAATTGTTCTATTTCTATTCTATTTCAAATTTCAAATCAAACACATAAGCGAGTGAGCGAGAGAAAGGCTTCCAATATTATTAAAATAAGTTCGCTTAGTACAATCCAATTAAATGTTCATTGTGCAAGCTCCTTGTCATTATAAACCAATAGAAAGTTTTGTAATGACTGTATCAGTTATTTAACAAGCCATGATTGGTGTTAATACTTAATTGAGTTTAACTTAATATTAAGAATTATTTGAAAATTTTAATGCCATATTCAAAAAAATAATAATATGCCTGAATAACTTAGATACTGCTGCTCATCTATTGATATATGTACCCAGTCAATAATTCATATGCACCACGGGAACAAAAATAAATCAAAATTGAACCTTCGTTATTTATTCATAAGAGACGACCGCCGTTGAGTAAAATCATTATTTCAATGACTCTTTTTGGTTTACGTTGTAAGTTTACATTTCTTCATTTATGAGCTTTCCGACGTAATTGTTTTTTCTATTGCATCATTGAATAAAACATAAATTTAATTATAAAGGAAAAATGGTTCAACGAAGTACTTTCCTTCCTGTGATCACTGATAATGGATTTTCAAACGTGTCCTACGTTATTTTTTTACGTAAGCATTTTTTTATCTGCATAGGCACCAGCACATTACGAATTTTCGTATTCCGTCGAAGATCCTCACACTGGTGATCACAAATCCCAACACGAGAGTCGTGAAGGTGATGTTGTGAAAGGTGAATACTCACTGCTACAGCCTGATGGTTCTATCAGGCGTGTGGAGTATAGCGCTGATGAACACTCCGGGTAAGAATTGATAAATAAAATAATTTTCATAATTACATAAAAAAATAGAATCTTTACCATGCCGCTTATACCTTGAAGTATTTTATAAGATACCTCAAGTGTGATGATTTTATGTTACTAAATGTATATATTGAGACCTGTTGAATATAAACACCTAAAATTATAGTTTTGCATTATATACACAGCATACTAATTCTGGTATATGACTATTGAAATTTCATATTACATATAAAGTAAATAGATAAAAAGTATTGTTACTTAAAGATCATAAAACCAGATTATACCCAATAAGGTACCTTTATACAGTTTTGGAAAATTAAATTATTTTTTTAAAATTAAATTTTTTAATTTTTGACTAATTCAAATTATATTTAATTAGGTATTTTACATTAATTAGATAACAAAATAGTGCAATAATAGTAGTATATAATATTAAAAAAATGTTAGAGGCTTAGAGTTTCAAGATACACGTATAAGATGTTTCGACATAATATGATTCGTGTTACTAAAGATTTAAAAAACAAAGTATTTTAATTAGGCGAAACTAACAACTCGTAGATAATCCTAGGACAGTGATTTATAGACCTCTCAATCTTCCCATCTAACTATTGTTTCGGTCGATAACTTTATAAAATCTTTGTATAGCATATGAACTGCAGCAAGAGCAACCTAACTTCAACAAGAGGAATTTTATACGAGTACAATATGATGTTTAATATGGTGCTCATTTTGTAAAAAATATCAAACATTATTAAAAAAATTAAAAAAGGCAAAAAAAAGTTAAATTCATAGTATAAATTCAAAATATAACGAAAAATTAATAACAGAATGTAACTCAATAATTAAATTTAACACTATAATTTTTATTATTAAAGATTAGAAATGTTTTTGTAGTCAATATAAACATATTTAAATAATAAACGATCGTGTATGCTCACAATTTATTTAATAGGGCATATAATAAGCAATATAAATAATTATTTCCAGTAAGTTTTCATGGGAATTTCACTAAAAGATTTAGATTATATGAAGGGGCTAAGGCCATTTCTACGTAAATTTAAAACCCAGGATAACGTTGCGAAAATTTAAAAACCTTAAAACCAATGCAATCAAAGTTGCGGGAAACATCTCTTAAAAGTATTAATACAATTAACAATTATGGATAAGCCAGTGCAAATATGCCTTACACGTTTTAATACATTTAGTCACGGCACTTAGACGTAAGTATTCCACCGTCCGTGGTAACTATCAACGATTTAATGCAATTTTATTATCTTGCAGTATATTAACATTGAAATTAAATAAAGCCTAATCTTCACGATAATCTCTCCGAAATAGTAGAGAACCATAGAGTGTTGGCTACTTGAAATTCCATTACAGTCTCTTCCTGTGTATTTCGTAAAAGTAGAACAAGGATTTTAGAACCATTTGTTTAACAGATAATAGCCAGCTTAACCAAACATCTTTCTCCAATAATTGCGGTTTAAGGCTACATAACTATTTTACATATTATTTGTCATTTTTAAAAAACTAAAAACGAACCTGAGTTTATTTTTGATATACTTATTCTTACAATATAATTTATTATAAAATATAAATTTTTCATATATTCGCTAATAGAATTCATCATTTATTATTTCGTCATATTACACTGAATAGCCCGCTTGGCCATGTTTATTTTATTTGTCTTATAAACCAGCCAGGGTTTTAATTTCAGTAGATAAAAATAATTTTAATTAATAAGTTGATAACAAAAATGCTTTTCAGTTTTAACGCCGTGGTCCACAACTCGGCGCCATCAGCTCATGCAGCGCCCGCTACGCCAGTCGTTCAGAGCGCGCCCGTCGCCCACGCTCCCATAGTCCACGCCGCACCGATCGTACATGCAGCACCCATCATTCATGCGGCCCCGCTGTTACACGCTGCACCCCTCGTCCATGCAGCGCCACTCGTCCATGCCGCCCAACTAGCGCACGCACCGATCGTTCACGCTGCTCCTATCTACGCTCACCATTAAAATTACTACACAATGAAACTGTACTGACTTCTTAGAAATATACTTTTAGTTTATGTATACCTATCATTTTTACATCTTCTCCCTAGTTAAATATACCCATGTACAAAAAATATACTCCAATTTACATGTTTTATTATGGTATAGGAAAACAAACAAGCAAGTGTATTTATTGCCTGATGAAAAGCAATCACGTCACCAAACAGCTGCAATAGCAGAAGCATTTCAGAAGCGTTGTCGGTCATTCAAAAAGGTGTAGGCTTGTTACCTAAAGGTTCCAATATGGGTTAGAAATATCGCTGAAGACAGCTCTATCTACATAATTCTGGTATATGTATAGCTCTTAATAGTGTTCTACAAGCTTAAAATCATTAAGAGAGCTAGAAAAAAATTATAAATAAATTAAATGACGAGGTAGCTTGTAACAATATTAACACCAAGTCTAATAAACTAGGGAATATGTTATCTGTACAAAAAGTTACTATCAATTTGACGCTTGATTAGAATTCAGGAAATAACGCAAATCTGGATTACAAAGAACACCGACACGTAATTAAATAGTTGAATTAACGGTGTATCGACAATTCATTCGCGAACGGACGTGTTATGTTGGGCAACAGAAACTCACTAACACTTACACAACATGTCAGCAATAAAAATTGATTGTATTCTCTGAAGCTCACAAAAATTCAGCGGACTCATTCAAAATATTGCTTAAAAAAATCATGTAAACTTATTACCACTTATTTAATATAATTTATAACAAGCACTTATTTTTATATAATACTTTTCATAATCATTTATTTCAAGAATGCTAAAGGAAATTCGGAATGCTTTGGGTACTAATTGATGCATTAATATATTTAATTTATTTTTTTACCAATTAATGTTTAAAAATAATGAAACATAGAAGAAAAGAATCGATGATTTTAATCATATTTATTTGCGTCTACAATCAAGAACACGACCAATTAACTCAATGGCGCAGTGATCATCTATTAGAGTAAACAACCGATTACCTTAAGGACGAGGCTGCTTATAGAGTTAATAGACGCGGATTCAATCCTCCGATCGGGATAAACATGGGCCAAAAATGTATAGGAATCGCTGTGCACGAAAAAAAAAGAAGAATGAATAAACATATGAATAGCCTATAAATATGCATTCCGAGCCTTGTTACCCAGCCAATTCAGATTGATGAAGCATAGTGGGTCCATATACAGATATGCAGGGGCCTGTGTCCAGCAGATGGATATTTGTGTTTTAGAATCAATCATTGATTCCAATTTATGGTGGATTGCGGGACCAGCATGATAGCCAAATGATTTCAAAATTGGGATATTTAAGGAACGAACGTTTGTATCATCCACGACCAGAAATACATTTTTGATGCTCTAGTTTCATAAAGATATCTTCTATGATACTATCTAAATGGAAAGGAGAAATGTGCTGAAAAACAGAATAAATATTAGACACAGGTAATCAGCTCTTTGAGTCGTGAGTGGAATTGAAAAAGACGACGTATTGCGGCAAACACTCTATGAGAGCTCCCAAGAGGAGAAAATGATTCAATGAAAAGGAAAAAAGAAGTAATGTGATAAGAAAAAGAATAATGAAAAGAAGGTTAATTGAATATAGTTTATGGTAATTTCTAACATGTGAACTTCATGCTCATTGCATTCATAAAGATATCTTCTAAGATACTATCTAAAAGGAAAGGAGAAATGTGCTGAAAAACAGAATAAATATTAGACACAGGTAATCAGCTCTTTGAGTTGTGAGTGGAATTGAAAAAGACGACGTATTGCGGCAAACACTCTGTGAGAGCTCCCAAGAGGAGAAAATGATTCAATGAAAAGGAAAAAAGAAGTAATGTGATAAGAAAAAGAATAATGAAAAGAAGGTTAATTGAATATAGTTTATGGTAATTTCTAACATGTGAACTTCATGCTCGTTTGTATACTGTGAAATAAAAATAACAAAAACACTTATGATTGACTTTTAAATATTAAAAAATGTTGACTTTATACTTTGACAAATTTAGAGAAGTTATACTCAATTACAATAAAGAAACCGATCCAAGAACTCCTAAGAACCTACATCATCAATGGTTATTAAAAGTGTTATTATAAATGATTTACATCATCACTACACACAATTCTAACTTATTTTTGAAATTATCAACGTCACACTATCTGCACTTTTGTTTATTTCGTTATACGACACATTATTTGTAAGTATGTTATAACGTACATTATCTAGTTACGCAATAATTAAATAATTTTAACTTTCTGTTGTGGTTTTTGCAGTGTTACGTAAAATATGTGTATTCTGAGTTTTATACATGTATGTATACTTGAATGTAGATTTAATGGAATTAAATAATGACTATTAGATTACTTGTAGCATTAATGTAAAAACAATAATAGTTTAAATGAAGAAGAAATGGAATTATGGAATATACGGTATACATATATATGTAAATTCCGGCTTTAATTTACAGAAATTCATTTCGTGATATGAAGAAAAGATATTAAATTCCTCCTAAATAATATAGACTTAGTAGTAAATAACAGTCTATATCATCACTTGCTGAGTTCATGCCTTTTCTCATTCTTATAAATATACTATAGTCTATACAAAACGTAGAATATGTCTTCAAAAGTATTTATGTTTCCTCTGGATTTTTTTTCGTCGCAAATCATATTATTATTCGTCTATTAAACTCCTTATACTAGCAAACTGAAAAACTTCCAAAAATTTCTTCGTACTTGCTGATATAAAAACACGCAGGACACGATATTAGACATACCATAATGTATTCACTACCCCTAATATTATTGTAAAAATTTATTTTGCTAATAATCCGTAAATCAGGAATTGGTTTTTAAACTAAATAAATATTCACTTTCTTAATTTGAAAAATGAAGACAACACCATTACAAACTTTATATTACATCATTAATCGAACAATTGTATCAAAATCTATTGATGTTGATTCTATCGATGTTTTTTTATTTTTGTTAGAAACTTTTTAACACGAAAATTTACGTTCGGGTACGTTGCGGTGCTTATCGGTATGTTATGAAATAAATCTACACCATTTGTACTGTCGTTCTATTAACCATAGTACACTACAGCTCAAAGCGCTTTAAAGACGAATTATGATTTCGATATTATGATTACCAAAAATAAAGTTTCGTATGAAAATTAAAAAAATCCCTTAACATAACTAATTGTAATTTTCCTTCTCGCTTATGTGTCATATTGGCACTCACGACAAAGAGCATCTTAGTATTGGGCCATGAGTGTAAAATTTATTATTTTATTTGAATAATATTGAAGTGTATGTCAGTAACGATGAGTGTCTTCACCAAAGCAAATGCCTATTCTCTTTGTAGCATGTAATTAAAGTTCAAAAGCCAGTTTTTGTCTGCTTATTTGTTTCATCTAATACTTCTGAGCTGCTTAACCGATTTTCATATATTTGACGGAATTATCTTTATATATCTTTCACGAAAAAATGATATTATTTAATAACTAGCAATCATTTAAGTTCACTTGTAGTACTTGATTACTGTGATTTTCATATGAAATATGATTTCAAAATTATTTATACTGAAATCCAAAATTTCTTGATACTTTTAATAAATTTCTATTAATTAATTCTATCAATAAATTTCTATTAATAATTTTATTATTGGAATCACAATGACATTAGACAATACACAATAAATAAATTATACAGATTATAGTTCTTAAATGGATTAATTCATTCCGAATCATATCCATTAGAGGAATTCCAAGCATAGCTGGCGAGGCCATTATTCTATTGGCTAAACTAAACTATAAACTAAAATATTAAAGGTGTGATGACGATCATGATGAATGAAGTAAAAATAAACAAAAAACAATAACGGGCACCGATCTTGTGTCGCGTACATATAAATGCAATGCTTGTCAAATTCAAGTTTGTAACAAGCGTTTGTCTTTAGTTTACTATTGCGTTGTCCCAGCTGTAGCAACGCTCTACTTCCCTAGTACTGTGTAACTTTACACTAAATGGCATAGACAATATTAAACAATGATTTATAAGGAACACATTTAACACGGTGAACATAATACGGCAATCTTAAAATCTTATTAAAGGATATATTATATTACGCTAAGCTATGACTACTATCTTTAAAAGAAAGAAAAAAATGGAAAAAAGGATACCTGTAGAGTTTATTTCGCCTTTCCTTCTCCGTTTACACGAACCTCATTACGAAATGGTGGTAAAAGTTTGACTGTTGGCAAATGAACGTTTGACAAATGAAGTATAATTTCTTATGTCAAAAATAAATACTTCGAATTCGAATTGGAAACTACCAGTACATCGAACTTAAAATGTATAAGTATACATAGCCATAACTAATTAAAAACTTGCTCTATGATCGTCAATCTAACTACATATTTTTTGCGACTTGGGAAAATACTCCCCGTTTGAAAGGAGCTGTATCCAGCAGATGACTGACTACATTATCCAAGATGAAAAATGAAAAATATTAAACAAAAGATAGATTTTGTTTTATTTACACTTAGTAAGACGCTATGTAATTTTTTTCTGAGATTCATACATATGTATCTCATTACATCATCATATACAAATTAATTTTACTGTTATAACTTTTTTGCTATAGCCTATATATGACCCACTACTAGACACAGGCGGGAGGCGTCCAGGCCTCCCGCCTGTGGTCTAGTAGTGGGTCATATATTTATTTCTCGGGAATAGACATCAAAAAATCACGCCAATATTATATTCCAAAGCGAATTATTGGAGCTCTAAGTGCTTACTTTATGTCTACATTTACAAACATTCCATTCCAGAAAACTGAATATTTATCCCAAAGCGGAAATCGAAACCGTGAACAGTGACTTCGAACGCGGTAGCTTCGCCACTGTGCGAAGTAGATTGTCATTATAATTTACTAAAGCCTAATAACATATAAAACTAATAAAATATAAAAAAGTCACGTCTTTTTTCATTCTTCTATCCCAAATTTGATTTGATTAATCTATCTAAATCTTCGTCATCATGTTTGCATTTAAACGTACCTCAAACAATGCCTTCTCTGTTCTCTTTCTATTCTCAATTTGAGCAACCTAGAAATATATTTGGATTATTCTTACCTGAGATAGCTTACAGGCATTGAATTACATTGCACATGTCACAATATTTGCAATATATGAAGTATTGTGTTACTCATATAGTAGGCACAAATGCTCATTATTTTTACAGGGTGTCCACAGAATATTTTTTCGATTCAAAGGGTTCTTTTACCTTGCGAGCAAGGTTTAATTTCATTTCTACTGACTTCCACTCGGAAGCAATGAATCCCCTCAATCGTTTACTGTCACTTGAAAACTTTGCGTTATTTGTGACTTCACGTTATCTATGGATATTAGCTGGTGATATACTCCTCATCCAGCTCCTTGGTTACCCTGACTCGGTGGTTACTGTAATATATTTTGTATTTATGTTCTTTTATGATTGTAGATCCTATCTTTTTCTCATCATGAACAACACATGTAGCAATCAAATAAAAAAACGTTTGTTTGTTTCATTTCCCCCCGTTGATTTGGCAGACAACGTAGATCACGTCCTCTATCATAGCATTCGTAATTACAGCGGAGAAAACGGAGTCATAAAACGTGATCGAGATTGTATGTGATCTATACATAATACACGTAAATAAATATGTAAGCGGTATAAACGTTTAGTGACTATTAAATTATTCTATGTACATTTTCCTTCTTATTTGAATATTAGTAGAAAGGAGGCATAGTAACTATATGTGTTGTGACGTAATTTTATGGCAGTGCAATGACATAGTTCATCCCGCATGATCTATTTACCTAATGTTTAATGTCTAAGACACGCATAATTTGTTCACCTTGAACCAGACAGTACGTAATTCAACTTAATTGTTACGTTATTATCAAAATGCCTTACTCTTGCGTACACGCAGATAGCGTCGCATCTCGCGAGTAAACTTACCACTATAAAAGTCGGCGGTTTCGCTTCTAGGTATCAGTCGTGTGTGGTCGTTCAGACAAGGCAAATCTTATCCAACCACAAAATGTACACTAAAGTAAGTGCAACCCGTACTATTATCCCGTTACGTGCCTTAGTGAAAGGATTTTTCATAGCCTCGCTACTGTCGGAAGTGCTCTGGAACTATTAATAGTAGCAAATCCTTGCGGCTGAAGTGCCAAAACAATTTTGACTGCAAAAATAAAGTTTCATTTTGCATTGTAATACAAACCATATTAATATTATTATTTATTTTAAAAATCCGCTTTGTTAAATACAAAATTAGTTAAAAAAATTAAATTTTATTAAGGCTTTTTATTGTGGTAATAAATTTATCGGCGTCGATTGCTTTTCATCAGGTGATACGCTTGCTCGTTTGCCTTCCTTTCCTATAAAAAAATTAATATCAAAAACCAAGCATGTCACTTTTTTACCACATTTTTATGTTCTAATGCATAACGTATTATTCACTAACAATAAAATAACTATATTTTGTACATCTTAAAAACAAGATTTTTGATAAATATATTAAATTAAAGTGTTTTTTTGCAGGCAGCAGTAGTTCTCTCCCTAGTTGCAGTAGCAGCCGCTGGTGTAGTCCAGTTAGGTGGTCACGGATATGATGATGGTGAATCCTACGGCCACGAAGCCATTGCCTATGCGCCCGTAGCTCAAGCAGCTTACGACGGCCATGCTGATCAACACGTCGACTATCACGTAAGCAACTATTAAAATTGTATTGTTCTCAGTCAATCCTTATCATGCTTTCCATGGGCGAATCTTCCATAAAAGAGAGCTTCAAAAGAAATTACTTATACTTTAGCGAGGAAAGATTTAAGATTCATACACTAAAATTTAAAACCAATAACGTAATATTCAAAGAAAATAACTCATTTATAAAAATATAATAAAATAAATATATATAAGAGATAAAAAGCAATTAATAATTATGACTAATTATAAGAGATAAAAATTTATATAACAGAGAAATAAATAACATAATAATAGATACTACATGCAGTCCAGCAACTCATTTGCAATGCCTATGGTATTGCGGATGTCTATAGTTGGCGTTGATTGCTTTCCATCAGGCGACACGCTTGCTCGTTTGCCTTCCTATCCCATAAAAAAGCAATCCAAGCTATTCTGTCTCTAATAAATTTCCCCTGGTCTCTTCCTGAAAAGTTAATAGAAACTTGAATGTAGACTGGCTTAAAGAGATTTAATTTAAAAAATAAGACGACTTAATTGAGTATATAGAAAAATTACTGCTTGCAGAGTCATAAGTCGCGAGTGCTATTCCCGGATATTGGTAATTTTATGCATGAATACGGCCTATACATATTTATTCCTATACCGTGTCGTACTAATACACATTAAATAAGCGAGGCGGTTAATATCCATTCCCGCAAAAATGGGAAATGAAATGAAAACCCACCTACCAATGTCACAAATGTGGGCTGTAAAATAAAAATTGTGATGAATTTCATATTATTTCGAGAAATTAGGAAACATAAGAAGTCACACTGCTCTAATTTGATTCTTGCTGTAATATTTTATTACAATAAAAACATAAACAGATTATTAAATTTATATTACACAGCGTCTTTATTTACATTTTTAACTTTAAATGTGAAATAAAGATTATGGTTTAGGTATTAAAGTAAATTATCCAGTGGCAAACTATTCGAAATTGACGATGATCTATCAACGTCAGACAAAACCCTAATGATATAAATTGACAACATGATGACTCTTCTGTCATAACGTATGACTATAAAATTACCTATAAACAACTGTTGTCAATTTCAACACGTACATTCATTTAACTATGTATGCCTTTGTATGTTTCAGACATAATTAATATTATTTTGGCAATTCAAATGAGTTAAAGCAACTTGTAGTAATTTACAACACATTTTCTCATATACGATCTAATTGGCACAGTGGTGAAATTACCGCTTCTGAGTCAATGATCGCGGGTCCGATACCCGCATCAAAATAAATATATGTTAACAGCCAAACGCGGTATTAAATATACTTAAACCGCGTTTCGGTGTTCCGCCAATACGCCTTGGACAAGCGTGTGATGTGAAATATCCTCCTCCCAAAGTGGAAAAAATGTAACAATAAATTAATTATTTTATCCTTCTTTAAATTTAATAGAGATAAACCAAAAATATCAATAATATTTTTGACTTCATATTATTGAAACCCAAAATATCTTTTTTTATGTTGTAGTTATATTTTAATAATAAAATACAATATATTTACAGTCTTGGTTCTACTATTATCATCATAAAGTCCTATTCTACTATTGTCATTCACAAAATTATTCTAATTATTCTAGTAAAATAAAAAAAAATATTAGTTATTTTTAAAAAGTTCAACTTGACATAAACACTAATAAATAACATAAAAAATAATAAATAATCGTAAACCAAATGAAACCTACATTGTTATAATAGTCGTTTTGAATTATTCATAGCTCATTAATTTTAATAAAGTTATAACTGATTCAAACATTTATAAAACTTAATAATAATGATTAATAATATTTTGTTAATTTTTCTTAATAAACAAATTGAGATTCTTTTTGATATGTTAAAATATGCACGTTACTATTTTGCAACCATTGCGTAAATAAATAAGGTTAACCTTCATGCAAGAGTCATCACGGACGCGCATTGAGAGCATGGAAGCAAAATAATCGTCACAAAGCTCATTAAAGTTGCAAAACCGCTCTACTGTCTCATTAAAACTGGGTTTAATGCACAAAACTGTTCAAGAATGTGGTCAAGAACAAAATCCGACATCCGCCTAAATTACTCCACATGTGTTACGTCATTTTAATCAATTTGCACTTCATAATCATTTAAACTTACCGCTGAGAAAATAAAAATGAAAGAACATGTCATTAAGTAAAGCGGTTTCGTTCCCCTAGGCCTTAGTTATGGCGTAACACAATAGTAACTGACTAATTGATCGCTTGCATAACACGAACGTGTTGTTCGCCTGATCCAACTCGATCTACAGTTTCCGGGATACGATATATATCTGCACTATCCCGTAACATGCTTTCTATTTCAAATATTGCATCATTGATTTTCGCGGCAAACAAACCCTGTATTACGAATCAATTAAAACTTTAAATGTAGCTGCATAACTATGTAAATTGACTAGCATTACAATTGTTACAGTGAATGCAGACAAGTAAGTTTTTCAACCAATGGAACGTTAAAAAAATGGACAAAATGAACATTATAAACAATATACCTTTAATATAATGAATATCACTTAGTAAATTATTATATGAAAGCTGTTTTCAGCTTTGCACAGACGAGTTGACATATAACAAGAAATATAAAACAAAAATAACAATAAAGATAACAAAAAGGCTAAAATATAATTCTAAGTATTGGTTTTGCAAATAAACAAATATAAAAAAATATAAAGTTCCTCAAAATAACATAATTCTTTAAATGCAATTTCTGAAAAGAGATACCATATTTTTATATATAGGTGTTATATTTTTACTTTACGTATCTGTATATCTCATGAATCGTCCACTCGTATTGTCTATTATGGTCCAATAAACTTCAAATAGCTTTTCCATTCAAATTCGATTTATTTCCGATGACAACCCACTGTAGTGCACAATCATAATTCATTCGCTATAGGTAATCATTTGATATAAACCACTTCAGGTTATGTAACTGTTTTCCATATCTAACTGAGTCCTAGTCGTGACTGGACGGCGAGTAGAGCAACGTTCCCAGGACTCTTGCGAAATTGGCGCTAACTGAGCACGGACGGAGGACGTAATGACTGTCATGATGCATAGTGAAATGGCCCGTTGTTAACAAAAACTAGCGTTTACTCTTACTTTTGATAAATGCAGATGTAGACTAAAAACCACGTTCCAATGTTAAACGTTTCATTGTTTATTTTTTTAAGCCACGGTTACCGATATTATAGATCTTAATTCCCCACTGTTAGTAAAAATATACTCGTATTTACATAATGTAAATTATAATATATATAAGGAATCGGCTTTATGATTATCAGTTGTTATTATTTTAAAAACTTCCATATACAATTTGTCGAAGAAATATAATTATAATAATTTGGTATGATTTGACATTATTGATAATTTATATTGTTAATAAGATTATGTGAATAAAGATATTGTCCTTAACTTCAAAATTTTTCCCCAGGCTCATCCTAAATATGATTACTCCTACTCGGTATCCGACCCTCACACTGGCGACCACAAGACTCAACACGAAATCCGCGATGGCGATGTTGTGAAGGGAGAATACTCACTTCTGCAACCTGATGGCTCTTTCCGCAAAGTTACCTACACCGCTGATGACCACACTGGGTAATTTAATATCTCACATATTTCTCGTCACAATATTTTTGATTAATTTATCTAGAAATATAATAAAACAATCTTTAAATATACGTTAAACAGACTAACGACGAAGATGTACATACGTACGAAATCTATTCGCGTTGAAGATATTAATCAGTTTTTTAATTTTATGTATTAAAATCTGTCCGCAGCTGACTTAATTGCTTTTTAAGTATTCGTAAAGAAACGCGAATGAAAAAATATTTATTTTATACAAATATTTTAATCAAGTAACGATTAAAAACGATTTACATAATACATAAATAATTAACTTCGTTGAAGAAGAGTATTTGGAGCTGACGCTATCTTTGATTAAATGCATCCGTGTTTCTCAGGTGAAACGAAACAGGATGTTTTCAAGGTGTTTTTACGCAACGAATCTTTATAAAGGGATTAATGAATTGTACATTGATGAAGATTGATTATGAAAGTATCCGTTTTTTAGTTTCCTTTACTAATATTTATTATTTCCTTTCAGCTTCAACGCAGTCGTGCACAACACTGCGCCAGCGCACCATGACTACCACTAATCAACTTGGCTGAATGCCACTGCTTCTTTGTGATATTATTTTGTACCTTATATACTTACTTAGATAGTCTTTAGTCGACAATTATTATTAGTTTAAGACTGCGGCGAAAATAAAATATTAAATCACTTATTTCTTTTTTTCCTGTATAGTACCTACAATTACAATTTATATATACATTCGACATTCTGAATTCGAATTACACTTCAACTCACGAAAATTCTTACAAAATAAACTTTCTGATATAAAATCACATTTTATAGAACCATCGATCACCTGTAGTGTTGCCAAATAATTATTTTACGATGATGGAATTCTTAAGAGACAAGTGTAATGAGATCACGGATCACAATGCGTTATTTGTAACATATTGTGGAAGTCTATAGCTATATTCCATCTATGTAAATATATAAAACAATAGTTTATTATAGTATTTATTAGTTTTTTAAGACAAATAAGAAAAATTATTTATATTTTAAACATAAAAATATATTATTTATCACTACATCAAAAATTTACAATCTGCTGATATGCTTAAATTATAATTTTATTGTGTTCAAAGAGTAAAAGATTTGAATCTACTATTTTATTTAATAAATAAAAAATCAAACATACATATGAAACATACGTCAATTTTTAAATGTATTAGTTTTTAGCATACGAATACTAGCATATAATACGAATACTTATTTGTCCTTCGAGTCCTTTCCATTGTATTACATTGTTACCCCGACCGCACCGTTCAATCTCACAAGTGTCCTATGCATTCTATTCCTTCCTTATCTTAACCGCATTGATTAATCTCCTTCGTGTCTTCTCCCTTCTAAGTGACTTTGACGAAATCATCCGTGCTATTTTGGCACTATTGAAAGGCATTAGTTCCAATGAATGAATGAATGAATATTTTGTTAACATATATGAATGTTTACGTTTTTTTCGTATGTTCCACAGCTGGGCAAGGGGCTTTTTAATTAATTTATCTAGAAACATTTTAAAACAAAAACAAGCCTATTTATATCTTAAGGGCCGGCAACGCAATTGTGATGCATCTGATTTTGCAGATGTCTATGAGTTGCATTAATTGAAATTTCCATTAGGTGAAACGCTTTCTCGTTTCCTCCCTATCCCATAAAAAAAACAATGCATATAGGTTTCTGGAGAAATGGACATTAACTCATCACGATTATCTAATTTTCTCAGATATTACGTCGTAAATTGTCTGCAATCAACTGAAAGCCCAATCCTCATCTCCAACTATTAAACTCCTTATCATCAACTATTATAAACCTGGATCTGACAACGGATTGGTAGCGGTAAACTCAAAGCCAATCACAAATTATCTCAGACGAATTATTGACAGCTATGTTACTTCTGTGAGAAACATTGCTCTGTGGCCACCAATCCGCCTGCACCTGTGTGTAGACTTTGAGCAAATTCTCCCAGCTTGAGTGAAGGTTACGTCCAACAGTTGCTAGTTATAGTGTGCTAATAATGTGGATAGCCATTATTAATGATAAAGATCCAAAATTTTGTTTTCAAAACAGTTTGATGGAAATAAATAACATCATGAAATGCTTGTAAAACTTTCGACTGAATAGTTTACTATTTCAATATTTAAAAAGGTAAAAAGTAGGTAATAGTGAAGATAGATCCTAAATCATAATATTACTTCTTTTATAAATTTTAAATAGCACTTTCAAACGGACAATAGCTCAGAGACAAAACTATGCCTTTACTATTATAGGGTTTTTGTTAAGGCCTCCAGGACAGCTAGTAGGTATTATGAAAATGATTTATGTTAATAAGTAAACTAGAAGAAAACCTCAAAAGAAACCTTATAATGGTTAAAAGATATAAACTATTTACATACGATAATTTTTTCTGAATAATCAAGTCGAATCTACCATGCAATAAGCAAACCTATGGTGAAATTGCACCTGGTTTACAATACCGGAATCTGTGGTTATCAATGCATTTATTATGAAAAATAAAAACTATGACAAAATACCAGTATACCATAAACACAAGACACTCTTTCATTAAAATAATCTTAAGGCTACAAAATATACATAGGTAATTCTTAATATTTTAAAATTTTGGGCCAAACCAATTTTGAAACCAAGATTAGTTATCTTTTTATGAGAACCTAATATTATTTACATTTATTAGACACATGCTTTAAAATGCGTTGTCTAATATGAGCTTGTTTGATGTTTAATATTTTACATTCGGCTTGTCATTAATAGTTGTTTTTAAAGCTTTCAAATTTAGTTTCAAAAGTCGATTGTTCATTTGTTTATCCATCTGTCTTGGTGACGTGGTTCACAAATGAACGCTTTGTACATTTTTCTTCCGATAGTTCATTTTATAGAAAATTCAGCCACATTACAGTGTTACAACATGACCTTAATATGATGATGACGAAACTGTAGTTAAAACAAATTTATTTCAAGAAGTTATAAAAGTAAATGCATACAAATAGCATTCGTCTGAAACTCGTTTTGTATTACATTATAATTCAGTTAAAATTTATTTCTATAATAACTGAACTGTCATCTTTTTGAGAACTAAATTTCATAACTATGGTTAAAAACCCAAACATTACGTAACTACAATATAAACTTATATTATTCCATATCATTCTCTTTAAAAAATATTTATTTAGTCTACGATATCCAGGCTTTAAATACTTGTATATCAACCGGAACATTCTGATTAAGAAAGACCAGGGACAGAAGGCTATGGAAACATATTGGAGTGAGCAAACACATGCTGAAGAAGAAGAGATATCACATACAATCCAAGCTATTACATTATTTCTTATTAAGACACGTCTTACTTGTAAAATTTTATTCGCGGAAGAGACCACAAACAATATTACACCTTATTAGAAATAATGTCACAAATTAATTAAAATTAGCTGTTGCACACTACACTTTAATATTTAGAAGCTATATTATGTATATTACATTTTACATATTATATTTAGATTACAAATGTATTCTTTATGATGGAAAATAGATGTCTTTTAGAGCTCTAAGTTACATCAACACATAATTTAATTAGTTTGTAAAAATTACGCATTTACAACCAAATAACACTGTGTTATCTAACGGCTTTTACTTTTTGTCAGTCTGATTTTCGAATGACATTTTAGAAATACTTTTACCTATTATACGGGAATTTAGTGAAAAGAGAAAAGAGTTTATAGAAGGAATACAACTCAATATATTATATTAAATGAATAAACATTTAAAACTGCCTAGTATAATAATTATATTATTTAATCTTATGCAATTGCTAAACAAAAATTAACAGGCGTTCTAGTTTCTTGGCAGTTGTCTTCTTAAACCTTAAATTATGATCATAAAATTTTATTCTGTATTTTATTCAGTGTAGAATACACGGAATAAAATTCTAATCACAAGTCATTTAATGATCGAAAGAAAACAATGAAACGAAATATATCAATAAATATTTTGATAAAACTGTTCCAATTCGTATTAGACATATATGTACATATACATAGTATGTACGTGATACAAATTTTTGAGACAATGATTCTAATTACAGAAATTAATAAGGACCGAAATATGTATTTGAAGAAAACATCACTGGGTATTAGCATAAAATATATTTGATTAAAAAAAATTTCGTTTTAATTAATAGCTCTTATTTTTAAATATAGAATTTTAAAACGCCTGACAAGTGTACATATACTTATAAATTCATTTGAATTTTGTTTTGAATCAGTTAAGGCATAGAATATTGTAATTTATAACTTGTTTAATAATGAAAAGATATAAGGTGCATTGTAATAAAGTACCATTCAGGTTTATGGTCTTCTTACAGTGCAGTGTACTGTAAGAAGACCATAAACCTGAATTATGTATTGTGCTTAGTTAATAATTTATACATATAAAACATGCGAAAATGCTTTTAGTTCGATTTAAACTTTCGAATATACGTGGGGTATGTCCATTAAAAGCACATTTTATAGATAGGCCACTAAAGATTAGCATTATTATGGAATTGATAACACGACAAAGAAAAGAATGCTTTTAGAGACAATCAAAGTGGAGCGAAATACGAGGTAACCCCGTAGTCAGTCACGACGTATATAGAACAAGTATTAACCGTGCTCGGTAAATAATATTCTGTATATTAATGTTATATTATGAGACGACCAATTGCTCAGTGGCGGGGCCCTCTGCCCGCGTAGTCAATGGTCGCGCGTTCGATTCCCGCATCGAAATAAATATATTTATGGACTACAAATATTTATTCAGGATCTGGTAATCCCGTCAATCCGCATTTGACAAGCGGGGTGGGTTAACATCTGTCCCTCCAGAAATGAGGAGGCCCTTACTCAGCAGTGGGACATATATGGGCTATAAAAAATATATTAATATGATATTCCACTGTTTATAGTAACATGTTTCTTTTACTCTTAGACCTACCATAGACTAAAATAGAAAAGAGACCCCATACCGTCGATGCCCATAGAAATAAAATTATATCAATTCAGAATAATTCATACACATATGTACGCAATACACGTATTTAACATATTCTTTACGATGCGAGAGTCGAATGGGTTAGGTTCTTGACTCCATTTGAAATAAAAATTAATAATCTATTTAGAAAATATATTTTAAGAAAAAAAATTATTGTATTATATTTACTTAACTGAAAATTTTTTTTGACAAAAATCCTTTTGAAAAAAAGAAGAAGAAGAAATAAGTACCTTTTTCAGGATTGAGTTAGCCCTGCCAAATTTTGTCAAATAACAATTCAATATCTTTCAAGATTTCTTAATTTTGTGTGTTTTAATGAGGCAAATATAAGAAAGTGTACGAGATATATATAACCAATTCTTTGATCTTTATTTTATTCTTCATTTTTTTATTCCATGGAAAAAGACTAGTTTTCATAATTAGCCAGTAATATTTAAAAATATATTATATATTAATACCAAAAAATATTTTACCAATCTTTACGTTCTAATAAATGCAATCTATGATCACGTCAACTCTGTTTATATTTTTAAAGCCATGTCATTCTGATAATACCTCTATTGCTGTTTTTTAAATTATTTTAGGAATATAAGCCTTAAATAAATGATTATGCAGGGCTGGCTTATTCTGTATATTCGAAGTGAGAAATATCCGTGGCAAGTCAAATAGTTTTATTAACACACTCACACGTCGAAACGATTATTATTTAAATATGGATTACAATAAAATATAAAATACGCGTCGCTTATAAAATACGCAGAAATATATCACTAGTTATAAGAGCATATGAAGTATTTTTGCTGGCTAGAAATACTCTTAACATAATTTGAATATTTATTTAATTTGAACCAAACTTTTTTAGGAGATGGTTCGCATTAAATTCCCATACATATAGTTGAATTGAACCTACGATGCTAGACCACTAACGCATAACTAATTTCATTGTAAACGAAAACGCCGTGCAGTGAAAGGCGTAATGTGTTGTGGATTTATCTACATACATACGTATGTGATAATATAATCTGACTTTGATGATTTTGTTCCAATAATTCTGTTTGATGCCACACAATATGTATTTTGCCGATAGGTTAGGATATTACGAGAAAAATTTGTTTCATTAACAAATAAACTATACTTCGGTCCTTTTTTGTATCTTGAACAATGTATAGAAAAATTCGTTGTATAGGATATAAGAGAATTCGGACTTGAAGTGTCTAGATATATTTTAGTCTTACTAAAAGAATATACATTTGTTTTTTCTTATTCTGAGAAAATTTGATCGAAATATATGGAGAATATCAAATCGTACCAACAGGTCTAGAGAAATGCAATACAATATGCAAATTAGAGCTGCAAGCCGCAATTGGAATTTTAGTGAAATAGATTACCTCAAGGCAGGTTTGAAAACCTGATACGAAATGTGCAACAAATTTCAACATACATTCATTAAACACCTTTATTGTTTTGAAAAAAATGTTATCAAATATATTTATAATTTATGTTTGATTATCTAAGAATGAACTGTAAAAACCATGATAAATGGAGTCAGGCGTTACTTTGCTAAATATATCCATTACTATGTAAACAGTCAGACTTGTCGCGGAACTTAGCTAAGTAAGATTCTGACAGTCCACCTGTAAAACCATTTCAAAATCTATCTAGAACGTTATTCTATGTTTTATGTGGAAGTACAACTTTCGACCTTTTTATAATAGTATTACCATTATTAGAATAATAATTAGTAAATGATAGCTTATAAATATCCTAGTTCGAAATACTTAATTATGTGTCTATTTAGCTGTAAGTTAAAATATATACATTAATAATATAACCTAAATCAATAATATAATAATAAAATAGACTGATTGGTTGAGAATTATGATCCAAAACCTTTGCTGTTGATGTATGATCCAACAGCTTTGTTAGACCTTGAACCATTTTCCTACAAAATAAACACAAAGTGCTGAATTGCAGTGGTTAACAATAGTAATTCATGGCATAAAAAAATTGTTCTTTGTCAGTATCATCATCATTTGCCTGTTGCCACTCATGAAGTACCTATTTAGATGTAAGCATGTATCAAGTTGGCAGGATATGCCGCAATCTGAACAGGCTGTCTGGCAAATTCTAATTCTCATATTTTGCAATTTCATCACTTCCGTTTTAAAAAATTGTCTCAAACTATAGTTAGGAAGTTAATTTAATATGAATGGAGCACTTGGTAAAGGTCAAAAGAACATTCACTCGAAAATTAATTCTCACAAATATATTTCACATAAATATATATTTTTAACTCTAAGCAGTTACCTATAACGGACGTACTAATCACTAAATTAAAAATTCATTTTACATTAAAACACGGGCTGTATCAACGAACAATCGCGAAATTTTCAACTAATGACTTCTACTTTAATTTGTAATAATATTTGGGGTTAAGTCATCTGCTTGATGTTGCGTTTATTTCATCCAAATGGTGTTACAAGTTTCAATTATTTTTACACTAGAATTCCGTGCATTGTAAGAACTATTGTAAACATATCACAAAAGAAACAAAGATTCAATACAAATAACTGTAACCTTTACGAATATTTATCCTGATTTGGAATCGAATCCATGTCAAAAAGCGCACACTTCGTCACTGCACCATTTGAGTCGTTGTCATTAAACAACTATAAAATGTTCTATCGACGACTATATTTGAACTACTAACCGGCTTTTATTTAAATAAAATGGACTTTTGAAATAATGAAAACATTTTGATTTTGATTTATTTTAATGCAAATATTTATAGAAAAAATCGCAAAAAAATGGCAGAAAACATCTCCGATAAAGTCTAAAAGTATTGTGCGATTAAAAGAACGGTAAATATAGTCCGTCATATTGCATAATTTAAGTACTAACCGGACCATGTGAAACAATGTCAAATGTCATGGTATAATTTGTATTTTGTCCGTTTTGTGTTGGGAGGTGAACGGTGAAGTCTGTGCTAAATTACAATTAACATTTTCATTGTTTTCCACTTTTCATTTGTTAAATGACATTGATGTTTTGTTTCAGTATAACTGACCAGAATACTTGTGTATAAAGGAAGCGCCTTTTATAAGACGTGACACCCTCGAAAAATATCAGTACTATTTCACATTCATTGGAAAGATGATTCTTCAAGTAAGTATAATAAATATAACTTAATAAAATACATATAATCTCTGATTAAAACATATATCTTTGACTTTCAGAATACTATTGGCATAATTTTATTATGCTTAGTATGGGTGGAAGCCATTACTGGGGCTGCATTCTCTAACGTATTTGTCCAAAGAAATCCTGTGGAGTACGTCAAATATGGTACACCAAACGTAGCCCTCGCAGGACAACAGCTTGCACAAATATCTTCTGCTCCCGTTGAGACGGTTGTGCCTTTACCATCTGTATCCAAAGTAGTGTCACCGTGCGTCGCACCTTGTGTTATTTCCAGTGCATCGATACCTTCAACTCGTGCAAATATCATTACATATAAATCACCGATAGCAGATGTTCCTGTTGTATTGGCTGAAAAAGATGTAAGTAGTTTAATTGATTACATTTTAATATCAAATGTTTTTTATACTTGATTGAAACAATAAATTGTGCACGTACGAATGTTTTTGTCAAAAAGATGTATCTTGTATCACGTTATATTGATTTAATTCTAACAAGACAAACATAATAATAGAAGTACACTACACTATGGGCGTAAATACTATTGGATGCGTAGCAATATCTATCTGACAAGGAATAAAAAATTAAAAAGAATTGCAGTATCACTAACTTATCTATGTGTTTAAGTAATTAAAAATTATTATAAAATTTTTATTTATTCTAGACTTTTTAAACGCCGAATTATTATTTATGATAAAAGATTAGTTGAAATAAAAAGATTATAAAAAAATATTTTTTCTATATTTTTTTAGAATTCTCCTGGCTACCAATACTCATATGTGGTTTATGATGAGCATACAGGTGATCAAAAATCGCAAAGTGAACAGAGTGATGGATCAGTAGTTCAAGGGCATTACTCATTAATCGAACCAAATGGATCCAGAAGGGAAGTTGTGTATACCGCTGACGATTTGAAAGGGTATGCCTACTCTAATTTGTAATCTACAGTGTATCATTATTACGTATTTTAAACTTTTAAAACCTAATTGGGTCAGTTGCAAAGTTACTTAGTTTTCAGAGTGAATGATCTCAGTTCAGTTACCGCATCGGACAGTGTCCTAGACAGTCTATGTCTATGTGTCCTGCCAATACTGTTTGGACAAGCGTGGTGCATTAACGTTCATTCCTAAAGAAACAGCGAAGCCGCCTAGTAGTGGGACGATGTATGTACATATACTGTGAAACATATATCTACATAACATAATAATGGGCGTAAGCAAACGTTGACCTGTTGATTTAAAAAAAAACAAAAAATTTGGGTAAAATTAAATATTTTTATATACATACATATGTAACTATAATATTAAAATAACTTAAATTTTTAGGTTTAATGCAGTCGTACGTAATATTTTGCCTGAACCCAAAACAACTAATAGCAAAGAGTTACCTAAAGATGAGGAAAAACAATCTCTGCCACCGTGTGATGATGTAAAAAGCGAACAGTTAAAGGAATTACCCAAAAAAGAACAAAAAGAAATGGAGAACCTAAGTGATAGTAACTCACATGAAGAAAGCGTAGAAGGACTCAAACAAAGTCCAGTAGAAATTACAACATTCAGTGATAAACCAGCATCTGAAGCTGAGAAGCTTGAGCCAACGACAGCTGAACCAAAATCCGAAACTACTATACCTGCGCTGCCTGAAAACAATAGTGTAGTATCCTATAACGATATTATAAAATGTCTTCAAACGAAATTGCGCGATGCTAATTCGGATACTCGAACCCAAGTCCAGCCTTCTCCCTTAACATACATATTGTTGTCTTCTTTAGGTTCATATAAACCTTGCTGACCACTTTTAATAACTTAAAGATTAAAAAAGATATTGATAGTATTGAACAATACTTCTTGTATAAAAATACTTATAATACTATCGATAAATATATCTACATATGAATATGTGAGTAGGTTCTATAAATGATTTATTAAATACATTGTATATTTGAATGACATGATACGTATATTATTATTTATTTTTCCTGAAAAACAACCCTACATATTTCTCAAAGTATGTCAATGGACGGCTTTGATTACTTTCCATCATGCGACACGCTTGCCTCGCCTTATATCCAAAATCTTGATTAAAACCCTATACTTATGAGCAAGTTAGGCGATTCCTAGTTTCTAGAGCATATGAGTATTATGAGACTATTCTATCACTATTGATTAACCTTATAAAATTCATGCAGTGATGTATCCTTAAAGCATAATCAAATATTATCGAGCTACTAATAACATTGATTTAAACGTATTGTTTTTCTTATACATAATATATTTTCATCTAAATACAAAAATAAAAAAAATAGAAAGACAATAAAACGTAATCAGTATGGTTGCCTCCTTATTGGGCATTGATAATGTTTATTGAATCTTCGAATCAAAACTATTTACTATTTTGAATATATTTAAATATTTATGTATGTAACTCCTACATTGCAATATAATGTCATGAAAAGCTGCCTTTATAAATATAGCAGGATATAATTATGACAAGCGTGTAATAATTTAAATAATTTTCTTCTTGTTTTAAAGAGAACCATTTTAAAATCGCTCATCATAAAATATGTTAATAAAATTCATAATTTTTTCTTTCAGAATTACTTAAGTATACGAAAAAAATAACATTAATATAAAATATTGTAATGCAGTGATCGTAATTTGTTAAACATTTATACTAAACTAACGTTATCTATATAAACATATTTTTGTAAACGCACGATATAATTAGATAACATAAACTCATGATTATTAGGCAATATCTGGTGGATATATTTTTGCTTCATCATAAAACATAACTATAATTTACATACTAAGTAAACAAGGTAAATAGAATGTGTTCTAATATTACAAAATCATAACAAATCTCAAGGTGGGAAATATAAAAACATTTTGAATTGTAGTTATATTTCTTTTCTGTTGAAACATATCCGTGCAATATACCTATTAAAAAACTCGACAACGATCTCGTTAATTTTTAAAGTATAATAGCCTTTTAAACCATTAATGGAATAGGCTCGTTTCCTTGTCTTTTTTATGGAAGACAAGGAAACGAGCAAGTGGTTCGCATGACGAACGAATTTCGCCCATAGACCATGTACAAAATCAAGCCATTGCACATGAGTGTTTACGAATAATTTAAAATATCAGCCATAAGAAAGGAAGTGGGAAGAAATGGTTATGGGGTTGGACTTCCGCTTGCCTGCACTCACCATACGCCAGTGTATAAAAGAGTGTGTATATATATACCCCATTGGTAACATGAAAAAATGCTACTGACTATTTAACGCCGACATGGTACTTCTCCGATAGAAATTACTTAATGATATCGGTTCGAATATAGAACAAGCAAAAAGCGATAATCAGAAAGCGATTGATTCGAATCATAAAGTAATTATTCATAAAATCACTATACAATTACACTATGCAGTCTGTACAAGATTACGTTAATAGTGATTAAAAAATTTCATTTTTAAATGTACAATATAAGTTTCAAGTCTATGCTTGCAAGACTATGTTATCCATTCAGCTATCTTCTTAGTAGTAAGTATCATCTACCCTAGATATATTACAATAGGATTTTTCAACAAGAACTTTGTTTTTTTCTTTTTAAATCAAAATAAAACAAATTTATATGACAATGACTCAAATTTTTATTGTATTAAAAAAAGGAAGTTTTGGCAATTTTAAATGAAAAATGTTTTCCTTTTTTATGAGATAGGAAGGCAAACAAGCAAGCGTGTCGCATGATGAAAAGTAATCCCAATAGACAGCCGTGTCACTGCAAGAGTCAGGGAAGCAGAAAACCAGCGTCTAAGTGGTAGCTCAGCTACTGCGCTTCGTACGGTGAGCAGTTAAGTTCCAGAGGCTCAAACACCCTCCCATAATGACCTTTCCTTAAAGGACGGCAACACTTCTGCACTGCCTATGGCACTGCGGATGTTTATGGGCGGCATTGATTGCTTTCCATCAAGTGGCACGCCTGCTTGTTTGCCTTCCTATCTCATAAAAAAACCAATTTAATTAATACGACAGAAGTGTGTATATACGTATACGTAGTGTCTATAAGATACACTTGCTATACACAAATTAAATACAGAGACCAAAAAGTCGATATTTTAAACAAATTGTTTATATCAATAGTTGAAGTATGTTCTGATAATTTATCAGAACATACTATAACTATTGATCTAAACATACAGACAGGCTTAGGTGATAATAATATAGACACTATTTTCAAAAGAACAGAAAGTTGTAAAATAAAATTTAAATTATGTATAAAGATGAAAGAGACAAAGAATTAAACAGTACATTTAATGCAACATTTGTTTCCTGACTATATCCGTAACTGAAATGTATCTTAACTATTTTAAATACTCCTTTAGCTATTAGACATTACACGTTTACAATTATACTAAACTGCAGATTTAAATTGTATTATGTTAGTCGTGATTTATATTTGAAATCTAAAATGTTAATTGCTTGCAGTACATTATGATACATTCTTTCGAGCCTTTCTATCAAACCTGACCTAGTTATCCAAAAATGCGATAATGGACTAATACACAAATACTTCGCAAGAGATATGTACTTATTAAATACTGTTGTAAGGGCTTATTGTTAGTTTAATTTCAATTAGATATAAATGAGTTAGATATTAAACAAGTGATATTTCATATGCCTTGCATTTATAAATAATTGAACGTTGTTGGGCCGTACATTGTTAAATTTTAATCTCATGCTGCCCAGATATAAAACTTACTTTTTTAGTATTCAAGTATGTATATTTCTGATTTTTTTAATAAAACAATATCATTCAATAAAACAATATCTGCCTGTTGGAGTTCCATGCTGAATATCTCTTATTTCTCTCTCTGTTGTTTCCTCTTATTTAGGTATCTTTTTGATCAATTTAGTAAATGAAAATTACAAGATATATTCGTTGTTTATATTAAAATCAAGATCTTACTCTGAACAACGATTACATTTTAATTAATTGCCGCATCAAGAAATGCTTTACAAATACAAATATAATACAATAATCTAAATACACAAACTTAACGCCTATGTTTGTGATCCACCATTGTACGTTCGATTTTAATTTGGCGTATAGACATCAATCATGCCAAAACACCAGCATTTTTCATCGTGGATTTATTAGAATGGTTTACAAGTACTTATTGCAAGTCTGAATAACTTGCCCCTCATCCGTGACAGATATTGAAAGGAGCCATTAAAAAAATCAATATTCAGAAGGACATAAAATAGAACGCAATTAGGCTGTCAAAATAGTAAAAAGCGACCAATGGCGTTTTGCTGCGATGAATGGTAGCGGATGAAGCTCTGTGGTCTCTGCCAACCCCTGCGGGGGATAGGCGTGAATATATAAAAAAACATTATATATTAAATAGTGACATTTCTAAGTGCGTGCATGTCTCAGCACCTTACACATTATACTCGTGAATTAGAATTGACGTGAGGGCCTTGAGTTCACCCTAGTGTTACAGAGTCAAGGTGCACACGCATTTGTCCGCCCCACCGCGCCCGATTCATGGGCCTGCAGACTTCTATAAAACCATTATTTCGAGTTATTGACATCAATCAGTAGTCAGCTGTTATACAATACACACAAAATGTTCAGCAAAGTAAGTTACCAATTTAATATTTCTTCTAAGAGTGCCTTTCCGACTTGCGAAGGTTGGCAGCCAATTCAACACAACTTTTCTCCTTCTTCGCGAGGTACAGCAGTTCTGGAGCCCTCGCTATCCTGGTCCACTCCCTAATATTACGTAGCCAAGACTTTCTTTTTCCACCAACTTGTCTTGCCCGCGATTTTTCCCATCATGATCAGTTGCAGAAATTTGTACCTGTCCATATCTCATGATATGACCCAGGTAAGCAACTTTTCTACCTTTGACGGTCTGCAAAAGTTCACGTTTTTGCTTGACTTATTTATTTATTTTAATTCAATACTATTATTATTATTTGATTACATTTCAATTTTAATAATTGATAATCGCCACAACCATTAGGGTATGTTTTGAAATCAAAAAGTTAATAATCAACATCAGAAAATTATTTGCTTTTTTACATAATATTTCAGTCATACATATTTGGTATGTCCCACTGAGTCTTCCGGTTTCTAGGATAACGAACCCATCAAACATGTTCTACACGGATGATGACGGGAAATACCAACTCGAATTACATACCTTGTATTACAGGGACACTGACTCTGAAAGTTCTGATTGAGCCAATTCAATCATTTTTTATTTATTTTATAAAATATTTTTTTTATCGAAAAAAAATTATACAAAATTAAAAATATTGTTCCATTAAATTACAAATATGGGTAGAATTTGTATCACGTGGACACGTGGCAAGGAACCGCGCCATGATGCTATTTCAAAGAGGTCATTGATTCCTTTACGTAATGCTCCTGTTGTTGGGTTAAATAGTATTCACCTTTATTTTTATGGCTTATTTTTTTTATTTTAATAAAATATTTTAAAAAAGTTCTACTTTGTTACTTGTAGAGTGTATTAATAAGAAATTTCTAGTATTAAATATATATATATATATATATATATATATATATATATATATATATATATATATATATATATATATATATATATATATATATATATATATGTATATATATATGTATATATATATGTATATATATATATATATATATATATAAATATATATATTAAAATAAAACATACCAACAATGTTTGTTATACAACACTTTAATAACATTTCGAAATTGATCTTTATTAAAATTTAAACAAATCTATAAACTCAGCGAACTACAAACACGTATTATACAAACTGTTTTTAACCTAGTTGCCCATTTTACAGATCGTTGCTTTCGGCGCCTTGATTGCGGCGGCCAGCGCTGGTCTTTACCACGGCCACGGATCTGCTGTGTCTTCCCAAAACATTGTGCGTCATGACGCTGGTTACGCGGCACCATTGGCTCACGCTGGTTACTACGCTCCAGCTGCGCACTATGCCTCTCCTGCAGGATATTATGATGGCCATGATCAATATGTACGTTTTTACACCACAATTTTTTTAAGAAAACTAACTCCATTGATAACTAATTGGCTCAGTGGTGGGGCGCCCCGTCCACGGAATCAACGTTCGCGAGTTCGATCCCCGCATTGGAATAAATATATGTATGGTCTACAGATATTTATTCCGAGTCTAGTAATCCCGCATTGAACAAGCGTGGTCGGGTAACATCCGTTCCTCCTAAAATTGGAAAGCCCGTACTCAGCAGTGGGACATGTATGGGCTGTGAATAAAAACTACTTACCTTCATCATTGTTGTTATTATTATTTGCGAGCAGCCCCCAGTGCAAAGATTCCCATCATACTTGTTGCAATGGCACTGTATTAATGTCTACTATATAGTAATTTGTTATCATTATATGTAGATTTAATATAACGCATACCCTTCAACAGGCACACCCGAAATACGACTTCGCATACTCGGTAGCTGACCCTCATACTGGTGACCACAAGACGCAGCATGAGAGCCGCGACGGTGACGCCGTGCACGGCTCCTACTCGCTGGTGCAGCCCGATGGCTCCGTACGCAACGTGCACTACACTGCTGATGACCACAATGGGTAAGACCTATCTTTCATCTTATATACCCAAAGTATGTCTCCGATATGAAAACGCGCCACGGGTCGAGCCTGTGCCGGGTTTCCCTAGTTGGTAGCTTGTTCAAATCGGCAAGCACTGCATTGTTGCTACAACACTATGAGCGACCGAACATTAAGCGGACAATAGTCTACATGAAACACGATCTTCTCTCATCTTTTCTAGTTGCCATTGGAGTCTACGTACTTTTGTCTCTTCGATTACGTTTGTGTCGACACGAAATCTACAATTGTATCTTTCTTCAGGATTCTCCAGCGTCCATGTTCCAATTATATAAAAGTTGTTGTTCTCCTTGTGTAACATTGGAATAGATTAGAAACTAATAAGACATTGTTACCATGAGTTATAAATCTTTATCACAATTATAAGTATACTTTCTTATTAGGATTGGAATCCTTAATCAAAAAAGTTTTGCAGAAGAAATACGTTAAAAACTATAACAAGATATCTCTAATAATCTAATAAGAGATCTAATAATCTAATCTAATAAGAGATTTCTATAAGAAGATAGTATACAAAATAATTTATTCACTTTTATTTTTTCAAATTTTTTTTAAGTAATGTTTAAATAGGTAAATGAAATAAAGGATAATTATTATTATTAATAATATTTCTAATTATATCGTATGCGTGTTTTCGAAATTGCACAGGAACCTAATGTACTTAAATAACTTTTGACACTAACTTGACCTTAATGTTAGTTTCTATACTGTGAATCCTTGTTGTTTCAGTTTCAACGCCGTAGTACACAACTCAGCCCCCTCAGTGCACCCAGCACCCGCATATCATCACCATTACTAACATACTTTTAGAGTATAAAGTGGACTGGTCTCAATTTTTTTTAATTTATTCTTATATTTCTTACCCTATCGATTTTTAATAAACTAAAGTGGTGACATACTTTTGTTTTTTTTTTCATTATCAATGATGTTATAACCTCCGAATTAGCAACAGTCAATTTCAACTACGCATGATATTTAATTACTTTAAGTGTATGTACGAACAAAGAAAGCACTCTCCTTTCTTTACTTAATAGAACGACTCTATTTTCAAAACGATTCGTAAAATTTCTTGTTTTATCAAAAAGAACAACTGTAATTAATTTCGACTATAATTATCTCATATTAACATAAGTAAAGTTTAAGAACTTAATTAAAATTTATACTAACGAAAATATAGATGGTTTTTATTCACAATTTAGACTTAGTAGACTTAAATTCCTCATTCTCCCCTAAACACGGCGACCCAATTGCGGATGCATTTTTTAGGGCAAGGACGTAAATAATAGAAGAGGATAATGGAAATGAAAAAACTGCAACAGGATTTGGGCCTCTGAATTTAAACAGAAATGCGTGAACACAGACAAATGCTAGCACTATACGCCACTATTCTGTGAGAGGATGTATATCATTATGATCTATATATGATCATGAATTATTTTTACTTGCGATATACTCATACATTTGTTGCATTAATTTGCAATTAAAATATAAACTTGTGACCTTGTATGTGTCAAAAAATTTAGAAGCTAGACTCAAACATATAATTCTACCTCACTACACTCACAACGCGATTTGTTACATGAAACATACTGTATAAAATCACTTTACCAGACTATTGCTGACACATCTTGTTCACATTTCAACAATGCAAACAATGTACAGAAAAGTAAGTTATGAAGATAATAATTAAAAAATGCTCCGTACGTAACGTCCACTACACCGCTGATGACCACAACGGGTAAATTAATTATTCTTAATTGTACACTGATATTTAAACAAAGCAAAAATAATGTATTTATTATATAACAATATTCAATGTATTATGAAGTTTTAATCTCATGAAACGTATGTGTGGGATAATAGATGATAGATAGGTAAGAGATAATAGATCAGGTAATAGAATGATCACAAATGTGATCATTCTATTACAACTTCAGTTTGCTAACTCGATGGTCTATTAAAAATTCAACAAGTTTCACAAAAAGTAATTATTAATGCGAAAAACGAAAGCAAGTTAAATTTTTTTTATGCCATGAACTCTAATATATTTGAAACCCAACTAACCTAATTTCTAACCTGTCTGTTTTAGATTTAACGCTGTTCACAATTCAGCATCATCAATACATACCGCTACCGTTCCCGCCTACCATCTAAGCCGTAGCTATGCAGATACGGAGTTGAGCTATTGACATGGCATATCCCGCGAAAGAAGTATTGAGCATTTTCTCAGGATCGGGATGTTGTCAGGATGCCAACCTTTGTAATACCAAAGACGACACTATATAAATTTATATGCCTCATTATTTCAAGGGAAATGACATATTCATACTGATATCTACTTTATTTACCTATTATACATTATATTCATGTTTAATGCGTGAATCTGAAATTTATAAATAAAATTTTTCTCGTATTTTATCAGTGTTTAATATTTATTTCGTAAATATTAATATCATTTGTGATAACATATGCCAACTTCACTGCCGCCTTCGACGTCGATGGTTGCAGGTTCGATCCCCGTATCGGAATAATTGTATGTATGACATACAAATATTTATTTCGAGTCCAGTTACTCCGCCAATTCGCGTTAACCAAATGGGGTGGATTAATGTCCATCCCCCCAGATTCGAATTTCCCTAAGCCAGCCGACCGATTCTTATTGCAGAAAAAAAAATTTTCACAAAAGAATTACATATTTGTGACCAAATTTGCGTACAGCGATACCTTACATTACCTGATTATACCACATAAATTCAATGTCAAAGTATCACTTAAATGTTATACACTTTGGCGCAATAGGCAAAAAGTATATCAGGGTAAAGTACGTGAGGTTATTGTATCTTGACATTGAAACAGTTTTGGACAGTTTTAGTAGACATTACCTAAAGGCTTTATTACTGATAAGGTCGCGATATGTGCTGTAATTAATAAAAACAACTTACACCTTGTTTTATTTTATATGTACCACTTTTATTAAATTCTTGTGTACGTTTTTAATTAAAATAAAAGTCATCAATAATAGACGGAATATTCTACACGAGTAGATATTAGCCTCCCTTACAAATAAAAGATGTTTCTGTAATCTTCACGCCTGAAAGACAAGTTGGGAAACGTATAATAACTCGAGAAAACGATTGGACCTATTCTATGCCAATAACCCACAGGTTATAGCCATTGTTTGTATGGCGCAGAGTTATTTTAAATCTAGATGTTTGTCTTTGCCATTTATGTTTAATATAATACTGACTATAGCTGAGGGAATTCTACGGCTATGAAAATAGCCAATCTAAAAAAAAACAATCCAGATTAGTGGGTAATCAGATTCGGGATAAATATCTATAGGCATATATATATATATATATATATATATATATATATATATATATATATATATATATATATATATATATATATATATATATATATATATATATATATATATATATATATATATATATATATATATATATATATATATATATTATAAATACGGGATCGAACCCGCGAACATTGACTATGTAAGCGGTAGCCACTGAGCCAATTGATCATCGTCCATTTTTTATCAACGTTAACTAACTTATATGTATAATTTTTCAGTGTTTAAAACTTTTAATTATTTTTACAAATAAAAATTTTTAAATATTTTCGACATATAAAAGACTTTTAATTCTTTAAATAATTTACAAATAAATAAATTTCCAGAAATAATTCCAAGCTAGCAAATTTTCATCAAAGATCAGTAATGGTAATAGCCGTGAATAGGCGCAGGGTGTACTGATGGAGCAGAATTGTGTACCACTGCGTTAAATCTGAAACAATAATAAATAAATAAATATCATCTCGGAGCGTATTGTAATCAACAATAATGTTTAATGAGTGATAATAGATTCACAATAAATTCTTTCTGACATCTATAACGTGTTACAAAATACCCCGTAAAAAATATAATTAATTATCAAAGCCAAAAATTTTGTCAACCCTAGTAAGCTGTCATGTCAGGGAACCAGATTATTTAACAGAAAGACCTACGTACCTATGTTATCTAATAAATGTCTACTTTAATAGTTTTTCTATTTTACATTCAATTGCTACCTCTATACAAAGATGTCATTATACTCAAATACTGGCTTCAAAAAATGTCAAGTTCGAAAAAAAAATATGTTGTCAATTTCAAATCATCTAATCGATATCCTACAACTGTTTCCACGAATTAGGTAGAAAAGTAGGTACATTCTGCGTAGTTTTCTCTTTAATTTTACTGAAATAGGGTTTGCACGTCAGTGAAATTAATAATATTTTTTATTTTTTTGGGATATGTCATACAGCGTTACTACGGTTCTTAAATATTGTGAATGGACTCGTTATAAGGCCCCATTTAACCTCCTTTCGGCTTTAGGTAGTAGTTTTGTAACACCCAGTATATTGAAAAAAAATATACTAACTTAATTTCGGAAACAAACAGGTGCTTTGAGACAGAAGAAAGGATCAAGAAATTCTCTCGGTGCATAAAATGTTAGGCATACTGTATTTATTCTTTATCTTACCCGTTGTGGTCGTCAGCGGTGTAGTGTACGTTGCGTACGGAGCCGTCGGGCTGCACCAGCGAGTAGGAGCCGTGCACGGCGTCACCATCGCGGCTCTCGTGCTGCGACTTGTGGTCACCGGTGTGAGGGTCTGCCACCGAGTACGAGAAATCGTACTTTGGATGAGCCTAATGACACAAAGTATATTAAAAAAAGACAATATTTTATATTATAATACTATAATTATCCATGTTGTCATTCAAATCAATCGAGCAATGGTAAAATTGAACCAAGGTATAGACTGTAACAAAAAGCTTGGGTTTTTATTACACGTAACATGATATCCAGAATTATATTGATGTTTTCTATCGGTTTTTTGGACAAATCGATCGCATTAGGTATAAAAATCAAAGAAAACAGAAAAATAGATCAAAAGTTTTATTTCGCTTGCAATTTTGGTAATACTTACAAATCAGGCTCAAGAAGTATCAATGACAGGAAGAATAGGTAAAATATAAAAAATAATTATAAGCATTTGACGTAAGTTTTGTATAACTCACTAATAAAGTATTTGTAATAAATAGGCTTTTTAGAACATCGAAAAAAAACATGTTTACTCGATATTGAAGAATTAACATCGGTTCGATTCGATACTATAAATCGAATGTTTTAATACAATAATTTACATCGTCCACACTTAATCCAACCTTTTTCTTTAGATCGGATTATCCCAATTTTTTGAGCTATTTTTGCGTATTCAATTACTAATAAGTTTTGTCGTCTTTAAGCGATTTAATTACTTACGTAATAGTCATGGCCGCCATAATAAGCGGTTGGGGCGGCATAATGTCCCCCATAATGCCCAACGTAGCCATTGCCATGACGGACTACACTTTGAGATGAAACGCCTAGTCCATAGTAGAGACTGGCATTGGCTGCTACTAAGAGAGCGCCGAAAGTAATGATCTAAAATAACAAGAATTGCATTAAATTTCAACAAGTTTAACTGAATTCTTAATATAAGCTTGCGCTCACTACTATCAAAGGAGCCCTGAAAGCTACGATAAAAAAATAAATTAGATTACTTAAAATGGATTCAAACACATACAGAAACGCTTGTAAATTTATAATTTTGGATTACAGTCTGCTACTGGATTTTCTCAAGTGGGAAAGATTTACCTAAGGCCACTATTCTGGCCGTTAGGAGAATCTTGAACCCTTAACTGTGCTGCCCTTACATTAGTCAGTGTTAGTAACCTTTCAATTGTATGCTCTATAACAAGCTATACTATATGTAGGTTAGGCTGATAAATGAGGGGAAGATACACGAATGCGCTCACTTCATCATCATCGCTGCTGTTGGCAATCCTTCCCACAAGGCGCACCACCTAGCCTGATCTTTGGCTACACGCCGATGCATGTTAAATCAATACTTTCCACCGACATACTTTCCATCGCTCAACACATTTTGTAACCTTATCTCATTGAGAAGCGTTTCGCACTAACATTGCCAAGATGCTGTATCGACTACCGTACTCGTATACACCAACGGTTTTCTTACATATTCCATGACAATTATAATTTTCTCTTTCCCTCCCATTATTCACATCTTTACCCTACGGTAGCTCCGGTTGCTTGTTTATGTATCACTTCTATAAATAAAACAAATATCTCTATCGCTTCTATGAAAAAACAAAATAAATAATTGTAACTTACTTTGCTGATCATTTTATTTATTGTTTTTGGTTTGCTTATCGCTTAAGACTCGAAAATAAACTGATATCAACGCTCAGGTTGAATAGTTTTATAAAGCAACGAGGTACTTAAAATATAGTGGGGTTTAAGGTATACGTTTACCTTAAAATTGGTCCATATTGTTGACATGACAACAATGCATTAAAAGACTAAATGGCTTCCTGCTTATGCGTAATATGTACGTACATTTAATCATGTACATTCAATCAAAGCGACTCGGCAAACGTAGTGTGGGACTACCCTGCTAGATGGAGCGACGACCTGCGCAAGCGGCTGGCAGAGACAGGATGCGTGTAGCCGAAGATCGGGCTACGTGGCGCGCCTTGAGTGAGGCCTATGTCCAGCAGTGGACTGCCGCGGGCAGATATTAATTGACTGATTGATTTAATCATTTAACAATCATAGAATATTTTTGATGATCCGTATATATAATTTATTAAAATACAGATCCATGCATGTAAATTCATTAGTCGATAAAAAATTAACTGATAAACTAAACATATTTATCAATAAAAACTGATTTTGAATTGCTATCTCATGTGTCTTTCGCATACTTATACACGGTTATCGGTTTCTATATAAAATGATGCTATTTTCTAAATTAATAAATATACAATGTAAACTGTAAATGTAAGATACTTTTATCATCATCAACAGCCTGTGGCAGTCCACTGCTGGGCATACGTCTCTTCTAAAATGCGTCAACTTAACAGGCTCTGAGAAACCAGATAGATGGAGCTAGTCTTTGGTTTCTCAGATCCAGTTTCTGCAAGTGTCATTTGGTTTGTTTATATTGTCCTACGTAATTATTTAATTTATTAATACATTATAGCGAAGGTTGGTTTTAAAAAATACTCATGATGGTTTTTAATAAAACGTTTATTTTATTTTATTAGGTATAAATTTATTTTCAAACAGTGTTTCATAACGATAATTTAAATTCATGCAATCATTTTAATCGTATCGCTATAATAGCAGTAATAAAGGCCTGTTCACATGTCAGTGAAACTGATCCAAAGTCAAGGTGAATGTATGCTTTTTCACCCCACTATACAGGTTGAATTAATGCTTTATAAAACTGTGTAGCCCGTGAATAGATATCAAATAACTCGCACTTCTCAAACATAACTCAACAAGATGTTCAGCAAAGTGAGTCTTTTATACATTTTAAGACTAAAAATAAATATTGCAGCGCTTGAAGCATTAGAACATACCCAAGATTTACATACATTAGAATAACTCTTCAAGTTAGCAAAGTGAAGTGGCAATCGAGTGGAAACATCTGTCGGAGAACAGATATCTGTTGGAGTAAACGAGGGCTGGAGTGCTGGAGGCTGGAGGCTGGAGTGTTTCAGGAATGCGTCCTGAGACATTGCAGCCCAAAATTGGTTAGGTGGCATACCGTCAAAGATATATATATATATATATATATATATATATATATATATATATATATATATATATATATATATATATATATATATATATATATATATATATATATATATATATATATATATATATATATATATATATATATATATATATATATATATATGTATATATGTATATATATTGTAAAACTAAATTAAACTTGTAAAAATTTAAAGCGATTCTTATTATTTCAGATCATTGCTTTTGCCACTATCTTAGTAGCAGTCAATGCAAGTCTATACTATGGACACGGTCACGCTATATCATCCCAAAACATAGTGCGTCACGATGGTGGATACGCTGCCCCCTTAGACCACTACGCAGGACATTACGCCGCGCCAGCCGGTTACTACGGCGGTCATGACTATTATGTAAGTACATAACTTTTACATAATCATGTTATTTAAATATAATAAGAAGAAAAATAGATTTAAAAATTATTTATAACACCCATGTATTATATAAATTATAATCATCATCATTTGCATACATACATATATATCGTCACGCCTGTCACCCGTAGGGGTAGGCAGATACTACAGATCTCCATCTGCTACGATCTCAGCATCGTTCGATCATCATTTGTATTAGCTGTTATAGTCCACTACTTGACATTGTCTTCATTGCGGATTGGAGATCGCAAATTGCTTTTTATTGTTTGAATAAATGCTGCTGCGTGTCTATTAGTATTAGCTCGCATAATCGACTCATTCGACGCCCGCAGAAAAAATAGGGTAGACCTGTTCTATATCAGTACCCACAATTCAAGGATTAATATTTTAAAATATAATAATACTATGTACCCGCAGGCTCACCCCAGATACGACTTCTCGTACTCGGTGGCAGACCCTCACACCGGTGATCACAAGTCGCAGCACGAGAGCCGCGACGGTGACGCCGTGCATGGCTCCTACTCCCTAGTGCAGCCCGATGGCTCCGTACGCAACGTGCACTACACCGCTGACGACCACAACGGGTAAGACAGAAAATAATTTCTACTTATAATGATACTATACTAGCCAAAAATAATAATATTTATTTATTTATATTATGTATGACAGCATAGTAGATCTGACTGGGCATAGAATGTGCCTATACTTACATAATTATATAAGTATGCCAAATATGGACCACCATAAGGGATTTTCCAATTAAAACTCAAAATTTAAACAGTAATCAGTCTTACTTATTTTAAACTATTCCTTAACTATTTGATATTAAAAACTAATAATAAAACTTTTCAAAAATATCAAAATGTTAGTAATAATCAATCAACTCTCAATTCTAATTAATGAATTGAGAATTGAAATTTAGATTTTGTTTTTATTAAAAGATTCAATCTATTTTTAACTTTTATGTTATTTTACTCAATTCCTATATTTTGATTATTTCAGATTCAACGCAGTAGTGCACAACTCCGCTCCTTCAGTACACCCAGCACCCATCCACAGCTACCATCATTATTGATATGTGAAAAATAATTTTGAAACTGACAACTTCCACATATATGTTTTGCTCATAACTAAGCACTAGTATGGAAAATAAACCAAAATGTTTGTTATATAAAATGCCTTTTAAATTTTACGTTTCCTTAAGGAGTTTACATATTTTATTTAACCTTTTTACCACATACATTTATTAACATAAAGTAAATGTTGTTCGGAAAAAATACCCTTCATAAATAAGAGCTCCCATTGCACTACCACAAAATTTTAACCTTCATTCATTTTATTTTTGTTGTAAGATAAGTATTGTTGCGTAACTCATATGAAAAACATTTTTTTTTGAAACTACTAAAACCTTATTTCGAAATCTCAAAACCCTGGTCAAGCAAGCCATTACATTACAACTTTTAAAAATAAATTGACAAGACGTCCGTCAATGCGTTGCGACAGTTGATAGAAAATAGTTGCCCGCGGGAAAGAGACAGGACGATGTCTAGAAAAGTCTACACATTGCTGAAACATTTTAGACTTTTGGAATGCCTAAGGCTAGGACTCTGGAAAGCTTAGGGCTTCAATTGTCCATCCGTTAACGCAATTTAATGACCTTAAATCCTTCTGAATGGCCGCAGACTGTTGAATGTGTGTGTAAAATGTACTCACCGTTTACATTTATGCCACGTCCTTTCCAGTCTACCACTAAAGTAATGAAAACGTCTTCCAAGACATAAATGTTCAGTTCAGTTCAAAACAGTTTGTTTGACTGCCCTGTACTCGAACGGACAGCATGGCGACGTTGTAAAGACATCTCATTAACTCGACGTATCAATGATCTACCGCACCGCTGCAAGGTTTCCATGACAACCCAGATTTCAATGGAATCAAAGGCCTCATAGTCCGCAAACGCTAAGCACAGGAGCTGATTATACTAATTTGTTTTCTGTATAATCTGCCGCACTGTATGAATGTGGTCTATGATGCCGAAACCTTCTCGAAACCCAGCCTACTCTGGAGGTTGAGAGTCGTCAAGTCTCTGTCTACACATGGCTCAGAAGCGAAATGGGCCTATAATAGCGTCTTATCCCCTTTCTTGTGGAATAAGACGACTATGCTCCTGTCCAATACCTGAGGAGTTCTCCCATTCTGTAACACGGGGTTGAGTATTCTGCAGAGCTCTTTTAGCACGAGGCGACCTCGAGGGCAATATCTGGCTGGACGTCAGTGTTGCAGCCACACATGGGAAGAACCTGTTTCCCATGTGCGGCTATTTCACCCCGCTTGTCCATTAATAAGGAATCTCGTCTGAGAGCTTGGACTACAGGCCCATACGCTTTCTTCCACAAAACCTGTTCCCTTCGTCCCTCAAGGTACCTTTCCAACCCTATTAAGGTTCTCTTCAATGTCCAAAGTGGGTTCCATTATGTAGAATCGATTTTTAAGTTCCAATTGGAAACGTTGAGATCCAGCTACAGTTTGGACCTGAGTCGGTCGAAGCATAGACTTCACCAGATGACATCTTTCATCCTGAAGTTAAAATATTTAGAGTTTCTCTTACGATTCGGTGATCACTACCGGTATTGAACCTATTGATTACTGAGACATCTCTGAATACGTGTCTTTTGTCCGACATGATGAAGTCAATCTCATTTTGCGTCGCAATATCGGGGCTTAGCCAGGTCTACTTCCTTTGGGGCTTACAATAAGTAATCTCAACCTTTTATAGAGGACTAAAAAAGTTCCCAGACTATTGTTTTGACGAGAATTTTATTTGAGATTTTATAATATTCAGAGGAATGCCATTTCAGAGTTTTATTACCGTCCACGGATATATTTTTCACAGTCGCGTGGCCCTATACATACCGATAACCATTCAGCAAATTTCTATATTTATATTTATGAGTTATACTTAGTCTTATTATTTTTTAAGATCTTATGAAATAAGTAAATTTATTTTATATCAAGGACAGTTATATTTAAAATCGCTTTATGTAAAAACTTTTTCATTTATTTTTCATTCCTACGCATATACAATATATTTATATACAAATAAATAGTTATACATTTCATGAAACATCACATTCAACGAAACAATACATTTACAATCTCAGTAATGGTGATAGCCGTGGATAGATACAGGATGTACTGAAGGGGCGGAGTTGTGTACCACTGCGTTGAAACTGAAACAATTCATTAATTTTATAGAACTATCATCACCACCATCAATAAGCCATAGCAGTCCACTACTGGACAACTTTTGGGAACGCCAGCGATTCGTTACCTTGCTCGATCTTCGACTTTACGCATCTATCTTCTGCCAGCCGCCAGTTCATCGTATACTCTAGCCAAGAAAATGGCCCACCGTTTTCCAAGACACGGTCTTCTCTCCAGAAGTTATCAAGTGTCCTATCTTTTGCTACTACAGTTTGCTAACTCTGAAAACTCCGTTGGTGACTTTTGTCGAGATTATAGGTTTTTACTCTATTAATCTTAATAATGTGAATGTTTATTTATTCTTCTCCCATATCTTACCCATTGTGGTCATCTGCGGTGTAGTGCACGTTGCGTACGGAGCCATCGGGCTGCACCAGCGAGTAGGAGCCGTGCACGGCATCACCGTCGCGGCTCTCGTGCTGCGATTTGTGGTCACCGGTGTGAGGGTCTGCCACCGAGTAGGAGAAGTCGTACTTTGGGTGAGCCTGCGAATACATGTGATTCTTATTAGATTCTATTCACCTCTCTTTGTTTTTAAAATATTAACCCTTTAATTTATACCTACCCTATTTTATCCCGTGGGTGTCGAACAAGTTGATTATACCAAGAAATACTAATAGACGGGCAGCAACATTTATTTGAGTAATAACAAGCAATTTGCACTCTCCAATCTACCCGCCAATTGTGGAAATTATTAACATCAAACGATTTGAAGAAACCAATGTCCAGCTGTGTTCTTTATTAAATAATGAAATTGGTGTTGGTGACGACATAATTTAGGTATGTATTACATGTATGTCATAAATAAATATTTAATCTATTATTTTATTGAAGTTTTGTACTAACATAATAGTCATGACCGCCGTAGTAACCGGCTGGGGCGGCGTAATGTCCTGCGTAGTGGTCTAAGGGGGCAGCGTATCCACCATCGTGACGGACTATGTTTTGGGATGATGTAGCGTGACCGTGTCCATAGTAGAGACCAGCTTTGGCTGCTGCCAAGATAGCGCCGAAAATAATGATCTGAAATAAAATATATATTAAATTTACTATTACAGTATTATCAAAATTTATAAATGTTAAATAAAAATAATTTTATCATAATCATCAGCAATTTTGTAATTATCAACAGCTTGCGTCAATCCACTTTTGGGTATGGACCTCCCATAAGGCACGGCAACTCGCTCTTACGTCGGTTACCCGCTTCCAGTGTCTGCCAGCCACTCCGCGTATACCATTGCTCTATCTTGCCGGTGGACATCCTATACTTCATTTGCTAAGAACCAACCTCCACTCCAGCACTCGTCTATATTTCTATAGTTACAAAACTAGTTACAATCAAATTCCTGCCCTAAAGTGAAATAATAAAACTTACTTTAGTGAACATCTTGTGTATTGTTTGAGAAATGTGGTCTCATTGATGTCAATGCACGGGTGCAATAGTTTTATAAACCATTGGCACAACTAGCGCTGAACTAGAATGTAGTGGGGTGTCGTGCCTTGTGCTCACCTTGACATTGAAACAATTTTGTTGACATGTTTACAAGACGTTTAGAAAAGCATTTAAATAAAATACTTCAATCTCAAGTTAATTAACTGATATTTAATAACAAACATTTTCTTCAAATAAATAAATATAATTACTGTGTATAATAGTTTTGTAATATAAGACGGAATTTTTTTTTCCGTCTTATATTACAAAGTAATAGTAGACAGTACCTTTGGTGCACATGCGGCAATTGTTTTAGGTGTGCATTTGCATAATCAGAACTAAAGTTACAAAAATATTAGGTGACCCCCACCTTAACGAAATTTTTTTACTACTCCATTGAATCTATTTAAAAACGATTCAATGTATATTATTTATTCATATTGCTAAATAAATATGAACAAAAACAATTCTCGAAAACAGACGTTTTACATTGTACTGGAATCAATTCATTATCACTGACAGATATATTGAAGAAACCTGATATGCTTAATAGATCAAACTACATACTACATATATACTGCTCCTAGTGTGTTCTATGACTAAAACGTCGTAATAACTGAAAAATTTATTACTACTTTGGTAATGAGTTTCACCATTGACAAGTTAATTCTATAATTACTATATCTAAGTTCAACGTTCTAAGTTTGTTCATAGGCGCAATTCAATAAGGAAGGTTTTTAAGATAATTAACAATTATCTCTTCAATAATTTATTATACATTGTGTGAGAAGTGTCAATTAGTCCGACGCTGATATAATTGTTATAGTGTAATGTTCCTTGAAACCAATAACAAAGTCACAGAGTCAAGGTGTGTTCATTCGTTCTATGCCTGACAGTACACTATTCGCTTAACGAATGGCCTATAAAGTCATTATGTTCAAGTTGGATTAATCAATTCTTGAATATAAAGCAAAATTTGAAACATATCTCGTTATATGTGAAGTCTCATTGATTTACTCCAATTCGCATTAATCGTGAAGTAATTAATGTTGAGTTTTACTGAGAGGCGATGCGGTGACGTCAAATAAGAACATCAGTGTTTATTAATAACTGCTAATTATTATTTTAACTCTTAAAAATGCCTGCCTTAATACGTAGTACTCCAATGATGATTAATTTGTACGTAGAAATTAGTAATTCGTTTCCCCTTCCCGATATTCTTGATTCATATTCATTTAAATATGAAAGATCTTAAACTTAATGATAAACTGAACTGCCATATGTTGGCAATACATTATTGTGTATTTTTTTAAAGATCAAATTACTATATCAGCATGCTTTAATGTTCCAATAAAGAAATAATGCATAATTTTATATCAATAAAAAATTTTACATTATAACATAATAATTGTTGTCGAATGAAAATCTGATATCATTTTTCGTATTATATATAAATATAACATAAATTTTTAATTAAAATTGTTTTTAAGAAATTATTCATTCAATTAATCTTCTTTTATAGGAAAAACAGACTATATTTGTCAGTACAATTAGCGAAACTGTACTTTTAATATATGTACACGTTTTTTAACTTTTTCAGGCCCATCTTAAGTGTGTCATCACGTTCCCGTATGCCAACTAATACGCCAGTGAATACAAATCGCCGTACGAAAAGCACCACAATAATAAGTCGCGCTCGGAGATTGTTTGCGTGTGCGACGCGACATTTTCAATCATATGAACGATTATAATATAATATTATCAATGTCCGAAATGAAAGCTGAAACATAAATAATACCTATGTGAATATTTAGTTTCATAATTAAATCTGGATATTAGACTTTATACGGGCAAAAATAAATGTGCTTTTATAATAAATTGTATTATTTTTGGCTGTACTTCAATCGAAAAATGTTACAATTGCAAAAAAAAATAAATAAAAACTTGTTCTTTATTTAAGTTAAGCAATAGTAATATATTAGACGTCTTGTTACACAATTGATCTACATAGTTTGCTATTGTACAATTACATAAATAAATTAGGAAAAAACTAGTTTTAAAAAAATAATAAATCTAAATGGCTTGGTGAAATCCGACTCTCAACGGGTACAAATGGTCTTTAGGCATTTAATGCGAGTCTTTATGTTCCATCAATGCAACGTGTTTAAACTTAGTAGCTTAATATTCCCCCAGAAGTGGAGAGGTCCCATTGTAAAGAGTAGACCATACATAAGCTGAAACATAAAGTAATGACATGATAACACTTCTTCTAAGAGTGCCACTCCAACTTGCGAAGGTTGGCAGCCAATACAGCGCAACTCCCCTCCTCCTTCACGAGGTACAGCAGTTCTGGAGCACTAGCTATCCCGGTTCACTCCCTGATATTACGTACCCAAGACTTTCTTTTTTCGACCAACTTTTCTCTCTTTGTCTTTTTCCCGCGACTTTTCCCATCATGATCAGTTGCAGCAACTTATACCTGTCATCTGTGACCAGTAACCCAGTAATACGTAATGTGACCCAGGTAAGCAAATTTTCTACCTTTGACGGTCTGCAAAAGATTAACATTATTACACTAACTTACAAAATTCATATAAAATAATAAAGCATAATGATTTACTATTTCCTTTTTTAAATTAACTGTTTGTCCTTCTTTCAACTATTATCCCATATTTCAAATATTATCAAATAATTTCTTTAATGCATAATTCCAAAAAATATTAGAGTTCTAGTTAGACATTATTATTGTAACCTTCATTGATTGTGCTGAAACATAAAGTAATATTACCTATAATATTATCATTTCTTAACTTACAAAATTCATATAAAATAATAAAGCATAATGCTTTATTATTTCCTTTTTTAAATTAGCTGTTTGTCCTTCTTTCAACTATTATCCCATATTTCAAATATAATCAGATAATTTCTTAAATGCATTATTCCGAAAAATATTGGAGTTCTAGTTACACATTATTATTGTAACCTTCATTGATTGTCAGAATTACGGATACAGAGTCAAGGTGCGTGAACACATTACTTTGGCCGACCGCAGCACCTAAATGTACACCAAGCACGTTCCATAAAACCAATACGCATGACCATTGACATCAATAAAAGAATTGTTATGATATTAAACTTTTTAGTATATTAATCTACTTTTTTACAACCCGTATACGTCTCGCACGGGCACGGGCCTCCCAACTTTTCGAGTTTAAACCTACCACGCTTACCCAAACCATTTTCATTGGCATCCAAATTGATGGAGCATTCAAACAGAATAATTATTTAACCCAGTACTGGAATCGAACCTTTAATGATTGACCCCAAAAGCAGTAGCTTTAGGAACGAGCCACTTAGATCGCATTTAAGAAAATGACCCAAATGGTGTAGTGATTAGATAGGCCGCTTGCAACAACAAGTTTCGCGATCTCTATGAGTAAAACGATACATGTTTATGTGGTATACCCCGAGCTTAGATGTTCTACGCCTTACACTCATAGTATGTCCTGTATTATAGATGTCATTATAAAGACAAATGACAACGATAAACATTCAGACATAAATGCCATATACATATTTCTAGTGACACAAGATTCAGATCCGCGACCCTTGGCTCAGAAAATAAAAACATCGCAACAGTGCTATTTAATTAATGAAAAGTGAATAAGGATTGAGTCCACAATCAATCATCTAATCTTGGAGTTTAAATGAATTTGTATTCATACTACAAAATAGAGAATTTTGGTATGATTAGAATAAGTTTTTAACATGATGATTTTAAAATAATACGACGCGAACACGAAGTACAAATTCGATACGACATTGAAACCTTCTTAAATAAACCTACAAACTACTGCCGTATATAAACGCAGAAGTCTATGGGTGGCACTGATTACTTTCCATCATTTTTGGTTGCTCATTTGCCTTCCCAACCCATAAAAAATAACAAACGGTTTGAAGATGAAATACCTAAATGTACATTTTTGCTGCCACTAATGAACACTACGCGTGTTCAAGGTGGATTGTGAGAGCAGCAGATTCATTAAATATATATTTTGATACTTAGAATAAAAATACAGGATTAACTAGATCAGATTAAAAATTTATACTATACCAATACTGTCAGCTAATTATAGTAAATATTTAACACCCGAAGTATCGTGAACCACGACATGGCGTGCTGGCGTGCCCTTAATTATGTCAGCTTCAGATTCCGGATATATGTATTATTGCAACTATTAAGGTTTTTGGCACCTAAAGAAATAGATTAATAACAAATAGTGATATTAATATAGGAATGTTTGTCTTTATTACGTGGATATTAAAACTATTTTCTTGGCGACAATTTAGCAAAGAGAAGATTTAGTTTATCGCTCACTCAAAGATTGTATGATAAACGTATGTAATAAAATAATAAAATTTTATTTATTATAGATGTTAATGTTATAAAAATTCTAAATTTTAATTTTCAGTGCTAACCATCACTTATATATATATATATATATATATATATATATATATATATATATATATATATATATATATATATATATATATATATATATATATATATATATATATATATATATAACATTAATAAAATAGCATTATTTTTACTTATACAAATACTATAAGTAAAAATAATTAATGTTAGAACAAACATTAATGATTAAATTTTAATAAATATTCAAACCAAAAACCTGAAACGAAATGTACGATATACAACGAACAAAAACACACCATTTTATATTTATTACATAGATATACACAATATATATTTTTTTTAACAGCCCATATATGGGACATATATTGACAACTGAGCACGGGCCTCTGCATTTCTGGAGGAACGGATGTTAACCCACCACGCTTGTCCAATACGGTTGGCGGGGTTACCAGAGTCGGAATAAATATTTGTAGTCCATACATATATTTATTTCGATGCGGGAATCGAACCCGCGACCAATGTCTCCGCGAGCAGAGGGCCCCGCCACTGAGCCAATTGGTCGTTAATATTGTGTTTATTAATGGGTAAAAAAAGATGTTTATTACTGTGAAAATTTAAAGGTAAATTTTATAAAAAAATGGCTCTTAAAACTAACTCAACGAAATTTACACAAGTTATCCATTAAACCGCATAGACGAATCAAGTGTCTAAAAGACTTCAACGCGTTCGCTACAACAAATATTCCACAATTATTATTCATTACTAAAACGTTAAGTTCAATAACATTACACCCTAAGTGGATACAAGAATTGACTTCACTGACTTGATTGTATTACGCTAAATATAATATTTCCCAAACAATGTCATTCGCTTCTTAAATATATTAAAATGCTAAGCAATAATGGGATCGGAGTGGGATGGGATATAATATTTAAGTCATATTTTACTTTGCTAAAATCTGCACGGAGAGTAATAAGGAGATAAAATGTATGAGAGTAATAGAGTTTGAAGTCGTAATTTTTTGATTTAGTACTAATTTGTAGTGGTTCGTAAACACACACTATCACTTTAAATTTATTAACACAGATCTTGATAAATTTAACTTTCTATCAGATATAATTTTATTCATAAAATAATAAGTATATTAAAGCCACAAACATCTTTATATTATTAGTCATCAAAAGCCTCATAAAATGATTATGTTATGTATAACATATTCATTTTATGCAGATCATATACACAATTTTAAGATAATTATTTTTTCTCTATGTATACAGAAAAAATAATTATCTTAAAATATAAAAAGTACACCTAACAAGTACATGTACTTGAGCAACATATCATAACATATTTATTGAAAAAAATTCTATAAAAATACATTTACCAAAAAAATTATGATGTTTAATATTAAAGAAAAGTTATGTAAAGAAAATAATTTATATTTTCATTTGAGATATTGTATAAAAGCTATCAAATCAAACTGAATGATTTATATAACCAATATTTTAATATAGATATTAGTGACCTTCTAATGTTGCTACAATAATGGTACAGTCAAAGCACTCACGCGTTTTTTCTCCCCGCCCCACCGCTTTCCACGCAACGGTTCCGATCTATAAAACTACTATGACGGACAATTGACAATAATGTACAATAAGTCTTTAGAGACAACAGCACGCAAAATGTTCAGCAAAGTATGAATATAATATACGATTTAATATAAATTTAATTTAATAAAAAAATATTATAATTTTTTATTATTAAATTATATAAAAATTATATATTATATAAAAATTATATATAATTATAAATTATATAATATAAAAAAGTTTAGATCGATTAAAAAATATAAATGTATTTTTTTTCTGTTACAGATCGTTGCTTTTGGCGTTCTTCTTGTTGCGGTAAGCGGAAGCTACCATGGCCATGGCCACGCTGTATCCTCACAGAGTATCGTGCGCCATGACGAAGGATATGCAGCGCCGTTAGTTCACTCAGCACCAGTCGCTTACCACACAGGTTACTACGCAGCACCTGCTGCCCATTACAGCGGCCACGATGAATATGTACGTATATTTCTGGCAACTATATTGAAGAACTTCTGGTGCCTCTTTCCTGAAACTTCTTTACACGCAACGTCGATTTGTGGAACCAACTAACATCAGCGGTGTTTCCGAACTGATACTTTATTTGAATCTTCACAACACAAGACTACACATATCTAAAAGACCGGCCAGGCATCTGCAATGCCTATGGTGTTACAAATGTTAATGAGCAGCGTTGATTGCTATCCATTAAATTACGTGTGTGCTCATTTGCCTGCCTATCCCTTACATTAAACTTACATAAAACGTTTCTAAACTAAAGATTATTTGCACAGGCTCACCCCAGGTACGACTTCTCGTACTCGGTGGCAGACCCACACACCGGTGACCACAAGTCGCAACACGAGAGCCGCGACGGTGATGCCGTGCACGGCTCCTACTCGCTGGTACAGCCCGATGGCTCCGTACGCAATGTACACTACACAGCTGATGACCACAACGGGTAAATCAATGGAATTTGGTAGATTTGTTACAATTAACAAAAATATAGTTAGCGTAGAGAAAACCTTTATAGCTACTTTTCAACTCATTCAAAATATTGGAAACGTATACAAATATAATATTAACAAACAAGATCCGACAGCGCCTCTACCGTTATGGTGATGATGGTATCATGGTGTTTTTGAGCTGCGTTGAGTTTTTCCATCGGGTGACCTGCTTACACGTTTGCCTTTTAATTACATGAAAAAAATCACATCGAAAAGGGGATGGAAACCTTTCTTTTGAAATTTGAATTTATTATTATCTGCTGACATAATCCATCTACCAAAATCTCCCTTAACCTCTAACCTAAAACTCTATTAACACTCGTCTCGTCTCATTGATGCCTTGTGACTCCGAAATACGTTAAATCCATGTACGGAACCTTTCAAATTAGTGTACCATATTTCTTTTTCTTTTTCTAGATTTAACGCTGTTGTACACAACACTGCCCCATTAGTCCACGCTGCGCCTGTTCACGGATACCATCATTACTGAACCATGCATACAAATCTGCAATGTCTTTAGTTTTATACAGTGTGATATTTATATTCTGATAATTGTAAATACTACAAAACTATCTGTAAAAATATAAATGGAGAACATTTACAACAATTTTGTACTTTTATTTCGATATTATCTTACTCGTTTACTACGGAAACCTCTTATTAAGCGTCAATAGCTTTAGATTTAAGTGTAAGCACAAAGGGCATTCTTTCGTCCAAATCCCCCTTAAACCAATCTATACATTTTATTTCCGCTATTTTTAGAGAAAAATAAGATACTTCAGACATACCCAAATACATCCAAGAACCCGAAAAGTATTTAATTTGGTTTAAAAAATAAATTGTCTACCGGGATTTGAACTTAAACTTGTTCACGAACCACTGAGCTAAGCAATCTTCTTTTATTTCACTGTATGATTAATAAATGATATCAACCTCATCAGCCTGTAAGGCACCAGAACTTCGTACAATTTCCTGCACAATTTATTTTGTTAAACGGCAATCTGTTGTCATATTAATAACTATATAAACAAACTTTTTTTATAGTTTACTGCCCCCATGCTTATGCTTAAGTTAATGTTGCTATTATTTTTTAACAGGAATTTTTAAGTTTTATAATTATAAAAATGAAGACATTTAATGTATACATACATGTGTATATGTGTTCGTGTGTATTGTGAACGTAAATAGACATATGATTAATTAACAATAAATTATTACTATATGTATATAATGCTCTTTTTGTCTATTTTTATTATGAATTAAACTGGATTTTTAAAACAATAGATGAGCTTATGTAGGAACACTTGTAAATTGTAACACTGGTGAATGAAAATAGCATTTCACAGATATTATGAAAAACTTTCTAAAGATTCGTTATTATATTACAAGTGAGTATAGTCTTCTTAAATACGTGCGTTTCGACTCATAACATATTTTATATAGAGATTTCTGTGTACACGTATATCCCGACTTATTTTACCGTTGTTATGATACTCTTTTAAAAATGCCTGTTCTGATACCTTTTTGAATTGCAACTTTTGCGTCCTTTTGATTACAATAATAGTTTTCTCTTATATATTTTAAAAATTGGAGAAGCCCGTGCTCAGCAATGGGACATATATAGACTGTTATTATTTATTATACATTTATTATGTATAATATTATATTTATATTGTTAGTTTTCTTTTAAAAATAAAAATAAATTATTGAAACGTGAAGCATCATCCAGTCTTAAACTTAAAATATAAACGTTTTATTAAAAAACCCCTTTTAAATTTTTCTTCACGGACAATTACTATATTTTTTATTCAAGAGACTTTTTGTAGTATATTCGCTACTCGTAAGGGAATAAGGGCCAAGATCATAAACGGCTTCTCAGCGACACGCTTGTTAATGTAATTGAAGCTTATTACATTTTTGGGTGTGAAACAAATTTCTCACACATATAATCAATGATTTGATAATAAAATGACCGTGGTTTGTTTCACGTATAAACGTGACACCTGATCTAATAGATACTAAATACATATACGTATTTGTTCAAAAGTTATTACTTTATCTTAAATGAACCAATAATTATGTTATAAATTGTTTTAAAAATTCATCTTTTATTTAATGCTTTTTTCTTTCGGAAAATCTACTTATCTTATAATAGTTAACATGAATAAATATAGTATAAAGCACATAGATACTTTGTCAAAGATAACTAACTACATTACAATACGCTGTGGGTGTTTTTGCTCGTATAATAAAGGACATTGTAACAATTCGTTATACTATTTATTTTTCGAAGGCATATTTATATATATTTTTTAAACTAAAACTACTATATTAATAAACTTACATATTTTTAAAACTAACAATACACATTTATTTATTTTTCTATCTTTTAAGGTTTTTCTTATTAACGTTTTTGAATATTTATATACACTATACGTGTAAAAATCACTGAAAAATTTTGCGAATTCTGCATTCTCTTATTACACTTTGATGTAAGAAATTTGAAATGGTTTCTTACAGTTACACATAACTCGTAAAACATTTTTCCTCAATTTCAAGTATTCGCTACGAAATGCAATCTACAAATGTAACAATACCATCTTATCACGGACCTCATTGACCTAGTATAGCGTAGCGTAGTATGAACAGTTCACAGAGTGTTATTGTTAAGTAACAATCATTTGGCTGATAGTGTGTAATCCGAGAATGTGAAGACAAAGCGCGGTAACCTTGTGCCTACATGGACACGCGGCTAATCGCTTTCAGCGCCCCACCGGATCAACAATTACAATTCTTATAAAACCCACGGATGGTTATCAAGTGTATGTTAGTTACGGATAACATTTCATCGAAAAAAATGTTTGCTAAAGTAAGTAAACAAACCGTGAGAACTCGGTGTTATTCTAAAGGGATTTCTCGATTAAGTGTTTGCGGCAACAAATTAATATTAAATTTAAAAGATTCTGAAATTAAATTTAATTTAAAAACAATCACATAGTAATTGTATTTTCTATGTGATAATTCTTAGTTTTCAATTAAATCTTTTTTTATAGCAAAGCGGGCAAACGAGCATGCTGGTCACCTAATGGTAAGCGATCATTGCCGCCCATAGACATCCGCAACGTTGGAAACGTCGCAAACGCGTTGCCAGCCTTTAACTAACACATACGCTATTCTCTTGAAATCACGACATAATTTGCTTTCAGTGCTATACAATACATACATACCGTCAATATTTTTGATTTTTTTAGAAATCGTCCTTCTTACACTCATGTTGTATTTTAATTTAAGTAAGTTCTTACTAGCTTGTATTTCTATAATAAGTGAATTATATTATTTTAGACAAATAGTTAATTGCCTCCTTTTTCACAGATATTCGTATTCGGAGTGGCGTTAGCCGTAGTACAAGGTGGCCTCTTACACGGTGGACATAGTGGATACGCAGCGCAGTATGCTGCTCCTCTTGGACACGCTTCCCCACTCGGTCTTTCTGGTACTCACGGTCATGGAGCATCCCTTGGTTACTCTTCTACTGTTGCACACGTTGCGCCTGTAGCTCATGCCGCTCCTCTAGCCTATGCTGCTCCATTGGCCCACGCTGCGCCCTCGGCATACAGCAGTTCTTTAGCACATGCTGCTCCACTGGCCCACGCGGCGCCCTCAGCATACACCAGTTCTTTTGCACATGCCGCACCTTTGGCTCATGCCGCTCCTTTGGCGCACGGTGGTCGCTATGCACACGCCGGTTCTTTAGCCCATGTTGCCCCCCTGTCTCACGCTGCTTCCTTGGGCCATGCGTCTCATAGTGCATACGCTGCATCCCACGCAGGTCTTTCTGGAGCCTACTCTGGATACGGAAATTACGATCGCAGTATCGACTATTACGTAAGTACTATTTCATTCATTTTAATTTAAAATTTTCTCGTAATGATAGACATACACAAATAAGAAGTATGTTTGTAAATTAATGCTATTATTTTAATGGATATGAAATTATATATATTAAAATACATGATTTATATCTAAAAAAATTCTGTGTGACTTCCGTGTGGTTCCGAGACTGGTATTTTATTCTATGCATCAATTCAATTGGTACCGTTAGTATCATACGAAGCGACTATGGAAGCGAATACCATTAGATTGGCAGCAGCGTCAGTAGCATATTTGGGACTAGTAGAATAGTTGCAGCAGTAGTAGTAAAACTAATCTACAAGCCCTAAATATGGGGATTATAGTAAACCTCTCAATTTTGACGCAGACCAATGTCCAGCATTGGACCATCGGCTGTATTGACAAAGGATTAACGATGTTAATATCTGAAATACGAAAAAAACCCCTTAAATATTATATAATACGAAAATGGTGCTGATGCATGTAATTATACTTCTTGCATGAAAGAGAAGAACAGCATGAAACATATTGATGTTATAAATAATATTTTTTTCTTTCAATCAATAATTATATTATAAATCTAATATTTTCAGTCTCACCCCAAATACCAATACTCATACTCTGTGGAAGACCCTCACACCGGTGACCACAAGGCTCAGCACGAGAGCCGCGATGGTGACATCGTAAAAGGCGAATACTCCCTTCTCCAGCCTGACGGTTCTTTCAGAAAAGTCTCTTATTCCGCTGACGACCATAACGGGTAAAATTTAATAATTTTAAAGTATTAATGAGATTTTTAAGAAAAATGTTTTAACATTAGCTTTTAGAATGAAAACAAGAAAAACAGAAAGAAGCAAGAAAATAACAAAGAAAGAAAATATTTATTTTATTTGTCATACACATAAATATTTCAACAATTATTCCATACGCTCAAAGCTTAAGTAACTTCATTTCTACATTTAAATTATTACTTTAGTGATATTTACTATATGCTAACCTAAGTGTTCTTAGTACCCTTGTAGTGCCTGACAATAATTCTAGTGTATACAACAAAATTTAAATTTTATACAAAATTTTATTTACATAGTTTATTATCATTTTAAAAATAAAAATATAAATATATTGTATCTATCGTATCATACATAAAGTTGCGTATTTCTCAAGTAACTTTCTCCCACATTACGTACCTATCTTACATGTTTGGTACATTTTAACCGTAATACTTGACATTGTGTTCTCAGGAAGCTTCGGTTACGTATAACTGAATCGTAATTCAACCGATGCTCACATAAAATCATATGGTGGTCGAACCGGTTGCGCTGGTTGCGTTCCGGTTCCTCGTGAGTAATGAACTCCCCCGACCTTTGAGCCTGTTAGTGAATACTCCATTCATATGTCGGTGAACAGGTGCCCCGTTTGCGAACTTGTTTTAAACGTGTTCAGTCAATATTTAGTTATATATGATTTAGGAGTGATCGTTGTATTAGCTTAATATATAAGTCTGATATTTAGAAATAAGCCCTTTGTAGATATGGGATATTTACCTGTCGCTTACTTTTCGATTTAATTGCTTATTCACAACCTCGATATTCTAGAACTTTTTGTTAATTTTCTCTTAAATTTAATCGATTAGTCCTACAAAGGTGTAAAGTATGAAGTTCTTCTCATGTTAGAACTTTTTAGTATAAATACTAAAAGGTTCTAAGGTGAAAAGCAAACTTGTTTTAAACTTGTTCAGTCAACATGGTTATATGTGATTTAGGGGTGATCGTTATATTAGCTTAATATAACGATATTTAAAAATAAGCCCTTTGTAAATAGGGGATATTTACCTGTTGCTTACTTTTAGATTTGATTGCTTATTCACAATCCCGATATTCTAAAACCTTTTATTAATTTTCTTTTAAAATTAATTGGGTAGTACTACGAATGTGTACAGTATGAAGTTCTTTTAATCTAAGAATCTTTTAGTATTTACAAGTTCATTGAACTTATCTATATCTATCTATTACTATAATACAAAAGATACACTCGTTGAGATACTTATATCGTGATATATTGTTTCAGTTTCAACGCGGTTGTTCACAACTCCGGCCCCAGCCACCATGTGTACTCTTCTCAGCACCATCACTACTAGTTTTTAAAACAATGACCTGACATACCTTATTCATTTCCGCTGTGATTTTGATATTAATAATTATATTTGTTATTAAAGAAATATAGTCAATAAACCAACCAAGTACAATACCATAATTTTATTGTTTCTTTTTAAAATTATTTCAAAATACACGTTAATAATTTAAGTATTAATCTAACCTTTATGACACCCACATTTAATATTATAATTACTAAAAAACGAACATATAAGTCGGTATCAACTGCAAGATTTGATTTAATAATTCAGTTTGATTCAATACGAAATATGTATTTCACAGTATCGTTTTTTTCTTAATTTTTAATTAAGAACTATTTCATGAAGTATTTAAAATTACCATTAGATTTTTATTTTCTTATTATATCTATCTTCTTGTCAACTTATTCATTTCATTTTATGTGTGATTCAATTTATTCTATGTAAGGACATGTATTTAAGTGTGATTGAAACACAGGATTCGCCCGAATTACCATAAATATTATAATAAAATATTACATGTGATTTAAAAAATGTATTTAGGTAACAGAGAAACGATTGATTGTTTCCTGTTTCTATTAATAAAATATTACTCACAATTTAAACCGTAATTTCAAACAAATATATAACGGATACATATATCATGCAATTCAATCACTCAGTTAATTACTACGCTTTAAAATGTACAAACAAAAAAAACTGTTGTCAGTGATTGTTGAAGTGTTATTTCAAGTTTAAAACATACCTTTATTACCCTAAAATATTTCGAAACTGTGTCGTCAATGTATTTTTTAATTATAACAATTATAATTAAAAAATACATTGACGAAAGCCTTGCTACCATGGACAATGTATTCGACAAAACACTTCACCATTTCGTGTTAAACGCAAAGTAGAATTTTTTATAAAGATTACAATCAACATTTATAAACTAACAAATTAATTTGAAATGTTTAAGGTATTGGACAAACTGTTAACGGCTGAAGAAATTTTGTTTTTAATTTTGTATATTTATGTACATAAATAGATAATCATTTCTTTTTTTATTTATTAAAGGACAATAAACAGTAAAACCATAATACATCATTAACCTAAAATATTATTAATCAAATAATAGTATGAATTCCGCCACCAATAGCATTTTTCCCATTTTATTTCTATACATATAAAATAACATGCAACATAGAAACTAAATCATAAGAAAACAGAGATAAAAATATATGAAGAAATCTCTTGACATTTTAAATACGAATTTATAGCAATCTAAATTAAAAAACACATCGTTAGCAGATAATTTTTTTTTTTTTTTATATTCTCATTATTTTATATTCTTATTGGCGGGTAATGATAAACAAAAATGTTTTAGTTCCAAATTTAAACTTATTAGGTCTTATATATGAATTATTAATGGAGTCAGGCGTTACTTTGCGGAAATCCATCACTATAGGGACAGTCAAAAGTTTTACTAAGCTAAGATCCGCGACAAGCAAAAGAATAACAGAAAATTAATAATGTGTGTTTTTCTGCTGGATGAAGTGAATTTATTTGGAACTTAAACGGAAGACACTTTTCGGTTGTCTTCCGTAGAGCCTGAAGATGCCTCGTGTTGGGGCGAAACACGTGTCGTTTGCAAGGTGGAAAAGTGGTAATGTGTGTTTGGTGTTGTGTATAGTGGTTGGTGGGTGGAGAATTGATGGCCGATTTTCGGTAAATTTTTGGTTTAAGTTCCAAATAAATACACTTAACCCAACAGAAAGACATACATTGTTCATTTTCTGTTATTGTTTTGCCCGTCGCGGATCTTAGCTAAGAAAAATTTTTGACTGTCCATATCTTATATATGAAACTTATTTGTCTACAACGGCCCGTCTGGCGGTTCATCAGAGAGTGGTTGTTCCGACTCTGATGTACGGTAGTGAAAGTTGTGTTTGGCAGAAGTCATGAAAGCAGACTGAATACGGTAGATATGAGAGCATTAAGAAATATGTGTGGGGTAACTTTGAATAATAGAATAAGTAATGAAGATATAAGAGAGCGACGTGGGTGGACGTGGGGGAGCGTAAAATAAGGTGGAATCAACTACATAACAAAACATGCGCAGTTGATACCTTTGCATACCACAGAATATATTAATATATTTCATTTCATAATCACTTGATATGTTGAGATGATGAGAGACATTAAAATATCTCCAATACAAATCTCATATTTAATCAAGTTTAAAATGTGCAATCGATAACGAAGTTTGCCTTTAAACTATTTACTAGAAAAATAATAAATGAACGATTTACACTCATATTTTCTCACACATCTCGGGTGCCATTATAAGACACATTAATATGGACGAACACCCAGAATATACTAATATTTATCCCGATACGAGAAATAAACCTGTGGCCCAAATTTTCTAAAGCGGACACTACGCTACTGAGCAATTTGATCATTTAGGCTTTATCTTATTCAAAAAGCGCATTTATAAATTAAAAAATGTTAAACACTATTGTTTAGACATTTTATTTCCATTAATTATAAACAGCAATCATTTGCACAATAGCCAAGTTACTTCTACTTAAGTGCTAAGAAATTGCGTGGGTGAAACATTTCTGATTTCTGGATATGGTGTTGCCTTGTTCGATAGATAAATCCACCAGTCTGGTCTAAGTACAGTGTCACAACACAACTTCTCGTACCTAATTTAAAAAATGTTACAAGATGTTTTAGATAAAATTGCAAAGAGGTAAAAATGTCTTGACATTTTGTATATTACTTACTGTTAAAATATAAATCACATAGATTTTATTGCATCATGCATGGTAAAAGATATATATATATATATATATATATATATATATATATATATATATATATATATATATATATATATATATATATATATATATATATATATATATATATATATATATATATATATATATATATATATATATATATATATATATATATATATATATATATATATAGTATATATATATATATATATATATATATATATATATATATATATATATATATATATATATATAGTTGAGCACAAACATTTAGTAAGAATTAGAATCAGCTTAATTAGAATAGCAAACAAGTTTCTAGGAATATTACAAACATTGCTAGCCTTCTTTTTTAAAAAAATCCTAAGGATCGTGACGCTGAACAAATAATTAGGGCGCATTAATAAGTAAACTTTACCGTTGATCATGAAATCTATGGTAAAATTTCATACAAGCATACATAAAAAATCTAAATTGTTAAAAGAAAATAATCTTTTTCGTATTCCACGACCAGAACCTGAACATTATTTGTACAAAATGTCTATTGAGCCCAGAGCCTTTACAATTTCGTCAGTAGAACTGGCGAGCAGGGAGCCTATAAGTTGTGATATGTACTAAAATATTCCTACTCTGCTCTTGCGCATGAGATTACATACAATTACCCTCCATTTTATTAAGTACCCTCCAGTACTAAAGTCTTACAGTAGACTCGTGTGATCATTATTAAGTTCATAATATCGAGAAGATATTGACTTAACGATCGTTACCCAAGACATTAATCAAAAAATCAACTATTAACTACCTTCGTAAAGGTTATATGGTATTCATTCATTAAACAAGTATATTCATTCATTAACATATTGCTCGGTGGTAATTAAATTTATTGTTATACAAATCCGATTAATACGTCAACTGACAAAGCTCATTGATTAAAATTGATTACCGTGTATTCACTATTCATGGCCAAATAATATGCGTGAGTGATCACACGATTAGAGGACATGAAATCAGACACAGCAATTAGAAGAAATTTAATTAGGGATCACATACAATTTGAAGGTGCACTGCCTTTTTACATTGTTTTAAAAAATATATTATAATCGCTGTTCTCCGCTACTTAGCGCAATTGCTTATACATAATTCTTAATAACGGCGCTTCTAGTAGAGGCAATATAAATACAATTCTATGTCCTGTCTTCTAATTATACTCACTCGACACTAATCATAATAAGATTAAAGATAACTGATTGTTACTCCGTCAACACTTATTAGCACGTTTCTTCTAATAAAGTGCTGGAGCCGCAATAAATAGCTTTTGATCTAAGATAAAGCTAAATGCAATATAAAAAATAAAATATGAAAATCGTGCAAATCTAACGCACTTTCAAGGAACACGAATATATAACAATTCCGTTTCGAATTACTCATAGAAGTCACGATCGAGTGATTGGTTCCGGTAAGGATTGATTAGGTAAATTAACAATAAGGACATTTCAATTTTAAACATATTTTGTTTGAAGGACACTAAACTGAACGCTTATTATGCAAAAAAACGATACAAACTGAAATATAACTTTATTTTTAGTATTTCAATTCGTATTATAAGGATATACCTACCTATATTACATATAAGGTTACTTTACTTTAAGAGTCCTATACAAAAATCAGACTAAAATCGACAAAAATGTTCAAATTTTAGTCAAATACGGTTGCATTACGTGATTATAATAATTTTTTTAAAGTAATTTGTATGTAACAGAAATATGAGCTTATTTCGAACTTACGGATTTACCTTAACAACACATACACCATTAGGCGCAAATATTCACAATCATTGTGTAAATTACTTCTCATCATGGAAAATAACCTAAACGAAAGAGGCTGTGAGACAGTATCTAACAATGTGTCACTACAAAAGGCTATTTTGATTGTTATCATTTATTTTACTATTCGTACTGTGAACTGAATTCAGCTGTATACAAACTTTTACTTGCATTATAATATATATAGCGCAGGCAATGAATCCGGCTGTGATTTACGATTAGTGGTAATATCATAATGCTTGCATAAAAAATAGCTAGAATAAAAAATAGCTCGATGCATTTTTTTTTCTATTTAAATCTTTTAAAGAAAATATTTAAAGAAATATATAGATTGTCCCCAACTTCTTTGTAAAGTAACTTTTTGTGATTGATGAGAGTTCCCACCTTTTCGAAAAACCGTGTTAAGTGTGAATTCGTATATTCCTCGCATGATTAACGATTGTAATAAATACAGCGATTTGATAGATATGCATGGAGATTTAGCGGGTAAATTTCAGCCAATATACAGTCATATAAAGAATAATAATAATAAAAATATAATAGTGTTCTTGCTACTGATGTATAAGTTTATATATTTTTTTTCTTTTAGTCATCAGTTTGTAATTTTCATATTGTGTCCTATCCACGATGTAATTTAAAGATGTATAATCTTTGTATATCTAAATATGTAAATATACTAAAGTTATATAAGATATTGGTGGACCATTATAAATAAAAAGTCTTTGTCAGTCTACGGCAGTCCATTGCTGCATAAAGTCCTACCTCAAAGAAGGTATTCAGTTTCGATTTTCAGCTACATTTTCTGTCAGCAGTGATTTTTAATAATATTATAATATAGAAATTATATCATAAAATTCGTAACAAAAAATCAAATAGATCGATTGAGTCAAAAAAGAACTTGGTATAAAGGAGTTGTAGAACTTCATCTTTTTCAAGAATACACAAGGCAACAAAAGCAGAGATCTGCTTAGAATATAAAGATTGACCTGATTGAAGAAGTTCACCAATGATAAAAGAAAATCAACTTCTGTTTTATTCAGTTGGTAAGGATCGTATTTATGATCGGAGCTCGTGAGTTTGTATCGTCCATTGGATTATGAAAGGATTTCTTAATCTTTGTTAACCATTCGATTAAGTAGGAATTCTAGTAATAGTAAATATATTTATTCTAGTAATGGTAAAATACCGCTTTCCTTTTTTTAAAATTTCGCTATTACTAAAATTTGTTATTTATACAGAAAGACAATGCATAGTGAAATACAAGCGGCAAATCAGCCATTAATCTTTTTAGAGGTCCTAACAAAGCTTTAAGAGCAACACAAGTAAACATTATAGACTTGAATTAATTAATTAATTCCAAAACCAATATAGACTTCAGACTATGTACGAGTGTTAAATTCAACAACTTTGCAATGTGTGTCTATTTAAAAATGTACTGCATTGCCTAATTACTGATATCGACTCCTGATCGCATAATTAACGTAGGTTAGGAAATAAAATACACGCCAGACATTGGCCAGTACCGTCGACCACCGTGTGGTTATAACCATAGTGTATTCGATATTGCTATGTGGCAATCCTGCATTGTGATAATGTGAGATTATTTAATGTAGGGGCGGTCACGTGGTATTTAATTGTTACAATCTATTATTAATTACTCATTTTATACTTACTGAAGGCCAAGCTTTCGCTTATAACCGAACTGTCACTAAATTGACAAATATGAGTTGTTAACAAGATAATTTGAAGCTTGTAAAATTGTTACAAGAAAATTCGACATCAATTGTAACACGTTAAACTTCGCGCTTTTCAAGTCACATGATTAATTTGTTGAACGTCCTTCCTTCATATTACTTTGTTTAAGATGAGTTGATGTCACATTATTGTAATGTATTCGTACATGACGTATTTGAATTACAGTTTATTGTCTGATAAAAATCTTATCCATCGTCCATTTATTAAGAAAAATATTAGAACTTGAATTTGAAATACTGATACGTAAAAAATTTTATATGATAAAAAGGCAAACGAGCAAACGTGTCACCTGGTGGAAAGCAGACAACGCCGCCCATGAATATCTGCAATACCGTAAGCATTACAGAAGAGTTGCCAGCCTTTGACATACATATGTTTAGACTTGTTTTTTGAAGGCTCCCAAAACGTCGCATCGGTTTGGAAATATCTCTTTTAAATATTCGCCTTACAAAACTCCTTTGATAGTATCACAGGGCTCAGTTAGTTATATTGTTCACTGGCTCCTTACAATTTAATTGATTTATTATGTTAATGAAATGGTGCAGAATTCTCCGCTTTCGTACTCAAGGATGATTGTTTTAATTTCCGCATTGAAAAAGTTTTTGATATAGTCTACTGATATTTGCTCTGGTTCTACTTGTTTATTCGTATGATTTGAGTATTGTAATAACACCCACGAGACAAGGAAGGTGCAATAAATGTAAATGGTCCAATTTAATTTTTACATATTTATATTTTTGATAAAGACAAATAAATAAAACATAATAAAACGCTTTAAACGCAAAGCCTTATTATCTTATTCGGACTCCTTGTGTCGTTAGAACGTAACTGCCGTACCTGCGACGCTTGGCATAGAAACTGAACACTTTGTTACTGCGCTATTGTGGTCGTCGAGAAGCGTTTGTTTTGTTACATATAGAAAGGCATTCCAGACGTAAACTTAACGGAATAATATCTCATTCGGTTTTATTTTGGTATATTAGATCAGATGATCGGATAATATAAACCTATTCGTAGTTCAAACCTACATAAATTATGGTAATATTAAAATATCAGCTAAACCAAAGAGACGATTTTGAACATTATAATAATAAGCATATATTTAATGACCCCAAAAGGTGTAGTGTTCGCATTCTGGCCGAGGGGTCTGAGGTTGGATATCCACGTGTGATACTGATATGGCTCAATAATAAAGCTACCGCTTTTAAGCTATAAATCTTTTTACGTTGATCTTAGCAAATTCCACGTATTATTGATTGATACCCGCAAAATATAATATTATATAAATCTCTAAATTAAGCACATACAAGTTGTCAGCATTTGTATAAGCTGTACAGAAGCTGTGCATATCTACATCTGAAAATTCTCAAATTAATTCAAAATGAAGAACTATAATATTTTTTTAAAAAACTTTAGGATTGATTCAATTTTTAATAGGAACAAAGTATTATGTTTAAGTCAATCTTCTTTGTAATTGTACTATTACAAATCTCAATTAACATTAGAATTACAAAGATGAAATAGATTATCTGATCACTTAGGTAACATTAATATTGTTGATAATTATCAGTGGTAGCTCAGGCAGGGCGCGGGCGCCGACGGCAGCAGGCAGTTTAATGAATCGTTATTATCGCGAACACGCAAGCTGCGAGCGACCTCGCGGTGTCAAAGTTACGGAACCTAAATGACCGCACACCCCACCACCGACAGGACAGCGACTCCGTTTTGCTTTCCATATAAAAGTCACACTCCGGACCGATAATGGTATCAGTCACTTGCTCTGATTAGCAACTGCAAAATGTTCTCCAAAGTAAGACTTTATTCCTATTTTATATTTACCTTTTATTTTAATTAAAAATGACCATTTTATTATTCAAAGAAGACTAGCAAGAATACTACTAGAAGTCTTGTTAACCATTCCATCTAAGCTAAAAATGCTTATGCTAGGAAATGGTTCATTTTATGGTTCATACCAATAGTCCAATGGAAAATAAGAAACGAACATATGATATCAGATCGCAAGCCAAATACTCAACAACTGAGATATTTCTGCTTTATTTAGATAACTATTGTCTTTGGAAATGGCCTAAATAACGAATCATTGGTATTCCAGATCTTCGCCCTCAGTGCCGTTTTGGCTGCCGCCAGCGCTGGTCTCCTGCCGGTGCACCACTCTGCTGTCTCCTCGCAGAGCATCGTTCGCCATGACGCCCCCGTCCATTACGCGTCAGCACATTACGCAGCTCCCGTGGTCCACGCTGCTCCCATAGTCCACGCTGCTCCAGTAGTTCATGCTGCCCCTGTCGTCCACGCTGCGCCCATTGCTCTTGCTCACGGTCACGAATACGTAAGTATATTTATATCAGTAAATATTTTAACTTTTAATTCCTCCAATCTTAACACAAACATGTTTATTTGTTCAGTCTCACCCACGTTACGACTACGCCTACTCCGTCGCTGACCCTCACACCGGCGACCACAAGTCCCAGCACGAGAGCCGCGACGGTGGTGCAGTCCACGGCTCCTACTCCCTTGTTGAGCCTGACGGTTCCGTACGCAAAGTAGAATACACCGCCGATGACCACCACGGGTAACATATTATTACCAAATTATTAAAATCAAATAGTTCCGTTAAAACAAATTAACAATTTCAATTAATAATTTTATAATTCCAATAATTCTGAACATTTAGTGCGTTCGTTTATATATAATTAAATTATAATAATATAATTATAATGCGTAAAAGGCCCAGGCAAAACGACCCCTCACAATCAGCACCCTTGCACAAGTTGACACGTGTCGCAGCTATGGACGATTATGGGTGGATTGATGATTGAATTTTGGTTTTCAGTTTCAACGCCGTCGTGCACAAGACCGCTGGTCATCACCCAGCCCCTGTAGTGCACGCTGCCCCTGTCGTCCACGCGGCTCCACTTATCCACGCTGCCCCAGCACATTACGCCGTCGCCCCAATCGCACTCGGACATCATAGCCTCCTCCACCATTAATCTAGCAAATAGCGTGAATATGTACGTGAAGGATGACTGATGATTGTGATATTTATGTGTATAGTATGATGATGATTGTCTTAATACTCATTTGTAAATAAATTTTAATGCAGATCAGTAACTCTTTACTTTTATTGAAACTACATATATCCAATTGATCTAATAAAAGATAATAAAAAACCAAAATAACTTCATAACTTTGAAAGTTGTATATATATATATATATATATATATATATATATATATATATATATATATATATATATATATATATATATATATATATATATATATATCAGACCACCCAAAAGGCTTAGTGGAGAAGTGAGCTTTCTAGGTCAAGAATCGTGGGTTAGATTCCCATATCAAGATAAATGTTTGTATGTATTTATCCTGACATAAAATGTTCATGTACGACAAATATGGAAACCAAGTGTTGGACTTTGCGTCTATCTGCACTATCACGCAAAAAAATATTTTCGTATATTTACTCGTTTAGAAAATTAAAAATATTATCAACCTAAATGGAGCAGTGGCCAAAGATCCAGATTCCACGGAGATCCTGATGGACTCCAGAAGATTCGTCCATCATATATGCAAATCATATTCAGGAACTTGCACCCAGAAAAAAATTACTTTCGCCCGAAATGTTTCATCCCCACCCTCTGGATCAATGGCGATCAAATACGATACGTTTTTACTGAAACCTCTTTTTTACGCCCCACTACCCAGTGAAACCGGCTACCTCCAGAGGTGTTTTCGAACCGATACGACATTGGAACCTTCAAAAAACAAGCCTACACTTTTCTTAAAGACCGGCGATACTTTTGCAATGCCTATAACATTGCGGATGTCTATGCGGGTGGCGATGACGACTTTTCATCAGGTGGCTTATCACCTGATGGAAAGTAGTCGTTTGCCTTCCTATCACAAAATTTATTTTTATATTTCCCCTACTATTTTGATTCGCTGGTGCCATGTTTAATTAACATAACTAGTGAAACTCCCACATTGAAGACGAATCTAATGACATCTCATATGTTAAAATCCATAAAACCGTTTAGGCTACAAAGCGTCGCAAAGAAATAGACATTAATATATACACACACTCGAAAAAAATATCATCTTTCTTCTGGGAAATTCGGGTAATTACTATAAAGCATACACTGTGTCAATGGCTTCAGTATAATAATGTTTGCTTCAGTATACTAACACCAGGTAACTAGTGTTGAGTATACTGAAGCAAAGTTGTGTTTAGTATACTAATGGTGTTAGTATACTGCCCTAGTTCGGCAGGCAGTGAAACAAAATTGTAAACTTATCAATGAACAATAAATATATATTATTATTATTATTTAGTTCGCCATAATATTTAATAGCGGATAATAACTCAGTCATAGCTATAATGATATATTAAACACGTACATATACTATTGCCAATTTACACATGATTTGTACATTGTAATTTCGACAACGGGTAGCGCAGGCAATTTAAACGCAATCATTATCTACGAGTGTCCAGTGTTGGTAAACAAACATACGGCATTAGCGGCACAAATCGTTGTTTTAAATTACCTCAATTTCCTGCGAAGACTCAATAACTTGTGTTGAAATTGAAATATATGAATACTACTTTAACACATTTACTGTAAAGTAGTAATTAGCTGTTTACACTTGTCGAAGAACTGACAAACAGCCGAAATAGACAAGTTCCCTGAGTTGAGACCGCACATGAAAAATGTATTATGGGACGTCCTTCGACTAGATGACACACCGATCTGCGGCAGAACAGGGCGGCTCTCAGAAAATGTATACGAAAAGCTGATGATCGAGAGATGTATGTTTAGTAGTGGACCACTGTATATGATTAATGATGATGATTGAAATATTTGTTCGTGTACACAAAGATTATAATTACTAGTGGCCGCCCAGCTGGATGGTCGAAATTCGTCAGTATCTCGTTAATTTTTAAGTTTTAAATATTCCAGACCTATGCGCGCATTGTTCTTAAAAAAAGTTATTACAACAAAAAACGAAGAAGAACCAAATAAACCGATAATCTAGAAGGTGTCACAAAATGTTTCATAAATATATTTTAAAGATTTTTTAATATTAATTTTTTTAACACATGAATATTACTCGAGTAAAGTCAAAACAACATGCTGGTAATAAAAGTGACAAACGAAATTACTTACTACCTAATAGTATTACTTTGACCTTTACCAGTGTTAAAGTAACACTGTAACAAGGATTTATACTACGCAATTAAAAGTATAACGCGTAGTACTTTTCATTGCGTTGTAAGAATTTGAATGTCACAAGAACAAACAAACAATCTGATGTACAAGTAACATCGACCACGAAATCAACTTAATTGACGGGATTTTTAAAAAACTGTCCAACAAAGCATATAATAGATAATATAATTCGGTTGCTATAGTTATACTTCGTTATCTTTATCGTCATGATCATTATCAGCCTAATACAGTCCACCGCTGGACACAGGCCTAGTTTTTTTTATAATTAATATTAATATAAATAATAAAAAAAATAATAAAGACGATTTCCATTTAATAACCCTCTCCATAGATAGCTCTCTAAGCTACTGAAACTTGATTTATGCCAACGCTAAAATCAAATCCACGACCGCAACTCCGAGAGTGGTAGCTTCGCCGCTGAGACAAATCATCCATTATTTAATTAGTAACAGCTTGAGAAAAGTTACTTTATCTCAAGTTATCACTAGTACAAAAATCAGATCGCCAATTCACAACGACACCGGTTGGTAATATCTTCGAGTACCTATAGTAGAACAGGTATTTGTGTTACTGTTAAATACTACGCTTGATGCAGATTGCAAACAAACAAGAAATTTCTCAACGCGCACTTGTTATGGTAGTGCTACGTACCTATTATCAGAATCAAACGTCTCGCACAACCACGAAAATTTTGTTTCATAACCACTTTAGACATAGCTCGATATCGATCAGACATTTTAAAGACTGTAGTAGACAATGGTATTGTTCATAATAACTGAATAAAACCGCAAGATAGATTAAAAACCGACAACCAAAGCATTAAGATAATTGACGGAATAGGCAGAACGCGGATGACCTTGAGCTTGTAGGTTAACTGTATTACTGCGCTAAATAAAGACTAGTTCACAGTATCATCACTTTATTTTAATCTAATAATTTTCCTCTGAGAATAATTCCAGTCACGTAACTAATCTAATCATAGTCTATATACATACATATGTATTTATTTAGAAATCTAATAGATGTATCTAATTTTAAAATTAAATTGGTATAATATAATAAGTATTTTTTAAAACCTAAATATCAAAATAAAGGTAATAATAGTAAGCTTTGAAGGATTACTATTACCTTTATTTTGATATTTATAAAGTTATGAAATGCTAATATTCTCATATATCAAATATTTTATAAAATACAATAACGTCAAAAAAGAATAAGCAAAGTAAATACAACTTTTATAAGTTTTAATGTTTCAATTTTGATTACTGTCAAAATATTTGACTTCATGAGAACTATAACCTTATGAACGAGTCTTTACACAAAAACAGTACGTACGCGAGAGCCATAGGCTAAAATTATTGGCATTAAACCATTACAATATCATCGACTTGTTACATGTTATGCTATTTCAATTGTTCCATGTTATGCTGTTTCAGTGTTCAAGTTTGGCCTGAGAAATTATCAGTATTTGTTTCAAGCAAATGCTATTTTTTTAAGATTAATAAGTTTAAATGTTCATTTGTCAAATTGTACTCAAATGTATATAAATAAATTTGGTCAAATTTATTTAGAAAAAAATTAAAGAAAAATCAATAACCGGGCCAGAACTTCTGTTTAAACCACCTAGTCCTACCCGCAGTATTTATTTTCGTTAAGCATCATATCATTAAAGTACAATTGCATGTGACTATTTTTAAGTTTGCATTACCTAACATAGCATGGTAAACTCTTAGGCCTTGGACTGTCTTTATGTCTCTCGGACAATTTTAAATTGCATACGCACTTGCAACGAAATGTTACGAGGGCGACACACTTGCGACGCCAGCGCACTTAGGATCATAGTAATGGCCACTGACTTTTAAAAAGTATTTTGCTTTTTGGTATTATGAAAAAACACAATTTTATTATCAGTAACAATTTACAAATAAAAGGTAAAAGTATTAAGTAATATACTTTTAGTTTTTTGCGACAGTATGACACATCTCCGGTTGTGCCGATCCATTTACGCTACATATAAAACTACAAACTAATTTTTCATTTTAAAACAAATTTTATTGAAACAAAATTGAACAAAAATTCGAACAAAATTGAACAATGTTTCTCTACTATATAAATACGGTACGTGGTCTTATTTTAATGACAAAAAAAATAATTCACAGAAGTGATCAGTGATTTTAACTTCTTTTTTAACAGCCCATATATGTCCCACTGCTGAGCGAGAGCCTCTTCGAGGAACGGATGGCAACCCACCACGCTTGCCCAATGCGGATTGGCGGGGTTACCAGACTTGGAATCAATATTTGTAATCCATACATATAATTATTCCGATGTGGGGATCCAACTCGCAACAATTGACTCCGCGAGCAGAGGGCCCTACCACTAAGCCAATTGATCGTCTTTTACAGAGTTTTGTTAATTTTTTTGAAAAGTATACTAGTAATGTTTTTAGGATTACTACAATTCTTGTTAACCATTCTAAGCAAACTTATTAATGCTTATGCTAGGAAACGGTTCACATCAATAGTCCAATGGAAGATACGAACTCATGATATAGAGATCGTAAACCCAATTCTTACCAACTGAGCTATTGCTGCTACATTAAAAATAGATTTTACAATAACCTTGCGAAAATATAGTTTATAATCTCAAAGCACATTTAAAAAATTCTTCAATAACTCAGTATATATTTTTTCTTTATTCTACGATAACTAAGTACAATGGGAACAAATATCAGAAAACGTAACAGGACAGCGTCTGCCTGAGTAATAAACACCAATGTGCGAACCCCAGAGTATTACAACAAAACCCTTCACTTATGAGGGAGACGAACGTCCAACAACGAACTATTACGTGTATATTGATTAATTTATTGAAGCAAAGATAATAAAGAGAATTTATAAACAACACACAATTCGTATTAACATGGCTATACTAACCTAACCTAACCTAACCTAACAATCGTAGAACTATGCGTCGACTCGACCAAGGAATACCACACCTAACAGATTATCGGCGTTAAGTTATAACATTTTACTGTGTGACCGCGTTTCGTACTGTGTATGCAGGGATCCGCAGGCCCAATTCCTTTCCCCTTCCTTTATTTATTTTCCTCTCCCAATATATCCTTCTTTCTTTCCCTCCCAACTTTCCCATCCTAAATGCATCTGCAGTACCCTTGGTATTGAGGATATCCATGGGCGGCGATGTTTGCTTACCATCAAGTGATCCGCTCGCTCGTTTGCCTATATATTCCATGAAAAACCGATCCAACACGGCCAATGTCAGGCAGTCAGCATGTGTCTTCTCTCTCTAGTCCTAAGTCCCCCTGGTGACACAGACAGATAGGGCAGACTCGACGTTTCTCCATCTCCACCTCTCGGAGGCCATATGCTTCACTTCGCTCCAGGATAGGCCCATCTTCTGCAATTCAGCAGTCACAGTACGCCAACAAGTTTGTTTTGGGCACCCACATTTTCTTTTCCCCTGCGGATTCCATTCGAGGGCTTGTTTGGGGATATGACTGGCGTGGCGCCGGAGAGTATGCTATATCCATCTCCATTTTTGTCGATGTATCTATTGGGTCCTCTTTGCTGATTCTCCACAGCTCTTCGTTGGAGACCATGTTATCCAGCCAATATACTTTTAAGATTCGGCGGAGGCGGCGGTTGACGAATAGCATGTGTCTTACTTCAATTTAAACTTAATATATATATCACAATGGAGTCGTCAATGCATTTCATTGTAAATGACACGATTATATTTCATAACGCACGATTACCCTACAAATTCAAAACTCATTGTCGAACTTTTTACATTGTGCACACACGTTCATACACACACACATACCGCGAGTACAGGTGTAATTATATTAACGAGCGTTGTTGGGTAACCGCACACACAGTAACGTGGCATTCCATTTTTATTACTTCAACATGTTCACTACTGTGTTTACAACAATACGTGATTAAGGGAACTTCTAAGTTTTTTTTATTATTATTTTATAATATTAGCAAGGCTTTTAACTATACATTATAATTCCTTTTAACCATCCCAACTAAGCAATTCATTACGGTGCGTTTTTATTCCATTCCCCACCACTTTATTCCACGCACCACCACTCCTTGGAACCAGCTACCTTCAGCGATACTTCCGAATAGATATGATATTGGAACCTTTAAAAAGCAAGCATAGTCTTATTTTGAGATAACGCATTTGTATTGCCTATAGTGTTGCAGATGTCTATCGGTGGCGTTGATTACTTTCAATAAAGCGACAAGCTTGTTCGTTTGCCTCCTATCCGATAAAAAGAAAACTAGGAAATAGTTCAATAACATCCAGAGTGGAGAATACAAACTGACGATCTCACATTGTAACCCCGATCTATACCATCTGAGTTCTTGCTGCTTAAATGCATGTTGACCTTTGACAGACAGGAATAAATTAATTGATTTATTAAACCAGGTAGAAAAACCAGCAAGCAGGTCAACTTATTGTTACTAATCTCCTGTCCATGGACATCAGCAACACTAATGGAACTACATAGGCATTGTAAATGCGTTCCATACCCTGAGGTAATATGTAACTATAAAAGCTAGGAGGAAAAGAAAGTAATTGAAGATGAAATTAAAAGATGGGGATAGAAGTCTCTTTTAGTGATTATTCATATCTGTTATTTTAATTTTTGATGCAGAGTTACTTAATTTTTAAAGATATTCATGTATTTAGTTCGAAGTCAGCCAACTAGAAAAATAATTAATGTAAAATTTCAAACAAAAATGTTACCAATTAAATATGCAATCTATAATTTCTTTCCTTGGATCAGAGATGCTTCTTTATTATATGAAATCATGCCAGTGCTAGTATGCGCGAAATTACCCAACCAGAAAGTTTTCAATTCAAAATCTACATAGCAAAATTGTTGTCGATTAAATTCCAGGTGCAGTTAATTATAACTTTAAATACGTATTTAAAAGAGTTTAGATTTTACCTGCAACACACAGACAAAGAATTTTCTGACTAGATATTGCGGTATGTCGCAAAGTCTGAGAAATTAATCAGTGAATTTTTGCTCCAATAATTCCCACACTTATGTAGTCTATATATATTAAGTCTCGACAGTGTAAACTGCATCTACTATTGTCTTAGTTTCCGATAAGTTAATACCGCCTTTTGTCAAGCAAATCGGTTTAACACAATGTTATCCAAAGTAAGTGTCTCAATATTTAACAGTGAAATTAGCGATATTGAAAAATGTCATATTACTAGTTTATTTGTTCAATTACGACTACTCTAAAAGTGATGTATTGAAAAATAATTTTCATTGATGTCACTAATACTTTTAATTTGTGAGGCATTTAATTTTTCCATTAATAAACCTATATTTATAGCGATAAGATTCTTTTTTTATTAATAAATTCACAAATTTAACGATTATTTATGTTAACTATAATATTATATGTCAAAAAGCTATAATATATATTAAATACATGAAAAAAAATATTTGACTCCCTTTAAAAAAGATCGCGTACACGAAGGATTGTAAGGTTTTGCAAAGTTCATGTGGAGATGTAAAATTCTAGAAATACGTAATATATAGAATACGAGAAATACGTAAAATTCACCCGAGTGCTCACTAATGCTAATTAATAAGTAACCGTGTTTTAAAACATATAATTTCTGCAAATAAACTACCAAAATGTGTTTTTTTTATCAAAATTAACATTTTTCATTACAGATTTTGTCTCTCTATATACTGGTGTCGACATGTCACGCCATTTTTCCATTCCATCATCACCACCATCAAGCTGTGTCACATCAAGAAATACATAAGGTGGACGGTCCTCACCATCCCGTTCACATTGCTCACCACATCCCCGTACACCACATTCCCATACACCATATTCCCATACATCATGAACCCATTCACCACGCCCCATTAATTCACCATTTGCCGATTGTCCATGAACACCACGATCATCATGTAAGTAAATATTTTAATAAAAACCGAAGGTTAGGAACTCACAATAAGGGTCCGGTGTAAGTTAAGCATTATTATTATTACTTAATAATATTAAAAGTTTAATAATGGGGTGTCCAATCATTTCCAACGTTTTCAATTTTAACCCACCACACTGCAACTGTTTTGTTCATTGATTATTGGAAATCGCCTTATAATTTATATATAAATTTATTTCTTTGATATCGTTATAACATTAGAGATTAGATGGTAAGTAAAACTCACCTTCGGAGTTAATGCAACGAATGGCGTGGTGATTGAGACTCACTGGTGGAGTCCATTGATGGGTTATTTCAAACCCTTTAATTTGAAACAACCAGCAAGACTTTGAGAAACCTTTGTAATAAAACAGAGGTTTTAATTTCACCTCATAACTGTAATAAAAAAAATAAATAAATAAAATTAGAATGGGAGAAACGTGCAAAAAATCGGTATTCTTGGAGAATTATACTAAAAGAAAATGAAAAGCCGTACAGTGAAGTCTGGAATGTGAGTAAAAAACTATCTCGCGAAAAAGAGAGGTACAAAGTACGAATGTGTTATGTAATTATCTGCATGTTACATTTATGCTTCCAATGGGGGAATATAGTTTGCAGCGGAAGTGATATAACGACGATTGACGTCGTAGAAGAGCAATTATCACAGTCGTAGCCGTGAAAGTAATTATCGTAGTCATAGTAATAATGACAGTAGTATGAGTGAGTAAATCTTAATTCCCCTCCATCATAAAAATGTACCAAAATATCTGCGTAGGCGCACGTCTTGTTTTCTCGTGAGTCTGTAATTCTGCTAATTTTTACAAATACACATTTTTTAATTTAAGTATATATTTACAAAGAAAGTTTACTGTACGATAATATTTTTTTACGTTTTTATATTAGAACATATAATGAAAATTAGAAATTCCACATGTTTCTCACTCAATTGACTACGAGACCTGTGAAGAGTGCAAAGTTCTAATGCACAGATACAAATATATGCACGTAAAGATATTTGCGATAACACTAAGCTTATTATTTCAGGCTTTCCCGAATTACAACTTTGCGTATACAGTCCATGACCTTCACACTGGTGATGTTAAATCTCAGCATGAATTTCGGCACGGAGATCTTGTGAAGGGTGGTTATGAACTTGTAGAACCTGACGGTCGCCACAGGAAAGTAGAATACAAAGCTGATGATCATACCGGGTAAGATATAAGATATAATTATTCGCAGATGTTTGCTCATTAGGAAGCATACATACATACATATCGTCACGCCTGTTTCCCGTAGGGGTAGGCAGAGATCACAGATGTCCATCTGCTACGATCTCGGTATACTTTCCTTACTTCCTCCACACTCATCACTCTCTTCATGCAAGTTCGTGCACTTTTGCCATGAGACCTTCTTTTACTCCACATCGCTCTCTTATATTATTATTATTCTCCGTTCCTTATTCTATCATTCAAAGTTACCCCACAGTAAAAGGCGGTGTGGTGTAATTTTGAATGACAGAAATTTTATATTTTTCCCTACCAACCATAGGCCATATATCGATATATTTATCCTGATTCGGGGATCAAAAGCGCGACCATTGGCGATCTGTAGATGGCAGCCTCGCCACTGTACTCGTTATTATTCTTACAATACAGCCATAACAATTCACTGCTAATGGCCGCCTTTACAGATGAGGGATGTTCTTATAATCCCAACGCCTGTATTGCAGATTAATTATTAATCGGGTAGACACCACTGCCTGTATTTGCTCCCATAATTGCTTAGTACCTTCAGAAAGAAGTGGAATGGTCATATTTTACATCAGCAACCACACACCAAGTTATATAAAATATATTAATTAAACACAAACTTAGTAACTTTTGTACTGAATTTATATATTTTTTTTCAGATTCAACGCTGTGGTGCATCACTCATCACCCCATCATCACGTTCATATTTCACAGCACCACATATAAATGAACTAAATGTTGCGAAGGCGAAATAATACAACGACTTTTACAAGATTGATACCATGACAATTGCTTATGTGCTACTAAAAATAAAGTTTAAAAATTAGCGCTAATTAATTATTGCACTTATTTTACCCCATTGGCAGAAATCAATTAACGATATTTACCATCAATATTAATATTTATCTTTAAAATATTATGCACTAGAAATCAAATTCAATTTCAATATCAACGCAAAAAATCAAAAAAGCTGTGAATGAACAGGTATTAAAAAAGTTTTATTGCATATTCGGATCAGAAAAAAAATACTTCTTCGAATGGTCTAAATCTCACAACTCTAAGACCAATAGAAAATTTTGTGCAGCATTGATACTAACTGTTTTTGAGTAATCAGATACAATATTTTCAAATATCTTAAAAGTTTTTTTGGCTTTGGTAGTTTCTACGTTTTCGCTTTTTTATGTCGATATATTTATTATATGGAAGTTAAGCTTTCTGGAACCTAAAATCATTTTCTCTCTGCGTTATCAAAGATTAAGTCGATCATTAGGTTCGATCTCTCTATTAGGATCGGTGGTATACCACCGAATCCTAATAGAGAGGTCGATCCTAATAGAGAGAAAGTGAAGCAGTAATAGAGGAAACAACGGGAAGAAAGTCTCAACTATAGTTGAGACTTTCTTCCCGTTGTTCTTCCTGTTACTGAATGCACACTTTTTTTTAATCCGTTTTACTCCGTTAATTTATTTAACGTAAACAAACAAAAGAATTATAAATTATTAAATATTTATTTCATAATTTATAATTCTTTAATATTTATTTAATAATTTATAATTCTTTTGTTGTTATTCTTTTGTTTGATAAATAGTTAACATTCTGTCTTATGATTTTGGACGCGTGACAAAAAATGTTAAAAAAACGTGTGTTAACAAAAAAAAATATATATATATACGTCGATGAAGTGTTAATTTATATACATATATTTTAAAAAATATTTCAATTACTGATATTAACAATTTATCATGCGCGTTAAACTGAACGTCGCGTGCATTAGTGGTTTACTCATCAAATAATTGTTACACGCAATGTTATTACACACAAAGTAAATTAAGAGTTGAAACTTGAATTTCCAAAATATACGCGTCCCTGAACATTTAATTAGAGAAACTGTCGATAATTACTTAATTATTGAATAGGAAACGGGATCATAAATCAGAAATGATAAAGATTAAGACGGCTCTATATAAAGACATAGCACAATTCAAATGGACATAATTGAATTTGCTTCGCTGTACCAGTAATTAAACATGGTTTGGAAGGTAACTATTTTTTTTTACTTTAATGCTTTAGTCGTATTTTATAACTTTAATAATATACTTAAGAACCACGCATAAATTTCATCACAAGGATTTTATGATACTGCCACGTAAATAACACCGTGTTTGTATATTATTATTGTTCTTCTTCTAAGAGTGCCCCTCCGACTTGCGAAGGTTGGCAGTCAATTTAGCACAACTTTCCTCCTCCTACGCGAGGTGCAGCAGTTCTGGAGCACTCGCTATCCCAATCCACTCCCTGATATTGCGTAGTCAAGACTTTCTTTTTCGACTAACTTGTCTTTTGCCCGCGATTTTTTCCATCATGATCAGTTGCAGCAACTTGTACCTGTCATGTCTCATGATATGACCCAGGTAAGCAACTTTCCCACCTTTCACGGTCTGCAAAAGTTCACGTTTTTGTTTGACTTGTCGGAGAACCTCATCATTCTATCCGTCTACATGCCCACATTTTGAACGTTTCTATAGGTTTTTTGAGATCTTCTTTTAGCGTCCAAGCCTCACATCTGTATAGAAGAACGAGCCAGATATAACAGTGGAGCATTCTAATGCGCAAGGAAAGTTTGAGGCTGCGATTACAAAGGACACGTTTCATCATCATTGATTAATGTTGTTATTGGTTTCAAATAAGATAAAACGGTATCACGTGCACATGACCGACACACTAGTTTTGATAGTTCTCTTCTTACGCACCGGTTGCTGGTATAACACAGAAACGTAATAAAAAAGCCTTTATGAACTCTTGATAGAAACAGAAATAAATATTGTTATATAATTGAACAAATTATTATTTTAAGAGCTTAGCACTACTATGCATTGTCTCGAGAGCCCTTGGCTCTGGTCGCCATGCAATATCGGAACAGAATGTTGTGAAACGATACGTTCCGGTGCATCACGGCCACTATGGTGATCATTCACATGGAGCATACCAAGCCCCAGTACATCACATGGAATACGTAAGTGTGATCTACGAATATTCATTCCTTTATCGTTCAAACTCAATATTTATTTTCATAATTAAGTTCAGATAATAAGAAGACACATTACTAACTATAATTAATAACTATGTATTAATAATAATAATTTTACCTATTTTTATTATACAAGTGTATTCAAATTAACTTTCAGGTTTGGACGTATCCGGCATATGACTTTTCATACAGAGTATCAGACCCACACACTCACGATTATAAGGGTCAGCACGAGACAAGACACGGTGATGAGGTGAAAGGAACATATTGGCTTACAGAACCTGATGGTCGTAAACGCACTGTCCACTATAACGCCAACAGACATACAGGGTGAGTTAAGAAACATAATTATTTATATTACAACATCATATATCAATCTTAAACCATATTCGTATCTACTATTATCAATATAACGTACCTACAATTATTTAATCTTGAACTAGGCCATACATCTGCTATGTAGACCCTGAATGGGACGACTCATTAAGCCCGAAATAAAAAAGAATTCCATTTCATTTAGCTAACTCCGTACAAAAGTGACAAACAAATATTAAAACAAAGAGCTTTTTACTGCAGCAGTAATTAATATATTAAGAAATAAAATCTACAAAATCGGACATGTTAATTTTAAATGGATTATAAAAAATAAATCACAAAGTTATTAATTTTAAAATCAAACATCATCACAAATTACTCGTATTAAAATTAATATTTTAGTCTGTATAAGGAGGGAGTTAATACAAGTCAATACGTATACAAATCGCCAGTACAGCCAGTAGTAGATGGTCAGCGGTGTCTGTCTGAAAATAAAAACCAATCGCCATATTTCGATATATTGATTTTGATTTTCGATTCTTGACCATTATATTGATTGATTTGCTTGAAGGCGATTAGAAATATTAACACATTTTTAAATATACATAAATAACTAACACAAAAAGTTTGAAAAGATTATTCGATCTTTTAAATACAAAAAAATCATTACGCATTACCTTTTTCTAATGTATCGAAATTCTTTTTTCTTTTAGATTCAACGCCCATGTAGAGTATTCTGCGCCTCATCAACATGTGTATTTCAACAAAATGCACCACGAACCATATACTCAACGACAAAACTATTATTACAATCATGTGAACCATCACTAGGACCATGTGATGCATAGCAATCATTATTTACCGAAGTCTGAAGTCAGCATACATCGTGGGATCCCAACTTATTATAACCACCCCCACAATCATCATTATTAGACAAATGTTAGTTTAAATTTTTTATGTACACTAAAGCGACATGTTTAGTTTGGATGCATTTTATTATGCACTATATAAGACAAAAATATACAAATCAATGACTTAAGCTTAACTTTAAAGCAAATAAGTGCCTTTTTACCACATTTTGAGAACATAATCTGGTAACAAAAAATATTAAATGAGGTGAAGTTGTTTATTGTTTTTTTTAATACATAATCCATTACGATCCAGATTATAATACATAATATATTATAATCGACTAGACGTCCCGATAATCTTTGTCTCACCTACAATATATGTGATTATAACTTTTGAAAAACGATTATTAATCCTAATAAACCTTTCACTTCCGATTCATCGAGATCAATAAAACTCACTGTATCGTGTAAGATTAGAATTGCGTTAGGTTATTAGGTAAAATTTGACTGTAACTGCTTTATAATAAAACCTATAAAAGATTAATTTTTGGTCAAAATCTCTGGCAGTGATGTTTATTAACTGTTGTTTGGACGGGTAGCACTTCCTTCTTAATTTCACACCATTGAGTGTTTTATACGAAAAATAAAAAAAAATGATTTAATATGCAAAAAACTTTTCACAATTGCACATAAGAAACGACAGTTCTGTATACATTTAGATGATAAGTCCATCAATGCCATCTATTGAAAGTAAATCAAAGTGGCGATGGTGTAAATCAAAGTGGTGGTGAAGTTTCAATTTTTCACTTTTTCTTTTAAGATTTCTCTATTTTTATAAATTTATAAACCAACCCTATATTAGAACGAAATAAAAAATATATATTGAGAACGGTTAAGCTGTTTTTGAGTTTTAGCGAGACTAACTAACAGCAATTCATAAAATATTCTGAAATTTTAATTATAATTAGATGATTACTTGGTCTACGGAGTAGAAAAAATGTGAAAAAAATTCACTTGATGATACGTTTTACATTTTATGCATTGCAACGACGGTAACCAAAAGATCAATCTTTATTTGTATTATAATACATTGTATCAATATATATAAAGATCTGTTTCTAGCTATATCAATAAAAATTACTAATTTTTACTTTATAATCGTAACAAGAACAACTTAATATCGCCCAATTCATTTAAAGTGATGTAGTACATATATCAATATTTTTTAACCAAGTAAATATTATAGGTATTACACAAAATTATGAAGGCAAGGATGAGTACGGAATTGATTGATTGATTAAATGTTACGATTAAAGAAGGATAACCTTTGAATAAAAATGATCCACCAAACAACGGATTTCGTTTCCGATTACATAATCAATGAGCAGGATATTATTATGTAAATACAGCACAGCTCAATTTATTAAAAGTAATCATGCGATTAATACACCTATGAAAATAATGAGATAAAAATGTTTCAGCAACATGAAGGAACATAATATAAATATTTTTTGTACTCTGTACGTGTCAAAGTATCAATCAATATTAATATGATGTAAATTTGTATTAAGTAACACAACATTTAGTTAAAATAAATAAAAATATGTGTAGTAATATAAACTATATATTTTATGAAGATTGAAGAACACATTGGTGTAATGTTCATTTATATATATATATATATATCTCCGCTTTCTCCGTTGGCTCCGTGACTCGAAATGGATCTTGGCCTTCAAAAGTCCTCCATCTTTCCCTGTCCTACGCTAATTTTGGCCAATCGCACAGGTCAGCATCTACCTGATCTCTATATATATAAATTTCTGTATATAAAATAAAACATTTTCAAAAAGTAATACGCCTGTAGTTATATTGTATACTTAAAACAACGTACGTATTTACAATTTATATTGAGCAGGCGCTGTAAACTTCCTAAATGTCCATTCAAATACAAATGTTGTAAAATGAGAAATAATAATAATAACTGTACACCTTTTGTGGAGTAGAGGCATGCAACTTGGATTTTAAACAAAAATTAAATAAATTATATAATAAGAATTAAATTAGAGAGCAAAGGAAATAAACCATCTGATTGTTTGATTTAATTTGAATATCTTATGTAAAAGTGCCAATTCAGGGCTATTGACTAGAGATATATAGATAGATAGTAACTATAGAGAGTGACTTCACACTTTTTCTACCTATTTTTTTTTAATATTTCTAATGGAATGGAATGGAATCTTTTACTTCCCTCTCTGTTTCGTACACAATACCATCTCATTTCAATGCTAGAGTGAACAAGCTTCTACAATACCTGTGATGTTGCAAATGTTTATGAGCGGCTTTGATTTTCAATCAAGTGACACACTTGCTCGTTTGCCTTTATAACCCATAAAAAATATAAATATTCCTGTTTTTTGGCATTTGCGGAAACTAACTTTTAACATGAAACGTCATAGATAATAATATACTTATATATACTTTTGGAATCAACGATACATACGTACATAAGTAAATTTATCAATCTTGAAGTGTGTAAAAACATAAAGCTATAACGAGGGTTAATCATAGTTAATGTTTGTCATTAGATAGTTCCAGATCGTCCAACACTTACTGTGTTGGACGATGTTGACAAATCCAAATCGTCTTGGACCAATCTTAGAAATAAGGTAAATAAACCGCTCTGACACGCTAGTGCTTTTATTGTGGCTTCATATACTTTTAGTTGTGTGACAATGTCTGATTTTGTGCCAAATAATCGTCATTTGCGGAAAGTGTTACTTTTCTTATTTTATTGAAAGAAAACAGCGGCTGAAGCGCATCGCCAGTTAAAAAATATTACAGAAATTCTACTCTAAGTGAAACAACGTGCCGCGATACGTTCCGTCGCTTTAAGTATGGTGATTTCAATGTTGACAACTGTCCGCGCGAAAGAAGAGCAAAAACATTCGAAGATGCTGAACTGGAGAAATTTCTCGATGATGATCAGTACCAAACACAAGAACAGCTTGCTTCAGTATTATGAGATACCCACCAAGCCATTTCTAAGCAATTGCATGCGTTGGGAATGATTCAAAAGTAAGGAGCTTAGGTTCCTTATGATTTGATGCTAAGGGACGTTGAGCGTCGTTTCTTCGCCTATGAATAACTCCTGCGGCAATTAGGCAGGGTTTCCTTCATCGCATCGTGACGGGTGGTGAAAAATGTATTCATTACAGCAATCCAAAGAAAAGACTATCCAGTCATGGGTACTATATACCAGTCATGCTTCTACGTCGTCGGCAAGTAATCATCGGTCGGTATTGCACCGTCCGATGATTACTTGCTTCGTTTGATGGCACATGATCTGGCTGATCAGCAGTTGGCTTTTGAATGGCTTGATTCATGAATAGCTTCAATTGACGGACACTTTTATTGTAATGGTATTCGAGCTCTGCCAGCAAGATAGGCAATGGTTGTAGCTAGCGATGGGCAATACTTTGAATTATATATATGTATGTAAGCATTTTTGCACAATTAAGTCGCATTTTTATAAAAAAAACAGCGAGAATTTAGTTACGCTCCTTATAATATTGAATATCAGCTAATAATGAAGATAATGAAACGTTTAAACTTTGATGTTAATTTTAGTATTATTGCAAGTTATCATTTATAATCTAATCAAAATTAGGCTGAGTGAAACATTTTTTGAATAACTTTTGAAGTATTTGTATAAAAAACAGTATACTAAATAAAAGTACTAAGCATATAAATTCAATGTTAAGTAATATTAATGTTTAATATGTTTGAAAATAACCCAAAAAAATAAATAATAAACCGATTAAAAATAAGGAACACTTATTTTTATCGGTTTATTATTCAATTCAACTTCATATAAGTATTTTTTAAGATGATTAATAGAGTCAGGCGTCAGTCAACTTTGCAGAAATCCATTATTGTGACGACAGTCAGATTTTTTTTACAATTAACGGTCTTTCGTAGAGTTTACTATACCTGATGAACACGAGCCGTGTTGAAGCAAAACACTTGTCGTGTACATTGTGGAACAATGGTGGAGTGTCTTTGGTGTTGTTGATGTTAGTGATAGTGGTTGGAAGGTAGAGAGAAATTTTTCTGCCTCTATTTGCTCATCGCGGATCTTAGCCAAGTAAAAATTTTAACCGTCCACATAAAAGTACTTTTGTTTTAGCAATATTTCTCTATGTTAGTTCTCATACAAATGAAAAACTATGTACTGCAGTAAATAATCTGTTTATTATGCAGTTTATTAGTTTAAACATATTTCGAAGGTCAAGTAACGACTAGGAATAGGAATTTTCAGCAAAAACAAAATAATTGATTCGTAAAACGCAACCCAAATAGGGCTTAATTATCTGTACTCAATCTTAATATGCCCATGAGCATATAATTCGTGAAACTGAGGATAATAACCGTTGCATGAAAGGGAAATATGATATTAATTGCAATGTTATACAAAACGATACCAATACGTCTATAAAAATAGGATTATATAGAACATGACAATAGTTCAACTCAGAGTTTCACAAAAACAACTGAGATGATTTGGAAGGTAATGCATATATATTATCGTTATTTTGAAATATTATCTATTACTTAATACGTGAAAGGGTAAAACAGTGTTGAATAATGTCGAAAGTAAACTAGAATTTGTTATGTGCTTTTGTTTTTTGTGAGAAATTGTGCATCTATCACCAAATGATACTTATTAATGGAGTCAGGCGTTACTTTGCGGAAATCCATCACTATATGGACAGTCAAAAGTTTTACTTAGCTAAGATCCGCGACAAGCAAAACAATAACAGAAAATTAATAATGTGTGTTTTTCCGTTGGGTTTAGTGGATTTATTTTGAACTTAAACCAAAAACTTACCGAAAATCGGCCATCAACTCTCCACCCACCAACCACTATACACAACACCAAACACACATTATCACTTTTCCATCTTGTAAACGACACGTGTTTCGCCCCAACACGAGGCATCTTCAGGTATAGTAGACTCTACGGTAGACAACCGAAAAGTGACCCGCCATTACAACGCCATTATATAAGGCGCCCGTTGTAATGGCGGGTCACTTTTCGGTTGTCTACCGTCTCTACTCTTTCGTCCAAATCCTTCTTATTTAATTAAACTAGTTTTGTAAATTATTAAAAATATAAATTTAATAATATATATTTTAATATTTTATAATAGGTAGATTGTTTTATATTTTGTGTAAATAAATATAATTAAAATTAAGAATGTTAGGAATAAAGAATCAAAACGAAAGAAAATTATTTTCGCTACTACTACACAATTTAAGAAAAACCAGCAATCGTTTACTTTCGTTATGTTTCTTTGCAAATATGATCGAGATGATCAAAATATCGATACTATTGTAAATACAATTTGAATACAACTATAAAAGACAAAATAACACATAGCTCGAACATTTGTGTATAATCTAAAACTAGCATCGACCAGGATAAAATATCACCAGACTATAGAAGTATACCACATGACACGTAAAAGTATAAAGAACTCGTATAAATTACTATTGATTGTTGATGATGTTTATGATGATGTTTGTATTTCTTTTTCTTTAAGGCGAGTGAATTACATAAAAAATATTTGCAGGGCATAGTGTTGGTGTGTCTTGCGCTTGGTGCAATTGGTGGTACTATCCCAGACCAGACAATTGTTAATCAACAAGCTTCTGAACATAAAGGTCACCATGGTGACCTTCTACACATCGGATCTAATCCTGAGCATCATATGGAATACGTAAGTATTTTATTTTTGTATAGAAGCATCTATATGTAATTTTTCTTAATACATGGTAGAAAGGCACTGAGGAACTTTGGAAAAAAATTGACCAAACTTTTTTATACCCCAAAAAATATTTACCAAATTCTTTTCTGTAACACAAATGCCGTTTTAACCTTGAAAATACACACCTTCGAAAAAGATTAACATCTGAGAAGTAACTATAGATTCTTTCAATGAGTGTTGAAATGCAGAATGTTGGTTACATGTCCTATTGCGTCTCCAAGACGCTATGTCCCAATTGTTCTTCAAAAAAAAAGGACTCCTTTCATTTGTTAAGGGAGAATCTGGACCAACAAATCCTGTCTATGGTACCATTTATTCTTAAAAAACTTAAATCTTACGAAAGACATTAAGTCCACAGTTTATAGTATTCTTCATGTCTAATTTCATACGACAGACATCTTAAGGGGTAATTAAAGAATACCACCAAAGCTGAATGGACTCGAAGAAACTTCATAATAAATTTTCAATTGCATTTAAATTTTAGGCCTCCGCGTATCCTGCTTATGAGTTTTCATACAAAGTTGAAGATCCCCACACACATGATTACAAAGGGCATCATGAGACGCGGAATGGTGATAAAGTAAAAGGAATGTATTGGCTCCTACAACCTGATGGTCGGACACGTACTGTCAGGTATCACGCCGATAAACATAGCGGGTGAGTTAATAACCATAAACGAAGAATTAAAAAAATCTACTACACTCTTAATATATAAAAGTTAACTTCCACCTAAAGTCCTAAATAATAATAATTTAAAAAATTAATTAAAATGATAAATTATTTTTATTTATTCAGATAATATTGGATAGCATAGTAATATCTACGGTATAAATCCACTATATTTAAAGTAAAATGTTTTGATTTTTTTTTTTCTAATCATTTGATATTCGAAAAAACATAACCGATACATTACAGTATCATAAACAAAGATCGATGTTGTAAAGACTTTAAAGTTATATTAGCTTTGGTAATATCTAAATAGAAAATGGAAGGTCTAATTGTCAAACTGAAACTAAAAAAACTAAAAAAGCTTATCTATATCCTCTACCTATCTATAAGTATCATGTCTTTATTATCTATACGACAAAACAACCAACATTCATGGCGAGATAGTATTTAGTTCACACAAGGTGTGATGGAAAATGATCTGTAGTACGATAAACCTAATTTTTTTATTGCATTGTATTTATTAATCGTTGGCACCATGATAATTTGGTTTATTATATATAACGCTTGTTGTCCAGTGAGGTGTGAAACATAGTTTACATTATTTTTTGAAAATACAAACATACTAGATTGAATAGTACTTGGCCTATATGACAAGTTTATAATGGTTACGTAAAACTCTTATTTCAGATTCAATGCTCACGTAGAATATACTGAACCTCATCATCATATTCATCACCCTGAGTATGAGCCACACCATCATGATGATCATCCTGAACCAAAGCCTCAACATCCTGAACCTGAACCTCATCATCACGATCATCACCATGAACCTGAGTCGCATAATCAGGATTACAACCCTGAACCTGAACCTTATGATCATGTGCATCACCCTGAACCTGAATATCAAGCGGAATATGAGGTTGATCACCACGAACACTTGGAGCATCATGATAATGAAAATAAACATGCTGAACATGATATACATCATCCACCAAAATCAAGCTACCATGTTATTATTCATCACATTCCTAAACATCATGAAGATGGTCATCATGAAGAAGAACATCATGAACATCATGAGGAATATCATGATCATCAAAATGAACCCCATGATGAGCATCTCAAGGAAGATGATGGTGATCATCTTGACCATCATAATGACCATATTGACCAACATAATAATCATCTTGAACACCACGAAGATCATCATGAGCATCAAGGTGATCATCATGACCATAACGATGAACGTCATGACCATAACGATGAACGTCATGAGCATCACGATGATCATCATGAGCATCACGATGATCATCATAAGCACCCTGATGATCATCATGAGCATCATGTTGATCATCATGAGCATCACGATGATCATCATGAACATCACGAAGATCATCATGAGCATCAAGATGATCATTATGAGCACCACGATGATCAGCATGAACATCACGATGATCAGCATGAACATCACGCTGATCATCATGAGATTCATTACGACCATCACCAAGACCAATACGATGATCACCATCAGCATGATGATAAACTTCATAACAATGAGCATCATCATGAAAATCATTACAATGACCATCATCAACAAAACAACGATAATCATGAACATAATGACAATGAAGGCCGGTTCGGCATTCACGATTATTTCCATGACCATGATGACCACTCTGATTATCTACATGATATCCAATACAATACTTATCATTACAACCACAACAAACATTATAATGATAACCACCAACAATACCATGATATTCATTATGACGATCACCACAAACAACATAATGACAAAGGCAACCATAATTATCTTCACCATGACATGCAAAAGCACATTATTTACGAACATCAAGGTGAACATGACGACCACTATTATCATGGTCATCATAACTACCATGGCCGTAATATCTACCCCTGGTATCACAGATACTACAAGCAACCCAAAGTATACCACTATCCGATTGTACAAGTTAAATCGCGCAGCCACCAACGCCACAACATTCATCATTCTCACCACTAACAAAAACAACCTTTAATAGGCTATCTTCACTATTTAAGAAGCACTAACAATCAAACAACGAAAGATTCTTGTCAAAATCTGATACGTCACTGAATATGTACCGTATTTTATTATTAAAAAGAAAATGTAAATTGATGCAAGAGCAGAATGAAATATAATATTCACAAATATGTTCAATTATTTTATTTATAATACACATTGGTATTTCTGTTATTAAACTACATTACAGTATAAAACAAGGCGTCTTAAAAACTTCGTCGTCTTATGACTTAAAAAACGACATTTCTTGTCATTTTTTAAGTCATAAAACTTCATATCAGCATATAACAGAATTCAGCAATCATGATATGAGTGTTATGAATACACTTTAAGACAACTTAAATCCAAGTATATTTTTAAACCGATAAATAAAAATAATTTTAAGACGGTTACAATCTCTATAGAAGATACTCCGGACCAATATCAAGTCAACCGCTGTGAGAGTAGATTGACATAATTCCTTTTTTTTTGTTAGAACAAAATCCTTAAATACATATATTAGAAGTTTTAATATCAACTTTGTAAGAAACAAAGAAATAAGCTTGTAACTTGATAAAGATGACTCGTCACCGCCACACCACCCACAAAAAGAAAATTAATAGGTTCTATAAGACCAGGTTCCTGTCTTTAAGTAACAATAACAAATTAAAAATTATTCTACAAATAATAATACAATTTTTATAAAAGCATATATTTCTAAATAATCAATATTTACAGAAATGGAAGTATTTCCCTCCTCATTATATGCTTATTTCTATGAAATCAAAATTTTAAACGCATATTTTTGTACGTTTTTCCATTTATCTAATCTTGGATAACGTTAAGCCGATCTGAACGGGGCGCGAAGACTGAATCTGTAAAGAATGATATGTTACTTTGAGTTTCTCTCCGAAAGAATTAAATTACGAGTGCTGGTGGATAACATAATTATTATTGTCTCTTATTTACATATTTTTAAATATGATCATATTGGCTAAGCGACGAAGAGTAGCTTCGAGTCACTGGTTGCGAATCGCATAACTAAGAACCTTCCAGCAACAGCTGGTAACCAGCGTTATCTGTAAAATTAACTAATGAAAGTACATACATACATACATATCGTCATACCTGTCTCCCGTAGAGATAGACAGAGACGCAGATCTCCATCTGCTACGATCTGGGCATACTTTCCTTGCTTCCTCCACACTCATTATTCTCCTCATGCAAGCCCGCCGGTTAAGGGTACTCTTGACCTGGCCTTTCTTAAAAACTTCAGCAATTTGGTCAAGGTATGTTTTCCGTGGTCTTCCTCTACCGACACTTCCATCCACATTCGCAACGTAAATTTCTTTTACCAGTCGTTTTTCATCCATTCTCTCTCTATATGCTCAAATCAACTTTTGTCACAATACCTTCTTTTACTCCACATTGTTCTCTTATATCTTCATTTCTTATTATATGTTAAAAGTTTTTCATTATTTAGACATACTTTTTAAAACATTTATAAGACAAAACTATTATTTTAATCAAAAGGTCGCAAAAGTTACAATACAAGAGGGTAAAAACTTCAGCAATTTGGTCAAGGTATGTTTTTCGTGGTCTTCCTCTACCGAACCTTCTATCCACATTCGCAAGGTAAATTTCTTTTGCCAGTCGTCTTTCGTCCATCCTCTCTATATGCCTAAACCATCTAAGCATCCCTTTTTCAACTTGTCACAACACCTTCTTTTACTCCACATTTTCTTATATCTTCATTTCTTATTCTATCATTCAAAGTTACACCACGCATACTTCTTAATGCTCTCATTTCCACCGCATTCAGACTGCTTTCATGACTTTTCTGCCACACCTAACTTTCTCTACCGTATATTAGAGTCGGAACAAGCACCCCCTGACGAACTAATGAAAGTATAACTCCATTAGTCGATTGTCAGAGAAGGTGAGATTGACAGTTAGGACGCCAAGTTGTGACTCCACCCATTGCGTCTATGTAGGTCAATCAATATCAATATCAGCCCGTGGCTGTCCACTGCTAGGCATAGGCCTTACTTAAAGCGCGCCACCTAGCCCGATCTTCGGTTACACGCATTCAGTCTCTGCCAGCCGCCTTGCGCATTGCTATGACGGTGACTCTGGTTCTCCGACGAATTTCTTCATTTCGAATTCTATCCACCAGAAAAACTCCAAGCACAACCCTCTCCATAGCCCTGTGAACTTAATAGGTAATAAAGAAATAAAATTGTATCACAATGGAATACCGAAAAAATCAAAAAATAAAGGTAAAAATTATAAACAAACAGATAATCGGCGGTATATTTGCGATATTTCTCACTGAAATTAAAAAAAATGTTTTTAGACTGCGTATCCTATTATCACTGTGACCTAAAAGTAATTAGTGATACCTTTTATTTCCTCATGAAGCAACATAATGGATTAAGATCGTAAGGGGCTAATATACATATATAATAATTATGGATTGTTTAAAAATTAACTTAATGGCTTTCGTCTTGAAATTAATTTACATATTTTATGAAATTACTTATTGACTATCCCAACTTTCAGATGGCCGCCACGTTATAATTAAGAGATTAAGTGAAAGAAAATTTTAATAACACAGCCGCTTCTAAAGGCGAGAAACAATCAAATTATCGTACATCCGGTGAGATAATTAGAAACATTTGTATTTAACATGTTACGCCTTCTTTTTCATTCGTTAGTCGTGCTTAGTGCTTACAAACAGTTAACATGCGTCAAGTAAGTTTACAATATTTATTTTATTTACCTTATATTCAGTAATTTTTAAATTTCAAGTTAATAACACTTAATTCAATTTCAAATTATTAATAGTTCTAATTAATATGATAATTGTGGTCTTTCAAAAGTTTTTTGTCAAGCCCTTAACATATTGTATAAAGTTATGCGGTGCTCTTTCTTTTGAAACGAAAATATATTTTAAATTTGGAAGGCAGACATTTTAATTAAATTTTTTATGTAAATAAAATCGATATTGTAAGAAGGAATTTCAAAGAGTAAAAATATGAGGGATATTCTCTAACGGATGTGGAGCCATCTGAAAACGAAAAAAGAGATAAGATGTGTAAAGTGAATACAGTTGTTGAGGGGCCCATCTAATTTTTTGAGATGTTTATGGGATAAATCTGTACAACAAATATACGCGTAACGATTACAAGGAGCACAGTACACACAGAATGAGGGATAGAGAAGAGAGTGTTTACAAGTAAGAAAAAAATTCTCCTGGATATTAACGCAGGACGAAAATTATTTAACTCAATAGAGACATTATTTAACTCAGTATCGATTTGACGCCCTGTCTAATGTGATTAATCTATCCGTTCTAGTTTAAGTTTGTCGTCAATAAATAAACGTAAGTACTGTAAAGTGACAATCGTCCGACAATATTGTATAATTCACATAATTTAACGTCTTGATGTATCAGAATATACTTTTCTATAACAGTTGGTAATTGTGGTGCTGATGGTAGCTGCGGCTCTCGCCGAACAAAACGGATTAGATCAGCAGGCTGCTCCGGCTGCGAACCCATATTACTCGGATTACCAATATCACGAAGAGCATCTTCCTGGACCTCATGTGTACCGCTCACCGCACTCCCGTAAACTTGCAAAACCTAATGTAAGTTGCCAGATTCGTCTATTTATAATAAAAACCAGAAAAAAATTAACCACTTTCATCACCAAGGGTAACTCACTACTGGACCTATACAGAACAAAAAAAAACCTCAAAGATTAACATTTCCATCTAACCGCAAGGCGGGACACTAAGTTTGCCCAGACTATCCACACCAACGGTTGTTCGTTCTTTGATTAGCTCATTGCCTAATGCTTTAGTTTGCTAAGTCAATGGACCATTTCAATGACTTTATTCATATCTAAATAAAAATAATGGCATTGACTAATGCATCCGACGTCGAGTCCAAATCGCTTATGGCAGAAACTAAAAATTTAGAACATTAAAATCACTTTACACTCATAACCCTAGACTACCTACTGTATTACTCCCTCTGTCGTGAATGCAATTATAAATGCATTAATGACAAGGGCAAACACTCAGACGCAAAAAATGCAACACAGTAATGGAAAATCCAATCCACACACCCTTGGCTCAGACATCGAACACTTCGGCACTATTTGAGCTATCCAGTTCTAACCACATTTTTTCTATAAAAGTCACGCACATATAATTTTAGATTTATTTAAGAATATTTTTATAGTTACTCTATTATATAGTAGTTACTCTTTTTTCACTAAGTTCATTAGGATATCTTTGATATTTGGTGTGATCTTTGAAAATTAGGTAAAAAAAATAGTTATCATAACTTTAAATTCTTACAAAATGTTAGTGTAAATTGAATTATCATAATGTAAATAATTTTTATTACAGGATCATGGACTGGAAGTAAATCACCAAAATGTGTAAGAAAATTTTCAATATTCATTTTATGATCGTTAACGCTAAACTGACTACTGACTAAAAAAAAAATAATATAGTACATTTTTAAGGAAGCGTGGCGTGGCGAAGAAATGTAATTTTATATAAATTCATAATGTTCAAAAGGGACTAAAAGTATTAAAGAGAATATTTCAGCACTTGCTGTGATAGCAATGGCATATTTAGTTTTTTAAAAACTCCTCTTTATTTCTTTTTATTTTTATCTGCAAAGTTATTTGATAGAAGTGAACCATATAAATCTACAAGTATTTATATACATACGTCTCTATAATAACGACAATTCTATATTAATTGGTTATTTTATCTAAAGAAAAGAAACGGAATTACTCTATTTTATTATACAGTTTTGCTAGCAATCGTGTGGATGTAGATTTGCATGCACCTACCGCTTATCGCTGCCCATACACATCTGCAGATGCATTGCCTACTTTAGGGTAAGGACGTTAATAATGGGAGAGGTAGAAGGATGTAATAGGAGGGGAAGCAAAAACAGTATGCAAATTTATTGTGTATATAATATAATGTTCATAAAATATAAACGTTTTAAAATTTACAGGATTATAAAGAGGACATACGACCCTGATTATTACGAGCCCACTATTATATTGGACTACAGATATATGAAAACCGGAGGACGAGACTATACGCGCGGTCCAGGCGGACAATATTTAATACTGCCAAAAGGCGTTCGTACAAATGAACATAAGGAATTCGAAAACTATGACGCTTTCCTTGAGCACCTACGTCTGAAGCACCTCGCTGAAACCGAGTCCAAGCGTGCTCGCTACCACAAATGGAATATGGAAGAAAACAAGCGACATTAAAAGTCGTCTCCTCAACATCGTAGACAATGCGGACTAGGGTCTTTTTTGTGTCTCTAAAAGAAAAAGATCTCATTATCATCTCGTTTATATGTAACAATATTTTCTATTCCTAATCAACGAAACATATTTTACTTACATATTTACATGTTTGAGCTCCAAAAATATTTAATAAAACGTGTAGAATGAAATTTCAAAAATAAATGAATAAAATTTGGTACAAAAAAATATATTTTAATAAATATAATTTATATATTTTTAAGTAACATATTTACTTCTTTATTAGCACTGAACAATAGAAATCGTATGTGCAATGAACTAAAGTAGTCATTAATCGATAAAGTATCACTTCAATCAACATGTGAACCGAATCGTAACGCACATCCTTGACAGGCGAAAAAATTCGTTTCTTAAATTTCAAATGTTTAAGCATTTGACGGTTAATTATTTGATAAATTATCGCGTGATTGTATTAAAATTTCATGCGTGCAAAATTATATACACGTTATGCGCGAAACAAATAGTTAATAATATCAATTTCATCATCATAACCATATAATGAGAACATTGGCCTCCCTCAAATTTGACGGCTATTTTCCCAAGCTTTTCAGATGAAGTAGGCATCGTAAAATAGTTATTATTACTAACGGTCAGGGAAGGGTCATTTAAAAAAGGTAGTATCTTTGCCTAGCCGCTTGTCCGGTATTCGTACACGGGTACGCGACCCCGGCTTCCCGAGCTACTCCCCCGGGTACTATAGTGCCTTACCTCAGCATACAGGACTCTGCTGGGGCTGACCTCCATCCTACCTTGCGGCTCGTGGTATTCACTATGACGAATCTTATCGTACCTAGTTCGTTAAAAAATGACGGCGACGTGGTTCGCCACCCATCACGTCCTGATTCCCACGAGGGCGAGAAGCGACGAACGGAGAGCCGTTTCGCTACAATGAATGTGAGAGGAAGGATTGACGATAAGATGGATGAATGTGAAGGAAGCAAGGAAGGTGTGTCGGAATCGTAGCGGATGGAGATCTATGGTCTCTGTATATCCCTACAGGGAAACAGGCGTGACTATATGTATCTATGTTACTAACAGAGATGCCGCTGGTCATCTACTAGTAGGTATCTGCTTCTATGGTCGCTAATTACAAAATCCACACAAAGAAATAAGGAAATTAGTAATGAATGGACTATATGTAGTTCTGAATAGTATCCCTTTATAGGTAAATAATTTAGAACAGAAAATGCTAAAATATTATTGAATTCCTTTAAAAAACTTACCTGATTATTTTCTACTTGTTACGTTCATTCCACTAATAATGCAGTTATTCGAGTATTTATTACAGTTTGGTGAAATGTATCTTCTTATATATATAAAAATGTGTGTCATATATAAAAATGTATTTTGTTAGTCTAGCTAAAACTCAAAAACGGATCGACCGATTTAAATAATTTTTTATTCGCCCATAATACAGGGAAGGTTTAAGAATAAAAAATATAAAGAAAACAAAAGAATAGCTGGAAAAATGAAAAATCCTTTTTCTTCCAATTACTTTCAATAGATGTCGTTTGTGGCGGCTTTATATCGTCTAACGGACGTGTTGTTATAAAAAAAATGTCGTTTCTGTTCTGCGATTTTGAAAAGTATTGCATACCTAAGTTATTATTTTCGTTAATTTGGTTAGGTGAAATGAACTTTACTGGGTCATCTAGTCTTAAATAAATAAACACGCAGTAAAGAGAAAGCATAATAATATGAAACATTTAAAATTACTGTCTCTAGCGGAAAACTGTTGAACTTATAATATAGTGTTGAATTATAATAAGTTATAACAAGATACCACAATAAATGGCCACTAGATGTCGTGAGACAATAAAAAAATTTGGTGATTCATTCCCCGATCATTCGATTCGATTTTCTTGAAGAATTAAAAATAAATATAATAAGATTATCAATGATAATAAAACAATAAATAGTATGGACTCAAAAAAAATTGGACACAGAAATATAATCATTCCCTTCTAGGAAACGATTTAGAGTAAAACGGACATATTTAGAGGTGAAGGCGTCTATATGATTGAGTGTGTTATAGTATTATGTATGAGATGTTTTCTTTATATTTTAACAATTTAATTAACAACATTTTATCTCCATCGACATTTTCAACATTCTTACTGTTCTGACAAAAAAATCTCCAAGCATTTTATAGTAGATAGAGTGTAAATCTTTATAGAAGGCCCTAAGGCCAGAAACACAAACAAACAAAAAACACTCATTAAAACTGTGTGACAATAGATAATTTTCATTTATTATATTAAATTACAAATTTATATTTTAATAAATACCTCGTAACATAGCCGTAAAACCGAATAATAATCCAAATGAAAACGTGGGTGTATGTATCGTAAACGTGAATATCCTTTATTTTTTATATGTAGTTGTTTAGTAAAATAGTGAAACCGAATTTAATAATAACTATATTTTAACCAGCATGCGCTGCAGTGCTACTTTAAAAACTCATACACCGTCCACTGGAAAATATTTACATTATGTCAAAAGTCTTCCCAAGGAAGTAAACAAAAACGCACCAAGTTTCTTTACTTGGTCTAGTAGTTTTTTTAAAAAAAACAAAAGTGAGATTTAATAAAATTAATATTAGTTCTTAAATTATCAGTTTCTCAAAAAGTATCATTATAGGTCATTATAGGTTTTTTTAGATTATATAGGTATACAAAATGTCTAAAAATTTCATAAAATTACTAACATTTTATCCCTAGATCAAATCTTTCGTTTGACTTACATGGTTACATGTTCTAATTATGTAATTTTAGTTAGTTTAAAAATAAGTTAAAATATTAGTATCAATACACTAAACATTATTCAAATTTAAATACTTATTCTAATATAATAAATAATGATTTATTATAACATAAACACGATCTGCCATCGAACATTTTTTGCTTGTCATACGTTAAGTGTTCAAAGCAACGCGGTGACAGATTGAAGGAATTTGTAAACTCAAGTAGGTGTAGGTGCGGCGCTCGCGCCTTCGTGCTATTTCGGCCTTATTCGTGTACCGCTCGGGTTTTTTTATGGATGTTACTGACGGGTGCCGAGGATCGACACCACCTCAGTGATGGTTCGTCCGTTATGGAAATATCAACGGGAACCGTCACGTCTCTTAAGAGCGCCCTCGCTCAGTATTTATTTTAAAAAGTGCAGGAATCAAACCCCGTTTTAGGGTATGTTTTGAATAGCACATGTGTGTTTAATTTTTATTTTGTAATTCCGTTCTGGTTTTAATCCACTACGACAATCTCGACATAATGCTTTCCACGAGTTGTCGCTGGTTAACCAGAATGGAAGTTGATAGGCCAAGTTGTAATCGATGGGTATCTATCACTTCCGGGGTTTCACCTGCACATTTTACCTGCGGGGTTCTACCTGCCAGATTTTTACCTACCAGCTTTTACCTGCGGGGTTGATTCCACCTGCGATGTTGATTCTGCGGTGCACAATGTAACGGAGGGTGTCACCTGCAGATTTCTTCTTTGAGTGCTAACTAGCTCAGAGATCGACATTTAGGTGTCTCAGCGCATCCTTTACAACCGCTGAGGGCATACCGCTGTCAACTTGCAGGGTTCTACCTGCGGTTTTCTTCTTTGAGCGCAAGCTAGCTCAGGGGAGTGTTAGACCGCTTACGTGGCAAAATCAGTTCGGCTGTTTACCCACGACCTACAATTTCATGTAATAAACATTTCTTTATACTGATAACACCGTGGTTTTATTTGACAAAACCCAAGTAGGTGTTTCAAGGCTTTGAAATCGAATGAACAAATCAAGTTTGAATTCAAATGCCTTTAGTAATATTATGTAATTTTAAGGTTGTCCTTTTCAATTAGAGCTAACATTTAAAAAACTCCATGTTATGATTTATATATATATATATATATATATATATATATATATATATATATATATATATATATATATATATATATATATATATACATATATATATATATATATATATATATATATATATATATATATATATATATATATATACATATTAAATAAAACACTTACTTAAAATCGCATCATAGCTCCTTGATAATATTTGAAAGTAATTTTTTAAGTAGAGCACGTTGAAACTTCAAACATTATTAAGGAGTTACTCAATGTTTACTTTTTCCACATGCTTTAAGTCCCCTCGTCAGAAAACATATGTTGTGACCTAGGGCAATTTATTCCAAGCCTGGGTGTTTATCTATTTCATGTCTAAAATAGATTCGATACACAAAATGTACTTAGTATGCGGGTGTGGAATTTTTTTATAGAAGCAGTAAGCAAACAAGCATGCAGATCACCTGATGGTAAGTCACCGCCGCCTATAGATAACTGCAATACTATGGTCTCTGTAAATGCATTTCCTACCTTAGGGTAGGGAAAATGGATGTTAATAACGTCAGGAAAAGAAGGATTTAGTGCGAACGTAAGAAGTAAAACAAATAGGAGTTCGGCCTCCACACCCCTGCACTCACAGTATGAAACATGGTCGCATCGAACAATGCTATGACTTAACGGTGATTGTTAACTTAACGGTTTTGTAAGAGTGCGGTATTTACCTGATTGAAAACATGTACCAACATTAAAAATTGCTATAAAAGGATAAAGCTTTTATTTTTTTCTAATTATGACTAAATAGTAGCCATTGAATACCTAAAACCTTTGTAGAATTCCAAAGTACTTTAATGTCATATATGTATTATAAATACAACATACACCTACCAATTGTAAATGCCGCACAATCACGCCCTATTCATTTTCAACTCCTACATACAAATACCTTTATTTTAAAAAAACTTGCCTATGTCCATAAACCGTCGGCATATCCTTTATGTCGACAGATGTAAAAACTAAAGAATTCGTCCTTTAATCTCACGTAAGACATGTTACTTAACTTAACTTGCAACTTCTAAAGTCGACCTCAGGCTTTAAATTACCACTTAAAAATATTTGGTTATATATCATTTATTTAAAAAACTAAAAACAATACAGGTTCGATTTTTGTGTACTTATTGCTTTTAGTAACTAAACTGCGTTCCGATAGTATTATAATCAAAACCATTGTATTATTTTGACTATATAAGGTATCAATAACACTGCATCAATCTACCAATCAATCAGGAAATTATATTGGGAAGTATATATTTATTTATTAAAAAATTATATAAATTATCGGAATAAAATAAGTATTATTTATTACTACTAAGTAATATACAAAAACACTACAAAATACATCATATACATACAAGAATAAATACAATGCATACATACTTATATCACATTGTAATTAGTAAATAAGTTTCATTAATTTTATTTTCCTAATTATCACGAACTATCTTTTTGTATCTTAAGATCCAGAAGAAACTGCTTAATGTTATCTCCGGTAGCGCTAATTGTCGTAGTGGAAAGTTTTTGATCTAGAAGAATGTACCCTAACACATCCTTCAAGATCAAAGATTTGCCGTCTTAAGCGGATCTAGATATCAAACACTAAGGCTATGTGAAAGAGTGGCGATTTAGCATAGTGTATTATCCACTCTATGAAATCAGCTACCTTTAACGGTATTTCCGACCCGATATGACATTGGAATCTTCAAAAAACAAACATGGTATTCAAAGGTCCAATGGTAAGTAGAATCGAACCTACAACCGATAGATTATAAGTGCTACCCCAAACTAATTAGGCTATAAATGGTTTTATATGTAAACATATAGGCTGTACAAACATTTCCAATAACAACACTTCAATGTTATAATCGAGATCGTAACCTTCGACTTCCACGACGGACCACATTTTCGTTTAAAATTTGGGTCGATTTAAATCTAGGTCATGTAACCAAAATATTCTGGAACCAGCAGTGTAAATGTTGTGTGTGTCTGTTACAATACATATAAATAATGCAGTTAAAATAAAAATATACTTTACACTTTTGTATCAAAATAAAGTACCTACGTGAAAAAAATTGTTTTTAATCTTTACCGTATTGCGTTAAACTTATAAGGGTAATAATTATAATATTTAATGATTTATCGACATTTACTTTGACTAAGAATAAAGTTAAATTTAAAAAATATATACCAATAATACTATACTGCGGGAAGGTGGTACTCCCCCGGTCGACCCAGCCTATTCATGCTACAGACAAATAATATGCCAACCACTTCAAAAAATTTTAGTAATATATTAGTTTTCAAAGTTTAATAACCGTATTTCAATTTATATTGAAACTTGTTCTTGCAACTCAGTCGTACTTAGCGTTCAATATACGCTTTCTGAATTTTTCTTTCTCTGGGGTGTTTTTGAGAATGCGAAATTTTCCTTTTTGTTCCTTTATTTGATCCCTGACGATGCGGAGCTATTAGAAAATTCCTTAAGATTTTAGCTGTCAAATATTTTTCACGGTAGTAGGTGCAGCAATGGAAAGTACAATCGAAATTCTAGAAAGCTCTACCCCAGACCCTGTAAGGGCATCCGACGCAACTACACACACTTGCAGTTTCGGGTGACAAAAAATAACTTTTTGATGAAACTACAGAGGTCGTAAGTGGGTTATTTAAAACAGTTATAGAAAGCACAGTACACACATATACATATAGTGAAAGCCCTTCTTCCCCTACAACTATGGAATGATGAAGCTGACGTGGTCGTCTCTTTGCCATTCAACGCAGTTGTAGTAAAGGAATATTCTAAGTTTATTTCTTGTTCTTCTTTCAGTCTGATATTATATTGTCTAACGCTGTAGCTAAGTTTTCTTGACAGGTTATGGACATGGGACGATTCATTTTCTCCTCTACACATTCAAACTCGTCATCACAATATCCATTTCTTGAAAATAAATATATTCTTGGTTTGACAAAACCTGCAATTATACTCAGGGCTATATACGATGCAATATATGATGTGGGAATTACTTGGCTGGGCAATTCATGGATATTTTTAGTTTTTTTCAGGGTGAGAGAGTGATTTTAGGCAACTGCCACTTTAGACTTTAAATTTAAAATTTAAATTCTAAAATTTAAATTTTAAAAAAAATTTAAAAGCAAAGTTTAAATAGAGTAGCCATACAATTTGTTCAAAACTACCCCACACCCTCTTTTTATCAAAATTAAATATTTTTATTTCTTAAACGCCTTCAATGAATAAAAACTTATACTTTCTCTAAAACCTATGACAAGTGACTATAATTAGAACAAAAAATCACCAGTATCTATCTCAAACTCTATCTATATCAGCGTTAACCTGTCTTTAAAATATTTACTTTGCACTTACAAAAACAAACATGACCAATAGTCAAATGCAGCAGATACAATGTGACAATTATGAGTATCAGTATTGTCATCACGAAATTATTTTCCCTCTAAAATAACTGTAACAAGACCGTTGTAAAGTGGTTTCTTTTTAAATCTGACTTTGTACAAAGCTGCCCCCGTCTGCCCTATATAATAAAACCAAATATCGTTCTAAAAAATAGACTAGTTTTTTTTGATTATACACGGCCATTTTTTACTTAAATTTTCTAAAGAGCAAAAATAGCACCAACTAATATTCGTTTTTGCTGAAATTTAAAAAAAATAATCACTCTTTTATTTGTAAAATTTGAAGAATTCCCTGTAACTTAATAACTTAGTTTTTATATCTTTGTATACAGATACAGCTTACACATACATAGTTATTCATAATCTTATTATTATTATAATGCGCCTATTGTTATTGCCGTTCTAAGCATACTTATAAAAATAAATCAAAAAAAGTATTACAGTTCACTCCTACTATGCAATTACTTAAAGAATATCATGAGACCATTAACAAAAGGACACATTAACATTAACGGCATAAGTGACACGAGTAACCATATATATATTTCAATTAAAGTTCACGAGCTTAGTTGAACATAATTAAATTGAAAGAGTATAAAACTTAAAAGCATTATTATTATTATGAATGTACCTATTATTTGTCTTTGCGTTACATAAGTAGCTCGCGTCGTGAACGAGATTATCAATCACCACTCGGCACCGAGTCTACGTAATCGTTTTTACAACATACACTATTTCGATATGTTTTTATTTTAACTCGATATAAAGATAGGTATAGCAACGAATGTCATATGGCAATAAACACTTTAAAGACTACCGAGATGAATTACATTAAGCAATAAGTAGAGTAACATACATGAACACGTTTCTTACAAAATTAAATCGAATTCTATAAAGCATTTTACCAAATTACGAAATCGCTGTTTTAATAGTAATTAAATATGTATTTTATAAAGTCAATAAACAAATATATTCTACTCTACCGCGAGAACTTGTAGTTTAATTAAACAGTTACTTAACAAACTCGATCAATTCGATCGAGATACGTCCATTTGAACGTATTAAGATACGAGAATCACTGATCCTTTCGATACTCAACATATTCTAAAGTCACTCGATAAATATCGTAATCAGACTTTGAATCTAAATTAGTCCTATATTCAACTAGAAAGACCGCATTTCATTTCACAATTTACATTATCAAAACACAGTTAGTCGCCATCACAAACAAACTAACGAAATTATGAACCAACGAATTCCACCAACAAACCAACAACAAATATTTATTAATTTATGTACCATTAAACTCTCCAATAATATTAATGAATTTCACAAATAAATATCCAGGAGTGAACACTTCACTACTGACTTAAAAATAATAAAAAAAAAGTCGGAATGAGAGAAAATATCTAAGATATTACCTACGTTCTTTTAATTCCATCTGAAAATTGGAAAATCATCTTATGGGACAAAAATTAATCATAATAATAAACAGTACGAAAATTAAATCTTCACGAAATATTCTTTTATGGGATACGAAAGCAAAGAAGCAGGCGTGTCACCTGATCACTCAACTCCACCAAATCAACTCAACGCCACCCGTAGTCATTCACAGTGTAATGGTAATTAATATATATAGAATTAGGTTTTGATCCTAAACTAAACAAGGACTACTCTAACATATTTATATTAATTCCTCGAATATTCCTTGTTTGAAAGTAAATAGTAGTTAAAGTTGGAAATCTAATTCTGCCATCGGACACCAATAAGGTACTATAATGAATAGAAGTCTTATAGTATTAATTTATAGTCATGGGTGATCAATTTAATAATTGATCAAAAAAATATAGTCATAAAAATACTTTTATAAACATATAAATGTGGAATAAATTTAAAATAAATTATTAAAGATCTGAGTTCAGTTAACAAGATATTTCATATTTGTAAATAGCATCTAAGCTAAGGATTCTTGCCTTTCATTGGAATATGCAGGCGAAAAAATTCTGTAATCTGAATAGTGATTTTAAATATATAGATAGACACTGCAACCAATATGCACGTTCTTTTATCCTTAAGTAAAGAAGGTTGAACTAAACTTATTTTTAAAGATACCCGTGGTTTGTGTTGCAAATTATATTCGAACAAATCGAGGTGGGCAGTTACATTTCTTTTTAATTTGGTATTTATTCTAGGTTATTTAATATAGGTTATTCTTCTAGGTTATTTTAGATATTTTTTTTCACAACCCATACACGTCCCACGCACGTACACCATACACGTAACCCCCCCCCCATTTCTAGAGGAACAGACATTAACCCGCCAAGCTGGTCCATAGCGGATTGACAGGCTAATCTCGGAGTAAATATATGTAAGCTATACATATATTTATCACGATACGAAAATCGAACCTGCGACCGTTGACTACATAAGCTCTAACCCCGTTACTAAACCAATTGGTAAATATTAGGAAATTTAATAGAAATTTATTCCGAGTCTCAAGTTTGTAACGGTATAGTCACGCTGCAGACGAATACTTTGTGAAGAATGGCATATTATTTGTCGGTACCATGAATGGGCTCGCCCGGGGAAGTACCGCACTCCCGTAGGAAAAGCCGGCGTCTGAATGGTAGCTTAGCCACCGCTCTTCGTCCGCTCCGCAGCTGAGTTTCGGAGGCCCAACCTCCCTCCCTTAATGACACTTTCCTTAAAGGCCGGCAACGCTTCTGCACTGCCTATGGCACTGCGAATGTTTATGGGCGGCGTTGATTGCTTTCCATCAGGTAACACGCCTGCCCGTTTGCCTTCCTATCCCATAAAAAAAAGATAGTGCCAATATTTAGTTGCTTTGCGATGACTTTTGAAATGATTTCATTAAAATATCTGTGTATCTACTAGATAGTTGGGAGACGTTTTTGTATTCAGCAGTGAACTGCTACAGACTGTTGATGACTAAGATTATTATTCCCTACCGGCAGCCTTTTTATTTTAATTTTTGTTGTTTACGAGATTTGTGCAAAATTGTAATAATATAATGACAGATTCGTTGTGATTTAATTTGACACTCCTACACGTAATTTTAACCGTTTATACACTCTATAAAAATAATTAAACAAGCTTCAAGGGTAACGTAGAAGAAGAAGTAATATTTAAATTATAAAATTTTCCAAAAGAATAAGACATTAAATATATTTTTCTTTTAAAAAAAAACATTTAAATTAAACTCTTTCTCTGTGTTGCACTTAATAAAAATCTTAATGCCTATTGAAGCGTGACTAGGTACAACCTAAACACACATACTTTAATACTGCAAACAATTTCAAACCCAGTTTTATTAACATTATTGTTTTATTTCCTTTCTCTAGTATTTTATTTAATGATTCGACCTTGTTAACCTAATAAATAAATTCAGTTGCACAGGGAACCTCGTGCCAGATTTTAACATATTACGTAAACATAAACCGCTTTTTGACGATTACCTATTCTATTTATATACGTACAGTACAAAGACTGCAATATAAAACTAATAGAGTGCATTATGATTGATTAACAATAACGTTTTACAAGATTTGTAATAGGTATAATAATTTTTCACTTTCATCAACTATTACGTTATTGTAATAGTTTGGTTTTTTCCTCAAAACGGTTTTTACCTTTTATAAAACATGTTGATTTTCTAAAATTAGGACATACGATAATATAGTCTGTACTCTTAATTAATTCTTTAATTGGTTTTCTTAATTCCTTCAACTTGCAAAGCTCGATTAAAAGTTTTTTTGCCTTGCCATCGTGTAGTGAAGAAGACTATCAGATAGTATAAAAAAGACAGTAAAAAAAAGCAAAAATTTATAACGAGTATGACCTCCCGTTGTAGCAATTACAACATGTTATCGTCTTGGCATGCTTTCCACCAGGCTTTTGATGGTGTCCTGTGGAATGTGTTCCCACTCAGCCGTGATCACGCGTTTAAGCTCCCTTATGTTTTGTGGAGGTGGTTGAACATTATCAAGAAAAGTAGACGGTTTATGGTCGGCGGCAGTTGTTTACCATCAAGTAACCAGCTTGCTCATTTGCCTACCGTTTCCATAAAAAAGTTTATAAAACTCATCGGCGCAATTTGCAAGTTTTTTTTATGGGATAGGAAAGCAAACAAGCAGGCGTATCACCTGATGGAAAGCAATCAACGCCGCCCTTAGACATACAAGCGTAATACAAGATGCCACGCGAACAGCTGAAGTCGACGATTGACGCGACAATACGTAAATGCACTCCTGTTATACTTAATGCAATGTATGCTGTAATCTTTATAAAGTTATCGAACACGAAATACACACATTGCGTAATTTACATAGACGCTATTAAGAGTTAAGGGGCTTGTTGCCTTATGCAAGGCGTACACTGAAGTCTAGATATAAACTATTTAGGCGTAATTAAATTACACACGTGCATTAGAATTGTTTCACACCGTACTACTAAAACTCCTTGATACATTTCTAATCTGCAATAAAGCATTGCATTAAATGTCAGGGCGTGAGCTTTGTATGGTGCCTGATAATATCGTCCGTAAAGTTCATGATCTTTACCGCGGCACTAACGCGTCGTATTTTTCTGCTTTAAAATTAATGGCTTTATAAGGCCATTGCGAATTTCAGTTACCCTAGCATAAATTGTAACACTTGTATAAAATGTTATTTTTGATGCAATCCCTTTGGTAAAAGGCCTTTTTAAAAAACAACAGCGTGGTCGAAGACCGACGAAACTTAATAGTGGCATAGCCACGCTGCAGACATTGGTCTTGAAGACTTAGACATTAGTCTTCAGACTTTGTCAAGAATGGCATAATATTTGTCTGTAGTATGAATGGGCCGGCTCGCCCGGGGAAGTACCACACTTCCGCAGAAAACCAGCGTCTGAGTGGTAGCTTACCCACCGCGCTTCGTACAATGAGCGGCCGAGTTCCGGAGGCTCAACAGCCTCCCCCTTCCTCTACCCCTCCCCCTCCCATTCCCACTCTCATAATGACACTTTCCTTAAAAGTCGGCAACGCTTCCGCATTGCCTATGGCGCTGCGAAAGTCTATGGGCGACGTTGATTGCTATCCATCAGGTGACACGCCTGTTTGTTTGACTTCCTATCACATAAAAAAACCCTGTGTCCAGCAGTGAATTGCCGCACGTTGATGACGATGATGATAGTTAATCATCACCAAAAATGTATGATAGACTTATGCGCCGTCGCGTATTAAAAGACGTATTCTTGTTGTAGAACATGGCTATCTATGAGCACATTAACAAGAACACTGAAACATGAACTGGGCTATGCATTATAGTCGAGCCCGTTATATATAAGACACAAAATTAATGCAAATCTATTCGACATGTACACATAATCTAGCGGAAAGCGGTTAAATAATTGTACCAGGAAAATAATCAAACTTACTCGCAGTGCATTCTTAAATGCCAAAGTTAGCATGGTGAATTATTTACAAGATTATTATTTTAAGGAGTTATTCATTTATGAGTCAATACATTGCGTATATACCAGGATGACGGCAATGACATGCAATGTAGGCGGAACTTAGATCCGTTTCAGAGATGTTGCTTAATACTCGAGGCGTATATAGCGCTCAACTACCTACGTAATTAATTTTCATATAGTCTTCCAGGTTAAAAGCTCATTTTGTTAAATAGAGCTACGATAATGCGTTATGATTTGATCAATGTATATACATAATATACACACTATTATGCAAAAAGTACGAAATAGGTACAATTAAAGATAAATACAATTATAACAAAGCCTTCTCATCGCGTTAATTAAAAAGGGTTATTACAAACTGATATCTGGGGCATCGTGAGAATAATTTTCATTACAACTCAACCTTCAAAATTTTGATAGTAAAACAACATTATGTTATCAACTTTAGCAGTTTGTGTCCGAAAGAATGGCATTTAACTGTGGTTTGCTGGTACACGTCCAAGCCACAGATTTTTTTCTAATCGTATTGAAATTTCGTAGCGTTAAACAAAGAACTAATCGGAAAAACCCTTTTACAACTATGTTCTCATTTAGAATTTATGTATAAGCTTAGAAAAAATTGATGTGACATAAATTGTCATAAGACAGAAGTAGAGTAGAGTATTTATCAAAGAGAATTTGGAAAAGTTATACATCTTCTGATATTGCATAGACAGTCACTTAATACCTGCTAGTAGAGTTGAGATATCAACGATTAGTAAAAAGTTTTGAAAGAAGTACGAAAATGTATGTGAAGAATGAGGAGAAAATAAAGCAAGGGAGTTAGGCTTCAGAATCCCTGCACTAACCGTACGTAACGCAGTAAGAAAAGAAAAACTAAACTTATTCTGTGAGGGTGTAGAACTTCTTTGGCCGCGAAGAAGTTTTACACCCTCACAGTACCACTTACCACCTTACCGCCACAGTACTTTACCGCTTTGCCATTAAAGCATTAAAAAAATTATCATCATATTTAATTAAGGTAGGAAAACTCAAGGTTGTAGGCTGCAATAAATTTCATCGAAAGTACGAGATTAACTGCTTTGTTTTGAAATTTAAAAGGCCTCTGCAATATCATATTCTTTGGCTTTCATAATTTTTACATCAGACAATATGGACAGAAGTCGAATATCATAACATCTCAGAAATGACTTTTAGGTATGCGTTATCTTCTTAAATTTATAGATATTTACAATATAAAGATAAAAAATAATCAATTATGACATACAAAACTAAAGTAAAAGTAGAGAATCTATTAAATATTTTTCTGATCTATAGATATCCAATTTCTTAACTGTAGATATGCAATTTTTGACCTATAGATATTCAACTTCTGACCTATATATATGCAATTTTTTTTTATTTTGTTTTCAATTAAAGTTAGAAACATAGTTATGAAGTAGACTATTTGTGTAAATAAAAATTCTTACAGTCCCAGTCTACATAGTTCTGATATATGTAGAAAAAGGCAATAGACCGACCTTAACCACTCAACAGCAAAGTGTTTGCCTTTGAAGGCAAGGATCGCGGTTTCGATTTCCGATAAATATTACTATGGTGAAAAATGACTTGACATGAATCGGAGATCAATGTTATTTTTGTGTATAAACTGCGGTACAACCATTACTCTAAAATTATACCTGTGTATACGTATCTGCATGTATCATGTATTTGTCACAAGTACAAACCATTCAAAATATATTTTTATATAACCTTTACTCATAAAACTTAATTCCACAGACAGTTGTTAGTATGATGGATGTGTTGTGGTTTATGCACTACAATTCGTATCCAGTACTATGTCAACATCCGTTTTTTTTTCCACAAGCCATTTATTGTCACGGACATGGGCCGCCCCATTTCTGGAGGAATGGATGTTAAACCCACCACGTGTGTCCAAAGCGGAGTGGCGGAACACTCAGATGCAGAATAAGTACTACAGGTATTTACTGCACCATCAATATATGATGCGGTAAACCAACCCTCTACAAATGACACCGAAATCAATAGCCACTGAACCAATTAGATTGTCAACAAGTGTTACGAGTATACTCGATTAATTCGGGCATGGAGCTTTTATGTTCAACTTTTCAATGAATTTTATCAAGAAAATTAGACGATGTTATGTTGACATTTATGTACATAAATGAGAAAATCGAAATTAATAATTTTCGTAAGATATCAGGTGCAAGTAACAAGACATATAGCACTAGAACCGCGCCCATAGTACGCCGCTGGCGAACGTGAAAAAGTGTGACCCGTTCTTACACATATGAGATTACTATATAAGAGTTTGCGGGCACACTTTGCTCTCATTTCGAATGACGCTGTTTACCAAATACAATACAAGTTTTTGAGTGTAAACATTACTCAGCTAAACAAATGAGCTGAAATTTTATTACAAAAGTGAACTAGAGTTCTGAGTACTGCATTACCATGAATATGGTGAGCAAAAAGTATTTTATATATTTATCATATAACAAATGGGATATATAATATAATCAAATGGGAGCTTGTTAACCCTTAACTTGGCTGAAAAAAAATCTATTTCATTTTTCTAAATTTTGTGAATATGTGTTTTTTTTTTGGATATTTAAGGACCTTGTAAAAATAATAAAAAAAATCATGTTCTTTCCCTTTTTGAGAAAATATATTTGCCAAAGTAGGGTAATAAAACAATATTGTAAAATTAAACTTTATTTCGCGTGAACGTTGAGGAAACAATTTCTGGAGCTTTTCCCTGTTACAAAACATAGTCGACCCTCATCCATAGTTAAGGGAAAATGACTGACATTGTAATATTTGACATTAGTTTGATTTTAGAAAAATCGAAGAGTTTCCAAGTGGATATTTTTTTTTACTGAAAATATTTGAGTTACCAAGTAATTTAAATTTAATTGCCATAAATAAACTACAAATTTGAATGACTTGTTTTTTTTTAAAGTTTTGTTCAGTTTAACGGACAATATCAAATTAAGATTTAAATACGTTTTTTAAAGACTAACATGCTTGATTATTACTATAATTTTTGTTAATAATTCTAACTAAGCTAATAGTGCTTGTGCTAATAAAATATGGTACACGTCAAAAAACAAACGCAATCCTCAACTACTCCTACTTATCAATTACAAAATCAAAAAAATTAAATATACAATATATGTTCTGTGTTACAGATTTTGATTGTAGCTGTTTCATTCTTGGCGAGCGTCGTAGCTTATCACGACCCTGACCTCAACTACCACCTCAGTCAAGTGCAACAGACGCAAGGCTGTGGTGATTCCGGGTACTCCTATCCAGTACCAACGACACAACTTACAACAGTTGGAGTAAAACAATTGAACAATTACGAATCGCAACCAGCACTATCTATCGGTTCTAACGAAATTTCCAATGGAGCTTTCTACTCCCCGGCAGTCGCGTATCAAACAGCACCAAACGTGGTATATGGATCGCAAGCCGTTACATACCAAGGACCTACCGAATCTCAATCAAGTTCTGCTATCCAATCGTCATACGGAGGTCAAGGAGAAATACATGGCTACTCGACATCCGAAGGTCTGTCTTCAGCATCTTCATCTACAAGAACAGTGAGACCACAAGCCACGTTTGCGCAAGCGCCTATTATATCCAAAGTAACTGCTGCGCCATTATTTGCTAAATTCTCAACAGCGCCTGCACAGACGACTTATGTTGCTAATAATTTGGCTTCCCAGCAGTCGTCGTTAACAACTGGATCATTAGCAAGGGCTTCTCTAAACTCTTATAAAATTCAATCTGGGGGACCTGTAGTGTCACAAGTTTACGCTGCGCCAAGTGCCGGCTACGCGACATCACCAACGCTAACAGGTCAACAGGCTTCACAAGTATCGTCAGCAAATTACGCGAGTCTTTCACAGTCATCCTTGGATCAGTATAACCAAGTGGCATCGGCAATCACACCAGCCGTTCAAGTGACTTCAGCTTACAGAGCTCCAGCAACAGCACAATATTCAGTGGCACCATTATCGCGCGTGTCAGCGCCAGTTGTCAGTAAATACATTGCCCCGACGGTAGCTCAGTACCACGCCCAGCATTCCGCTCAATATCAAGTCAGTGCACCCGCCGTCACGAAATACAGCGCACCGGCAGTTCAGTATGCTCCTACAACTGTCACCCACTACTCTGCACCTGCAGTCCAACAATACGCAGCACCTGCAGTGCAACAATACGCAGCATCTGCAGTGCAACAATACGCAGCACCTGCAGTGCAACAATACACAGCACCTGCAGTGCAACAATACGCAGCACCTGCAGTGCAACAATACGCAGCGCCTGCAGTGCAACAATACGCCGTACCTGCAGTGCAACAATACGCAGCACCTGCTGTTGCGATCCAGCACACTGCTCCAGCTGTTACGATCCAACATTCGTCGCCTTCTGTCGCCATACAACAATCTAACCAAGCTATTTCGATCCAACACATAGCTCCCAGTGTCACTCTACAGCATTCGACCCCTATTGCTGTGCAACATACGGCACCTGCTATTACGGTCCAGCATTCAGCTCCAGAGGTGATCCATGGCTCTGCCCCCACCCTCGCTGTCGCTTCCGTCGGCGTACATCTAACCAGAACGCTTGGAGCTAAAAACGTCCATACCGAATTTTTGGAAAATTACGTAAGTTGGTTTTAAATTATCTGGCTTATTTACAAGTATTTCATCATTTCACATCTACAAGTATATTCTTATATTATTTGCGCTTTAAAAAATAACTCTTTGCACTCATCCTCCTGTATAACGATTTTCTTTATCAAATAAAGACACGATACAAATATTTATGTACATATATGTAATCTATACGGATATTTTGACGAAGGAATCGAACACGTAACCATAGAAATTTACGTAGTAGATATACGTATCAAGATTAAAAAATCAAATATATAAAAAGAAAAAAAACAAAGTATACCATTGTTTTATAATGTTTATTAATAGGCTTAAAAGCTCTTTGTATTCATATACATCTGCTCGAGTAGTGGGTGTAGATTAAATACAGTAACATTCAAACGATGGAGGGCGTAGCAATTATAGAAAAAATACAAGTTACTACACACGTGTCATACCTTCCCCAGGAAATTACCACACTCATGTTACTCCGATTCTTAGTAATTAAACGACATGAGTCAAGCTCATTGATCACCGAACGTACAAAGACTGGTTCCATAAAGTCCAAACATGATACATTGCTCAATTGAACACATATCAAATGGAAAATATTATGTAATATTTAGTCACTTCTTACAACTCTACATAATATTTAACAGTTTAATTTAAATGAACAATAATATAATAGTTTAATGGCTCGTGTTTATATTTAAAATACGTCATAAGACCAGTAGGTGTATAAATACCATTTTTGTTAAGCTCACCAAGTTTCCCAGGCATTTGTGCAATACGCATAACTAGCCTGCGAAGCCAATGCTATTCAAAGGCGTTGTACCTACATGTGTAGTAAAGTTAAGCACCACAAATAATTCAAACTTCGTGTCTATAAACTATCGCAAGTATTTACAATTAGCACGAGAAACACTTAACAATAATATCGCGTACTGTCCCTTAATTTAAAACTAAGATAGAGGAAAAATTTACTTTATTAAATTCGCGAAAATAAATGATAAAAATATTATAATATATATCTTTACGAAACAGTATATAGTTTCATTTCTCTCATCTGGATGAGATCCATTACGGTACGTTTTTTCAGAAACATTTTTCCACGCACCATCATTCTGTAAAATCAATCAAATTTAAGTCTTGCTATTTAAAAAGCCTTTCTTATGAGTACAATACGTAAACACTTCGTGAGCGTATTTTTAATTGTTTATTTTTATTGCATATTTTATTTACGTAATTAAGGTTCATACAACTTTATGATTACTTAACGACAGAATACAGGAAGGCTAAGTAAAAGTCACAATAATAAAGAATTTTATGTAACTGGATACTTATACAACAAAAAAATAAATAAATAACCGCAACAGCTCAATGAGAGATCGTTGTAGATTCAATTCCAACACAAGATTTTTCATTGCATACATAACAAAAACAGTTTTGGTACAATCAAACACTATACAACTACATTAAAAATTAAGCAAATTAATTATCTCGCCATGAGCATCTAGGAGATTGAAATATTACATTTATTTATATATAATATTATTAGGTGCGCAACTAAGTTCTCGCTGTTTGTCGTTAGATCACTCCAGCAGTAAGTATTGGTCGATTTTGTGATATCCGAAACGTCGTAAACCAAGCTTAGACATACGGTAAACGCTCTGACACGTTAGTGATTTTATTGTGCCGTCAAATACTTTTAGCTGTGTGCAAATGTCTCAAATAACTTATTATTACCATAACTTAACTTTAATTCAATTTGGTTACACCGCAATGAATCATCACTTAGTTTACTAAAAAGTAAAAAATGCCTACATGCAGCAATTATAGTGTAGTTTGTAGTGAGCCAAAGTAAAGGTGTTCATTAGACTGAATAAGTTTCTTACATATTATATGTATATGATGCAATAATTACGTTATAAGTATTTCTCTCTCTCCTTGGTTGTACTATAAAATTATTATAAAGATGATCTTAATACCAGGTATTCAATACATTGATGTGCTCTGTATTTATCTATGAGAATTTATTTTCATAACAATAAATGCTATTATTGTTATAAAAATTCATATTACAAAATCCCTTCACTTAAATTATATCAGACGATATACATTAAACAATCAATCAATATTACCATAGTAAAAGATTGACTGACAGAGAATGCCTACCGGCATTAAGTACTAGAATTTGTAGAGAAAAAATAAAAATATTATTATACTACTACTGGGTATCGGTGTTTCTTATAAATGAGAGGTTTTGCCTTAATCACCGCGCTTGGCAGGCGGATGGGAGATCACAGATGCTTTTTATTACTCAGATAGACGCAGCTGCCTGTCTACACATATTTACTAACTCCCATAATCACCTCCTCAAATTAGAACCAAGAGAAAAAATGGGGTGACCAGATAGATGTAATGCTAAAAATAACCAAAGTTTTAAAAATATCCAGGCTTATATTTTCAAAAGACCGTAATTTTACACAACATTTTATCATACTATGTAAATGTTCTGTTCAGTTTTATTGACATTAAAATCAGCTTACAATTAAACCTGGTCACACCCATATTCTTATCTATCTGATCTTAATACCAAGTATTCAATACATTGGCGTGCTCTGTATTTATCTATGAGAATATCTTATAGGGTGCTAAGAAATACTGATTTATCTTAAACAATGATGTTATTGATAAAATTTTACTCTTCCTACTGCCACGTGCCCACGAGTGGGATATATATTATAGGCTGTTTAAATTGTATATATATTATTATATATATACTCAAGATTTTATATTTTGCATTCTTCTTGGACAAACTTCCAACCTAATCTAATTTATCTTCGACAAACCTATATCTGCTAAAAATACTTCTTATATCACCGCCAAGCATAAACAAAATAGTAAAATATAAATAGATATCTATTTTAATCAAAATTTAATTGCATGTATAGCAAATCTGACCATTTTTTTAAACTTAAAACGGGACGCCTATAATTCCATATTAATATTATAATTGTGAGTCTGACTGCCGATATGTTACACTTTCACTACTAAACCAATTTTGTTCGAGCTCTGATCCGATCCAAGATCAAACATAGGCTTTTTTATCCCAAAACAATAGCTCTTACAGGACGCACAATACTTTTCGCGCAATAAATTTAATTCCACGCAGGCAGAAACTAGAACTAAAGCTAAGATTAAGAACATTAAAAAGTTGTGTTTATTTTCGTTGTTATCGTGCTAACTGGCCTATATGTTGGATATTAATTATTATTATTTTTATTATAACAATTTATGAAAAATAAAAATACAACATCAGCTATATTGAAACCAAGTTATTGTGACAGCAATTTTTATTGAATTATATGCAACATATTTTTTAATTATATTTATATTTTTTAAAAGACCAAATTTGCTTTAAAAAAGTTAATGATGATTTTAAATAAGAATGAAATTCAAAGCGGGACGTATGGTCACTTTACGTATAGTATACTGCTGTGGTAATGTGACGTGTGACACGGTTGACGATGACACGGAGACTAGACTTCGAAACTAAATATTTTTAAAATATAATTTATGCATCACAATACGACCTTACATTGAAATAACATGATTAAGTCCTAGTCAGGCTTGTATATTAATTTTATGTTTGTATGTTGTTGTATGTTGTAATATTAATTTTATGTTTTCAATTTTATGTTTTTAAACAAGACAGGATCTTGGTTTATTAAGAAAGTGATTTCAAAATAAAACGTGCAGTTATTATGATATTCAATTAAATTAACGCAAGTAAATGGCGATAAATGTGTTTCTGCGAAGCGTAAACGCTTGCTTATAAACCAGGTCATATTAAAAGTACTAAATTCAAAGATATGGCGTAAATAATTCTCAGTCATATTTCTTACGTAACCGACAGTTTCACTGCAAGGAAGATAAAGTGATTGATAGTTTAAACTCGGCCAATTCATCAAAATCACTAGTCATCGTTACCAATTTTGACTTGTTCCAAAGTTATTCGCTTTAGGAATTCTATTAAAACATATTACATGGGTTAATTTCCATTCCTCCGGAAACGAGGAGGCCCTATGTCCAGCAGTGGGGTATATTGGAGCTGTAAAAAAATCATAATTAGTAGGACCTAATTAAATGCGTCTTGGCTACGTAATATCAGGGAGTAGACTGGGATAGCGAGTGCTCCAAAATTGCTGCACCTCGCGCAGGAGGAGGAGAGTTGTGCTAAATTGGCTGCCATCCTTCGCAAGTCGGACAGGCACCCTCAGAAGAAGAATTAAATGCACCCGCGCGGCTAAGTGGCGCGGTCAATTTACACTGAGATTACTTGAGATCATATGCATCCAATTATATGAAGTGGGCAGCCGTAGGGCGCAGCGGACGGCCCGCCCAAACTCACATGAGTCACGTGAATTTGTACGTTTAGTACCGCTCGCGGTAAGCACGGCCACTTACCGCGGGCGGCCGTTTCATATAACACGTAAAGCGGTAGAGTCACAGCCGCTGGTAATCTCAGCCACTGGTAATCGCAGCCGCTGGTTATCGCGGCCGCTGGATATCGCGGCCGCGCCGCACGGACGCATGTAATTAGGTCCGTAGAAACGGAACAATTTATTTACTAGACTTTGACATCACTCAAAATGAAGGGTGTTGCAATCTCTATACTAGCCCATCCTATGATTTGTGCTCATATAGTCTCAGTCAAGGGAAGAAATGGCGTGGTTTTATTCTTTGTCACTAAACATACAGGGCTTTATTACATTATGTTTCCATTGCAGGATGTACATCCCAGATATGCTTTTGAATACGGAGTAAACGATCCACACACTGGTGACATTAAACAGCAGAAAGAAGTACGAGATGGAGATGTTGTAAAAGGTAAGGTTCAATTATCCAACGAAATAAAGAGATAAAGAATCTAAAGCATACCCCTGCTTTAGATTCTTAGAATCCTTTTTAATCAACGAGCCAATTTAAATTTTACAATTTTTTGGCGGGCCGCACATAAAGTAACACTTATTAATAATTTGTTTCGGTTTAGTATGTCTTTCCATTTTATTATAACTAATTTTATAACAATATATTGATGGGAGAAAGTCGATAAAATAAATTCAATTTTACAAATGCTTGGCGACCCGCATAAACATGTTTAACGGGCCGCAAGCGGCCCGCGGGCCGCGCGTTGCTCATCCCTGATCTAAAGTAATATATTTCGTGTTATAAAGAAATAAATATGTTACAAACAATATTTGAGAAATTGAATGATATGGAATGAATCTTTTCTTGTTGTCAAAAAAACATATTCACATTTGAGTACGTATGTAATAAACAAGTTAGTCAGACTTGCCTTGTCCTTATCTAAAATATTTTCAACATTGCCAGTTTTCACAATATTTTTTTATTTTCCTTACGTATTTATTAAACATATTTTTTTAACAAGCAGCGGTGGTTCCTTACCAGTAGACTTGTTACCTACATACATATATGTACGTAGCATACGCTTACTCTTTCATAAAAATAACGCGTTACTCTTTATATAAGCGATCTTACTTGGTTCCGAAGGTGAGGTAAGTCTTCATATATGTAAGGTTATATCTCCATCAAGGTTATATCATCATCAACTCAAAATATATCTGATAATTAAACTCTAGTTTCCATCGTAAAACATTGTACTATTATAGCAAGATTTACTCGACTTGGAACTTTTAAATCAATTGATATCTTCGTACTTAAGTTAAATATTTCGACAAGGAATTAGAATATTTCGTAAAAGCACCCACCCACAACCGCCGCAAATGATGTCTAAGATATAAATCAATGAATCCAGGTCAGTATTCGCTGGTGGAACCGGACGGCTCGGTGCGGACCGTGGACTACGTCGCTGACTGGGAGACCGGTTTCCATGCCAACGTCCACAATAGCAAAGACAATCGACATTAAATATTACCGCTTCCTACATAGATCTATAACGGTTGTGTAACTGATAATTTATAAGGTTTAAAGGTAACGTATAAATATAGTAAGGCCGAAACATATTTTTCGTATTATATATTAATATATCATTAAAATTATTAGCCTCTTATATTATAAGAAAAAGGTACCTATATATTTGAAAAAAATCATCTTAGTCACATACTGAAAACACAAATATCTAATATAGTTTATGTAATGAAGTAATATTTACTTTTATTGTATATCGTTTATTCACTCAAAACAAAAATAGTACAACTTTCATTCTATTGTTCAATTGACAGTTAGGGGCGAATATTATCATATCGACGCTTGAATGGCAAAAAAGGCATAAGTAACATCTGAAAACATTTATTTATAAACTTATTAAAAAACAGAACAAAAACAACACAGAAGTATTATTAAAAGTAGATTTTATAGTTCTTACGTAAATTATTCATTATTGTTTTAAAAATTAATAGCACTCTCACTAATTTATTCTTAAAAATTAAGACAACCTATTATAGCATATATGAATCAGTTTTACAGACTTGGCGTTTATCTCATTGTGCCTTACAACCGTTGATATATTGTTCTTAACATTTATTTTGTTTCGTGCCATACTAATAAAATAAAGGTGAAGGGCACACTTGTCTGTACGCAACGTAAGTGTGACAACGCTCCTATGTTCATGTTGGTGTATACACTGGTCCAACGTATGCAACATACATAGTGTCAGACTCTACCTTCTCATACAGATCATGAATGTCGCAGGTCACCATTGCTTGAGACGCGTTTGATTACTGGGCGAACGACTAGTATATTTCATCTGTTATGAGACAAATTCAAAAGACCGGATGCCATACAAACGTTGGGTTTATAGAACTAGTCTGTCTTTAACTTAATTGTATTATATTGATTGTAAGAAAATCGTTCACGCTGAAACTTGTAGTTCGTATATACAAATAAGCATTGATGTATAAAAAATTATAAGTATAGCTCTTAAGAATGGTAGATACCTACTAATTTATAGATTTTTAAATGAGAGGTATACGGATTGATGTATAAAAAATTGTACATGATTTTTTTACAATTGTAATTGTATATGACATTTATTAATTGTAGTATCATAATTAATTGTAAAAATATTTTTTAATTTAAATATATGTGCATTTTTAATAAGAAGCGTAATAACTAATCAGTTATCTTAAAATAATAAAGAAAATGTGCAATATCATACTTTTATTCGTGTAATAAAAGTAAGATAACGCAAGTTAATAATATAAATATTTTATTTATATCAAACTACAAAGATCGTTTTGGCTCAGTTGCGATTTTTCACTTCGATAGTCAATAGTCACGGGTTGAACTCCAGCATCGGGATAAATAAATATACATGTATGTATGTATGGCCTACATGTATTTTATGAATCTAGATGGCAGTGTCAAGTTTTTGTCATGATATTGTGTGTCCTGTGCCCATTTAAATTTATATAAGTAATTATGATATGCAAATTTCATATAGGCTTATTACATTTACTTTTTGTTGTACTATAACTTTTATGCCTCTTTTTTTAATTGTAAGCTCATTGGAGGAATTTTGCGCCAGCGAAAAGCGTTTTTGACGACGGTCTCAAAAACTGTAAATATCATACACAATTCCAAAAAAAAACTGCGGTTTTCCCGCTGCGACAACATTCACTTTAAAATGAAATTTTATAATGAGACATATTTAATTACATAATTCAATTATAATGTTCTACACCAGGGGTCGGCAATCAGCGACCCGTAAACCTCTACGGTGCGACCCGCGCAAGTAAGAGCCGCTTCACAAAACGTTTCACTTTCAATCCTTAACTATCGAAAAAACAAGCATTGTTCTCGATTTACCGATGAACATTTAGATGCGATACTGCGCTTTTGTACGTCTAAAATGGAAGTAGATATTACAGAAAACTTTGAAATACAACCTCAAAAACCGCATTAGCTTTATAAGTCTTATTTAATTTTATACCTATTACATTGAGAGTAACAACAAATACGATTAAAATGCAAAAATTAGTTTTATCTAAAAAAATTGTGTTTATTAGATGAACTGCGGCCCGCAACGATATACTCATCACATTTGTGGCCCTTACATAAGAAAAGATTGCCGACCCGTGTTCTACACAGTCAAACTGGGTAAAACAGAATAACTATCTTAATTCAAATAAAACTGAATGCAAACCCTTTTTTCAATATTTCACTTTCATTTTATGGCGGAGCTGCCGCCTACGTAGTGAATAGTCGCGGGTTCGACACCTGCATCGATACAAACATATGTATGGCCTACAGATATAGTTACCCCACCAATCCGCATTGAACAAGCTTATAAAAAAATTAAATAGTATAAAATTTAATTCGCAAATCGCAGGTAAGGTTCAAGTTATTAATATACCTGGTATTTTAAATCTCTTTATTAAAAACATTCAAAAATAGAAATTATACTTAAATATAATCCTTTATAATTCACAAATACCGTAGGTCATACTATTCTTCAACATTTACAAACCTTTAATAAGTAAATAAATAGAAAATGTGTCACGTCATAACAAACTTAGTAATTTGTTGTCCATTAAAATAACATACAGGACATGCAAAGTCTGGATCAATAGCCTTATTTGCCTGAAAAATATGTTTTAATTATTTTTATTTAAAAAGTTAACAGACATAAACAAAAATTGAGACTTGACATAAGTCCCTACAAAAGTGTTACTCAGGTGTCAGTTTTATGCAAATGATATGATATTTCACAAAACAAACTGTTCCATTAATATTGCTAACAAAATATCACCCACAATGTTACATTACCATAATGAAACCATTAGTTTTAATTTCATGAATATTTAATTACCAAAAACGGATCATCTACTATTGCCATATTATCATCATAATTAGGAGGCTACAGCAGTCCACTGCTGGACATAGGTCTTAAACAAAGTTCTACATAGCCAGATTATTGCCAATGCACATCCATTTTTTGCCAGCTGCCCTGCAAATCTAGTCAGAGAGCACCCTCACCTGTACCAAGATGCTGTCTCACTACTCTAATACTCATCTACTCCAGCTGGTGTCAGCTCTCACACAAACTTGACTAGCATGTTGGCACTTCAGTTTTTTAACTATTTAATCATGTCTGAATCTAATTATTAACGTTAAGAACAACATGTAAATTTGATTTACAAACTATGTTTTATATTCATATAATTATTACAGTTTAGATAAATAACTTTCAATTGTATATGTAAAGGTAATTACACCTACCGTCAAACAATAATAGCAAAAGATATGTGAACAGCCCATGACATGGGGTATGATTGGTTTATCAGAACAGAAAGCGCAAATAGTACTCAACAACATAATGGGCTGCCCAGCAGTAGCAATAGATCGCACATGCTTACGCCACCAAACATATTTTAGGAACTTGGTCAATCGTCTTTTTAAACCACACAAATTCATTAAAGATACTACTGTTCCTATTAATTCCTGAAAAAAATCTGTCATTATTATTACATCATTGTATTCTGACAATAAATCAGAATATACATAAATCATAAATGTTTTAATTCTATAAAATGAATCATCAAACATATTACAAAGTTTCAGACAAGTTTAGAGGTTTTTCAGATACAGTATGGTATGAATTAACTAAGATGATTGTCAGGTAACTGCATTTAAGCAAAGTTTATTAAAAAGACAGATATATTTATTTGTTATACTAGCCCTTTTCATTGTCCTCCTTATCATGGCTATTGCAAAAATCATCATATCAGCAAAATAATTGTTATTGTCACTATTATCACTATAACTCAAAATTGGTGATGCGTGCAAGCTACCTCCCCAACTGCATGCTAAACAGCAACTGATTTCACAAGCACTCATGGTTATTTAAGTCTTTGAGGTATTGTAGTTAGGAGTTACACCAACATGATAATTTCGGTACTCTAAGGGTTAGATATATTGAAACCCTACTTACAATAAGATTGTGCCATAAAAGTTCTCTTGTCCATGATAAATCTGTAAGATCCTCTCGAATAACTTTATCAGCTATTAATTCAAGTCCAAGAACAAAATCAATTAAAACAGGGTGTTTGCCTGTTTGTATAAACCTTAAAAAATTAATAATATCACCAACTAACTGTGTTGTCTCCAAAGTGTTGAAGAAGTTCTGTACTTTATTATTAGATGTAAAACAATACAAAGCTCTATCTTTTAGATATTTCAGGCCAATGGTATAGCCATAATACCAATACAGCTTAGACTTTGATATGTTGTTTGTATTGTATTTTAAGGACAGCATTTGATGACCAAATGTACTGTTGTTATTGCATAATGAATATTTGAAAATCCAAGTCCTAAGCAAAAGATCAATCTCAGGTAAAATTGGTTGAAGAACTCCTGGCTGCAATAAATAATGAGTTTTATGGTTTGAAATGAATATTTTTGTTATAGTATAATCCAATGCTATGCAGTGTGTCCCCATATTCCACACTACCAAGGTGACTGGTGGGTTGAACTTTTTTAAATGACTGTGTGGTTTTTATAACATGACATGAATTGCTTTTATTAATAGCTTCTGGTAAACAACAGTAAGATATACTGGCTTCGTTTCATTTATACCTATAACTACAGTTTGTTTATTAAATAGGTTGCTTTATGAAATAACTACGACCGATTGACTCAGTGGCGGGGCCCTCCGCCCGCGGAGTCAACGGTCGCGGGTTCGATTCCCGCATCGGAATAAATATTTATATGGATTTATAAATATTTATTCCGAGTCTGGTAACGCCCCCCAACCGTATTCCCTTTCCTGCCCCTTCCTTTCTTCTCTGTCCTTCCTTTCCTCTCCGCCAATCCAGGGTATGCCGTGCCAATGGATGCGTGGCTAGGGGCCAACCTAGTCGCAAGCATACCGATCGTCCCGGGATCAGGCTCTCCCGGGTACTATGGTGCCTTACCTCAGCATGCAGGGCTCTACTGGGGCTGACCTCCATCCTCCCTTGCGGGTCGTGGGATTCACTAAGACGAATTTAATATACCTAATCTGTCGAAAATGACGGCGACATGGTTCGCCACCTGTCACATCCTGATTCTCACGTGGGCGAAAAGCGACTAATGACGAGCGGATGGAGCTCTGTGGTCTCTGATAACCCCTGTGGGGAATAGGCGTGAATATATAAAAAAAAAATAAAATAACTAATTTAAAATTTATTATTATTCTATGTAAAATTTATTTTAAATTAAGGTTCACTTTTTATTCATAGAATACCACATTAAATTTCTACTGGGGTAAAAACACTCCTTAAGAGATAAATTTAAAATGATATTGAACTAAATTATGCATCAAGGTAATGTGTACCACTGTCTTCACTTAAGGGAATGTGAAAAAGAAATGTGAAAATGTTCAGGGCCAACTTTGTGACTAAGAATTTATGATAGAAAAAATAAATTTACAGTATATTTGATATTATTCTCTCATTATTTCATTTGATTGAAAAAGCGCCGAGGTACTATATCCTCCTCGAAACCTTATATTCATAAATCCTATGGATTAATATCTGAATAAAGACTATTTATATACATGTATGTTCATACAGACCTCCAAAAACTTTGTAGCATTATATAATAATTGTTTGAACAGTTCTTCAACTTGTTCGTCTAGCTGTAAGGCATCTAGCTGAAAATTTAAATTTGATCAAATAATAACGTAAGAATCTTATAATTCATTAATTAACTACACTACTATTAATTTAACAACATTATTACTTGAGTAACTCGCGGAATATAAGAAATAGACATGGTGAATATATTATACAGGACACATCTCTTTCTTTTTTTCTTTTAATGTTGACATATCAATATTTTGATAACAAATTCCAATAATGACAATTCAATCGCGATCGCGATTTGTCATGCATCATAGAGTACAAACTACAGAAGTATACAGCACTCTCAAGTATAATCTTAATAATAAGTTTTATTTTTATATTTATAATTAGTCATAAACCTTAAATATAATATACTTTGAAATCTAGTTATTTTTTTTAGTTATTGAAGTAATAACGTCAACCAAGCGATAAACGTATTTAACAAACTGAGCGTTATTGTTTTTTAGGTGCGATAATGGCACTGGCAACACCGATATTACTATGATATGATATGTATGATACGTCATAAAATTGCATGAAGTGAATAAAAAATTAATTGTAACATATGTGCATTGTTTTTGTAGGTTATCTGGAAATTATATTATACAATCAGTGGTAAAGTTATGGATGTATAAAATAATAAATTAAACAACGACATGGTTGTCTCACCTCAAAGCCCCGTTAACGAAGCCCAAAGTGTGCAACCAGCAAAAATTAATATGGCGTCAAAACAAAGTTCAGTTGCAGATACAAGAGCTGAACTTGCCGAACTAGTAAAAAGAAAAGCTGAAGTCGCAGTGAGTTTTGATATATAGATTGGATATTTATCTATTATAAGAGCATTTATGAAAATCTTTATTTGAAAATATTCTAAATGAAAATCATTTCAGGAAACCTTGGCAAATTTGGAACGTCAGATATATGCTTTTGAAGGTTCTTATTTGGAAGACACACAGCTTTATGGTAACATTATTCGTGGATGGGATAGATATCTTACAACTAATAAAAGTACTAATTCAAAAGCTGACAAACGAAATAGAAAATTTAAAGAAGCCGAAAGGTTATTTTCAAAATCATCCATAACTTCTATGGCTGTAAGTATAAACGTATGGATGCCAATATATATTAAGTGTTCTGATACTAACCTATATTTTTTACCCCTTGGCCTACACAATATTGGCCAATTGTGTGAGCTACAGTAAACTAAAAAGTCAGTAGTGTGCTGTGCTATTCAACTGTTCAGCCGTAAATATATATTTCAGTGCAACGAAAGGAATTGTGAAATAATAAACAATGTTTAGATACAAATAGTAATTTTAAGATGTCTCAAGTGTAATAATCAATTGATCAGTTAACAAAATAATTTATTAATTCAAAGTAGATAATGAATCAATAACAATTTGTAAATAAATGCTTAGTAATAAAAATTAATAGTCTTCAATTGTAATAAAAACAATGAGGTACATGTAACATAATGCAACCATTCTTACATTCCCATTTAGCTTCGCACCTTTTTTGGTATTCTGTGCATACTTTGCAACAAATGAAACAAAATACTGTTGTTGCAATCAAAGGAAAAATATTTGATGTGAATAACTCTAATCGCTTGTTCTTCAAATTCTATACTATGAATCAGAGTCATGGTTATTATAGGCCAAAGAGTTAACAGAATATTTTTAAAATTTTTTTTTGAAATTGATTGTTGTCAACACTACAATTTCCAGATATAAAAGTATCAATATAAACCATATAACTCTATGAGTTACACAGCTTTATGCACAAGCAGACCTATCTAGTGTTAGCAGTTCAATAACATAGCTGAATTCATAAATATTTGATCAGTGCATATCTGTTTGATCCACTATATATGGTATCAGTATTAATGAATCTAAATGTTAAGCTATAATTCTGGGAAATTTTAGACTACTATCTCAAATTAATAAAGATGCTTTGCCCCTGTTCTCAATCATTAATACTAATATTCCATTCTGTTGCTACTAGCTTTTCATATTTTCATGTAATGTCAGTAAATGAAAAAAAAAAAAAATATATATATATATATATTTATATATATGTATGTATGTATATACATATATGTGTGTATATATATATATATATATTTATATATATGTATGTATGTATATACATATATGTGTGTGTATGTATATATATATATTTATACATACATACATACATATCGTCACGCCCATCTCCCGTAAGGGTAGGCAGAGACCACAGATCTCCATCTGCTACGATCTCGGCATACTTCCCTTGCTTCCTCCACACTCATTATTCTCCTCATGCAAGCCCGCCGGTTGAGGGTACTCTTGACCTGGCCTATCTTAAAAAGTTCAGCAATCTGGTCAAGGTACGTTTTCGTGGTCTTCCTCTTCCGGCCCTTCCATCCACATTCGCAAGGTAAATTTCTTTTGCCAGTCGTCTTTCATCCATCCTCTCTATATGTCCAAACCATCTAAGCATCCCTTTTTCTACTTTTGTCACAACATCTTCTTTTACTCCACATCACTCTCTTATATCTTCATTTCTTATTCTATCATTCAAGGTTACACCACACATACTTCTTAATGCTCTCATTTCCACCGCATTCAGTCTGCTTTCATGCTTCTTCTGCCAAACCCAACTTTCACTACCGTATATAAGCG